>CM077207.1:3733271-3770771 GCA_039654625.1 Rhinogobio ventralis
AGAATTGTGTGATATAAGTCAGAATTGTTGTGATTATAAAGTCAGAATTGTGAGATTATAAAGTCAGAATTGTGAGATATAAAGTCAGATTGTGTGATATAAAGTCAGAAGTGTGAGATATAAAGTCAGAATTGTGTGATATAAAGTCAGACTTGTGTGATATAAAGTCAGACTTGTGTGATATAAAGTCAGAATTGGTGATATAAAGTCAGAATTGTGAGATATAAAGTCAGAATTGTGTGATATAAAGTCAGAATTGTGTGATATGAAGTCAGAATTGTCTGATATAAAGTCAGAATTGTGTGATATAGAAGTCAGAATGAGAGATATAAGTCAGAATTGTGTGATATAAAGTCAGAATTGTGTGATGTAAAGTCAGAATTGTGTGATGTAAAGTCAGAAGTGTGAGATGTAAAGTCAGAATTGTGTGATGTAAAGTCAGAATTGTGTGATATAAAGTCAGAATTGTGTGATATAAAGTCAGAATTGTGTGATATAAAGTCAGAATTGTGAGATATAAAGTCAGAATTGTGAGATATAAAGTCAGAATTGTGTGATATAAAGTCAGAAGTGTGAGATATAAAAGTCAGAATTGTGTGATATAAAGTCAGAATTGTGTGATATAAAGTCAGAATTGTGTGATATAAAGTCAGAATTGTGTGATATAAAGTCAGAATTGTGAGATATAAGTCAGAATTGTGTGATATAAAGTCAGAATTGTGTGATATGAAGTCAGAATTGTCTGATATAAAGTCAGAATTGTGTGATATAAAGTCAGAATTGAGAGATATAAAGTCAGAATTGTGTGATATAAAGTCAGAATTGTGTGATGTAAAGTCAGAATTGTGTGATGTAAAGTCAGAAGTGTGAGATGTAAAGTCAGAATTGTGTGATGTAAAGGTCAGATTGTGTGATATAAAGTCAGAATTGTGTGATATAAAGTCAGAATTGAGAGATATAAAGTCAGAATTGTGTGATATAAAGTCAGAATTGAGAGATATAAAGTCAGAATTGTGTGATATAAAGTCAGAATTGAGAGATATAAAAGTCAGAATTGTGTGATATAAAGTCAGAATTGAGAGATATAAAGTCAGAATTGTGTGATATAAAGTCAGAATTGTGTGATATAAAGTCAGAATTGTGTGATATAAAGTCAGAATTGTGTGATATAAAGTCAGAATTGTGTGATATAAAGTCAGAATTGTGTGATATAAAGTCAGAATTGTCTGATATAAAGTCAGAATTGTGTGATATAAAGTCAGAATTGTGTGATATAAAGTCAGAATTGTTGTGATATAAAGTCAGAATTGTGTGATATAAAGTCAGAATTGTGTGATATAAAGTCAGAATTGTGTGATATAAAGTCAGAATTGTCTGATATAAAGTCAGAATTGTGTGATATAAAGTCAGAATTGAGAGATATAAAGTCAGAATTGTGTGATATAAAGTCAGAATTGTGTGATATAAAGTCAGAATTGTGTGATATAAAGTCAGAATTGTGTGATATAAAGTCAGAATTGTGTGATATAAAGTCAGAATTGAGAGATATAAAGTCAGAATTGTGTGATATAAAGTCAGAATTGTGTGATATAAAGTCAGAATTGTGTGATATAAAGTCAGAATTGTGTGATATAAAGTCAGAATTGTCTGATATCAAAGTCAGAATTGTGTGATATAAAGTCAGAATTGAGAGATATAAAGTCAGAATTGTGTGATATAAAGTCAGAATTGTGTGATATAAAGTCAGAATTGTGTGATATAAAGTCAGAATTGTGTGATATAAAGTCAGAATTGTCTGATATAAAGTCAGAATTGTGTGATATAAAGTCAGAATTGAGAGATATAAAGTCAGAATTGTGTGATATAAAGTCAGAATTGTGTGATATAAAGTCAGAATTGTGTGATATAAAGTCAGAATTGTGTGATATAAAGTCAGAATTGTGTGATATAAAGTCAGAATTGTGTGATATAAAGTCAGAATTGTGTGATATAAAGTCAGAATTGTGTGATGTAAAGTCAGAATTGTGTGATATAAAGTCAGAATTGTGAGATATAAAGTCAGAATTGAGAGATATAAAGTCATAATTGTGTGATATAAAGTCATATTGTGTGATATAAAGTCAGAATTGAGAGATATAAAGTCATAATTGTGTGATATAAAGTCAGAATTGTGTGATATAAAGTCAGAATTGTGTGATATAAAGTCAGAATTGTGTGATATAAAGTCAGAATTGTGTGATATAAGTCAGAATTGTATATAAAGTCAGAATTGTGAGATATAAAGTCAGAATTGTGAGATATAAAGTCAGAATTGTGTGATATAAAGTCAGAATTGTGAGATATAAAGTCAGAATTGTGATATAAAGTCAGAATTGTGTGATATAAGTCAGAATTGTGTGATATAAATTGTGTGATATAAAGTCAGAATTGTGTGATATAAAGTCAGAATTGTGTGATATAAAGTCAGAATTGTGAGATATAAAGTCAGAATTGTGTGATATAAAGTCAGAATTGAGAGATATAAAGTCAGAATTGTGTGATATAAAGTCAGAATTGAGAGATATAAAGTCAGATTGTGTGTTATAAAGTCAGAATTGTGTGATATAAAGTCAGAATTGTGTGATATAAAGTCAGAATTGTGTGATATAAAGTCAGAATGAGAGATATAAAGTCAGAATTGAGAGATATAAAGTCAGAATTGTGATATAAAGTCAGAATTGTGTGATATAAAGTCAGAATTGTGTGATATAAAGTCAGAATTGTGTGATATAAAGTCAGAATTGTGAGATATAAAGTCAGAATTGTGAGATATAAAGTCAGAATTGAGAGATATAAAGTCAGAATTGTGTGATATAAAGTCAGAATTGAGAGATATAAAGTCAGAATTGTGTGATATAAAGTCAGAATTGTGAGATATAAAGTCAGAATTGTGAGATATAAAGTCAGAATGTGTGATATAAAGTCAGAATTGTGTGATATAAAGTCAGAATTGTGTGATATGAAGTCAGAATTGTCTGATATAAAGTCAGAATTGTGTGATATAAAGTCAGAATTGTGTGATATAAAGTCAGAATTGTGTGATATAAAGTCAGAATTGTCTGATATAAAGTCAGAATTGAGAGATATAAAGTCAGAATTGAGAGATATAAGTCAGAATTGTGTGATATAAAGTCAGAATTGTGAGATATAAAGTCATAATTGTGTGATATAAGTCAGAATTGAGAGATATAAAGTCAGAATTGAGAGATATAAAGTCAGAATTGAGAGATATAAAGTCAGAATTGTGTGATATAAAGTCAGAATTGTGTGATGTAAAGTCAGAATTGTGAGATGTAAAGTCAGAATTGTGTGATGTAAAGTCAGAATTGTGTGATATAAAGTCAGAATTGAGAGATATAAAGTCAGAATTGAGAGATATAAAGTCAGAATTGAGAGATATAAAGTCATAATTGTGTGATATAAAGTCAGAATTGAGAGATATAAAGTCAGAATTGAGAGATATAAAGTCATAATTGTGTGATATAAAGTCAGAATTGAGAGATATAAAGTCAGAATTGAGAGATATAAAGTCAGAATTGTGTGATATAAAGTCATAATTGTGTGATATAAAGTCATAATTGTGTGATATAAAGTCAGAATTGAGAGATATAAAGTCAGAATTGTGTGATATAAAGTCAGAATTGTGTGATATAAAGTCAGAATTGTGTGATATAAAGTCAGAATTGTGTGATGTAAAGTCAGAATTGTGTGATGTAAAGTCAGAATTGTGTGATGTAAAGTCAGAATTGAGAGATATAAAGTCAGAATTGAGAGATATAAAGTCAGAATTGAGAGATATAAAGTCAGAATTGTGTGATATAAAGTCAGAATTGAGAGATATAAAGTCAGAATTGTGTGATATAAAGTCAGAATTGTGTGATATAAAGTCAGAATTGAGAGATATAAAGTCATAATTGTGTGATATAAAGTCAGAATTGTGTGATATAAAGTCATAATTGTGTGATATAAAGTCAGAATTGAGAGATATAAAGTCAGAATTGAGAGATATAAAGTCAGAATTGTGTGATATAAAGTCAGAATTGTGTGATATAAAGTCAGAATTGTGTGATATAAAGTCAGAATTGTGTGATATAAAGTCAGAATTGAGAGATATAAAGTCAGAATTGAGAGATATAAAGTCAGAATTGTGAGATATAAAGTCAGAATTGAGAGATATAAAGTCATAATTGTGTGATATAAAGTCAGAATTGAGAGATATAAAGTCAGAATTGAGAGATATAAAGTCAGAATTGTGTGATATAAAGTCATAATTGTGTGATATAAAGTCATAATTGTGTGATATAAAGTCAGAATTGAGAGATATAAAGTCAGAATTGTGTGATATAAAGTCAGAATTGTGTGATATAAAGTCAGAATTGTGTGATATAAAGTCAGAATTGTGTGATGTAAAGTCAGAATTGTGTGATGTAAAGTCAGAATTGTGTGATGTAAAGTCAGAATTGAGAGATATAAAGTCAGAATTGAGAGATATAAAGTCAGAATTGAGAGATATAAAGTCAGAATTGTGTGATATAAAGTCAGAATTGAGAGATATAAAGTCAGAATTGTGTGATATAAAGTCAGAATTGTGTGATATAAAGTCAGAATTGAGAGATATAAAGTCATAATTGTGTGATATAAAGTCAGAATTGTGTGATATAAAGTCATAATTGTGTGATATAAAGTCAGAATTGAGAGATATAAAGTCAGAATTGAGAGATATAAAGTCAGAATTGTGTGATATAAAGTCAGAATTGTGTGATATAAAGTCAGAATTGTGTGATATAAAGTCAGAATTGTGTGATATAAAGTCAGAATTGAGAGATATAAAGTCAGAATTGAGAGATATAAAGTCAGAATTGTGAGATATAAAGTCAGAATTGAGAGATATAAAGTCAGAATTGTGTGATATAAAGTCAGAATTGAGAGATATAAAGTCAGAATTGTGTGATATAAAGTCAGAATTGTGTGATATAAAGTCAGAATTGAGAGATATAAAGTCATAATTGTGTGATATAAAGTCAGAATTGTGTGATATAAAGTCATAATTGTGTGATATAAAGTCAGAATTGAGAGATATAAAGTCAGAATTGTGTGATATAAAGTCAGAATTGTGTGATATAAAGTCAGAATTGAGAGATATAAAGTCAGAATTGAGAGATATAAAGTCAGAATTGTGTGATATAAAGTCAGAATTGTGTGATATAAAGTCATAATTGTGTGATATAAAGTCAGAATTGAGAGATATAAAGTCAGAATTGAGAGATATAAAGTCAGAATTGTGTGATATAAAGTCAGAATTGAGAGATATAAAGTCAGAATTGAGAGATATAAAGTCAGAATTGAGAGATATAGAGTCAGAATTGTGTGATATAAAGTCAGAATTGTGTGATATAAAGTCAGAATTGTGTGATGTAAAGTCAGAATTGTGAGATGTAAAGTCAGAAATTGTGTGATGTAAAGTCAGAATTGTGTGATGTAAAGTCATAATTGTGTGATATAAAGTCAGAATTGTGATATAAAGTCAGAATTGAGAGATATAAAGTCAGAATTGTGTGATATAAAGTCAGAATTTTGTGATATAAAGTCAGAATTGTGTGATATAAAGTCAGAATTGTGTGATATAATGTCAGAATTGTGAGATATAAAGTCAGAATTGTGTGATATAAAGTCAGAATTGTGTGATATAAAGTCAGAATTGTGTGATATAAAGTCAGAATTGTGTGATATAAAGTCAGAATTGTGATATAAAGTCAGAATTGAGAGATATAAAGTCAGAATTGTGTGATATAAAGTCAGAATTGTGTGATATAAAGTCAGAATTGAGAGATATAAAGTCAGAATTGTGTGATATAAAGTCAGAATTGTGTGATATAAAGTCAGAATTGAGAGATATAAAGTCATAATTGTGTGATGTAAAGTCATAATTGTGTGATATAAAGTCATAATTGTGTGATATAAAGTCAGAATTGAGAGATGTAAAGTCAGAATTGTGTGATATAAAGTCAGAATTGTGTGATATAAAGTCAGAATTGTGAGATATAAAGTCATAATTGTGTGATGTAAAGTCAGAATTGTGTGATATAAAGTCAGAATTGTGTGATATAAAGTCAGAATTGAGAGATATAAAGTCAGAATTGTGTGATGTAAAGTCAGAATTGTGTGATGTAAAGTCAGAATTGAGAGATATAAAGTCAGAATTGAGAGATATAAAGTCAGAATTGAGAGATATAAAGTCAGAATTGAGAGATATAAAGTCAGAATTGTGTGATATAAAGTCAGAATTGTGTGATATAAAGTCAGAATTGTGTGATATAAAGTCAGAATTGAGAGATATAAAGTCAGAATTGAGAGATATAAAGTCAGAATTGTGTGATATAAAGTCATAATTGTGAGATATAAAGTCAGAATTGAGAGATATAAAGTCAGAATTGTGTGATATAAAGTCATAATTGTGTGATATAAAGTCATAATTGTGTGATATAAAGTCAGAATTGTGTGATATAAAGTCAGAATTGTGTGATATAAAGTCAGAATTGAGAGATATAAAGTCAGAATTGAGAGATATAAAGTCAGAATTGTGTGATATAAAGTCATAATTGTGAGATATAAAGTCAGAATTGTGTGATATAAAGTCAGAATTGTGTGATATAAAGTCAGAATTGTGAGATATAAAGTCAGAATTGTGTGATATAAAGTCAGAATTGTGTGATATAAAGTCAGAATTGTGAGATATAAAGTCAGAATTGTGTGATATAAAGTCAGAATTGTGTGATATAAAGTCAGAATTGAGAGATATAAAGTCAGAATTGTGTGATATAAAGTCATAATTGTGTGATATAAAGTCAGAATTGAGAGATATAAAGTCAGAATTGTGTGATATAAAGTCAGAATTGTGTGATATAAAGTCAGAATTGAGAGATATAAAGTCATAATTGTGTGATATAAAGTCAGAATTGTGTGATATAAAGTCAGAATTGTGTGATATAAAGTCAGAATTGTGTGATATAAAGTCAGAATTGTGTGATATAAAGTCAGAATTGAGAGATATAAAGTCAGAATTGTGTGATATAAAGTCAGAATTGTGTGATATGAAGTCAGAATTGTGTGATATGAAGTCATAATTGAGAGATATAAAGTCAGAATTGAGAGATATAAAGTCAGAATTGTGTGATATAAAGTCAGAATTGTGTGATATGAAGTCATAATTGAGAGATATAAAGTCAGAATTGTGAGATATAAAGTCAGAATTGTGAGATATAAAGTCAGAATTGAGAGATATAAAGTCAGAATTGTGTGATATAAAGTCAGAATTGAGAGATATAAAGTCAGAATTGAGAGATATAAAGTCAGAATTGTGTGATATAAAGTCAGAATTGTGAGATATAAAGTCAGAATTGTGTGATATAAAGTCAGAATTGTGTGATATAAAGTCAGAATTGTGTGATATAAAGTCAGAATTGAGAGATATAAAGTCAGAATTGTGTGATATAAAGTCAGAATTGTGTGATATGAAGTCAGAATTGTGTGATATGAAGTCATAATTGAGAGATATAAAGTCAGAATTGAGAGATATAAAGTCAGAATTGTGTGATATAAAGTCAGAATTGTGTGATATGAAGTCATAATTGAGAGATATAAAGTCAGAATTGTGAGATATAAAGTCAGAATTGTGAGATATAAAGTCAGAATTGAGAGATATAAAGTCAGAATTGTGTGATATAAAGTCAGAATTGTGTGATGTAAAGTCAGAATTGTGTGATGTAAAGTCAGAATTGTGTGATATAAAGTCAGAATTGTGTGATATAAAGTCAGAATTGAGAGATATAAAGTCAGAATTGAGAGATATAAAGTCAGAATTGTGAGATATAAAGTCAGAATTGAGAGATATAAAGTCAGAATTGTGTGATATAAAGTCATAATTGTGTGATATAAAGTCAGAATTGAGAGATATAAAGTCATAATTGTGTGATATAAAGTCAGAATTGTGTGATATAAAGTCAGAATTGTGTGATATAAAGTCAGAATTGTGTGATATAAAGTCAGAATTGTGTGATATAAAGTCAGAATTGTGTGATATAAAGTCAGAATTGTGAGATATAAAGTCAGAATTGTGTGATATAAAGTCAGAATTGTGTGATATAAAGTCAGAATTGTGTGATATAAAGTCAGAATTGTGTGATATAAAGTCAGAATTGTGTGATATAAAGTCAGAATTGTGTGATATAAAGTCAGAATTGTGAGATATAAAGTCAGAATTGTGTGATATAAAGTCAGAATTGTGTGATATAAAGTCATAATTGTGTGATATAAAGTCATAATTGTGTGATATAAAGTCAGAATTGAGAGATATAAAGTCATAATTGTGTGATATAAAGTCATAATTGTGTGATATAAAGTCAGAATTGTGTGATATAAAGTCAGAATTGTGTGATATAAAGTCAGAATTGTGTGATATAAAGTCAGAATTGTGAGATATAAAGTCAGAATTGTGTGATATAAAGTCAGAATTGTGTGATATAAAGTCAGAATTGTGAGATATAAAGTCAGAATTGTGTGATATAAAGTCAGAATTGTGTGATATAAAGTCAGAATTGTGAGATATAAAGTCAGAATTGTGTGATATAAAGTCAGAATTGTGTGATATAAAGTCAGAATTGTGAGATATAGTCAGAATTGTGTGATATAAAGTCAGAATTGTGAGATATAAAGTCAGAATTGTGTGATATAAAGTCAGAATTGTGTGATATAAAGTCAGAATTGTGAGATATAAAGTCAGAATTGTGTGATATAAAGTCAGAATTGTGTGATATAAAGTCAGAATTGTGTGATATGAAGTCAGAATTGTGTGATATAAAGTCAGAATTGTGTGATATAAAGTCAGAATTGAGAGATATAAAGTCAGAATTGAGAGATATAAAGTCAGAATTGTGAGATATAAAGTCAGAATTGAGAGATATAAAGTCAGAATTGTGTGATATAAAGTCATAATTGTGTGATATAAAGTCAGAATTGAGAGATATAAAGTCATAATTGTGTGATATAAAGTCAGAATTGTGTGATATAAAGTCAGAATTGTGTGATATAAAGTCAGAATTGTGAGATATAAAGTCAGAATTGTGTGATATAAAGTCAGAATTGTGTGATATAAAGTCAGAATTGAGAGATATAAAGTCAGAATTGTGTGATATAAAGTCATAATTGTGTGATATAAAGTCAGAATTGAGAGATATAAAGTCATAATTGTGTGATATAAAGTCAGAATTGTGTGATATAAAGTCAGAATTGTGTGATATAAAGTCAGAATTGTGAGATATAAAGTCAGAATTGTGTGATATAAAGTCAGAATTGTGTGATATAAAGTCAGAATTGTGTGATATAAAGTCAGAATTGTGTGATATAAAGTCAGAATTGAGAGATATAAAGTCAGAATTGTGTGATATAAAGTCAGAATTGTGAGATATAAAGTCAGAATTGTGTGATATAAAGTCAGAATTGTGTGATATAAAGTCAGAATTGTGTGATATAAAGTCAGAATTGTGAGATATAAAGTCAGAATTGTGTGATATAAAGTCAGAATTGTGTGATATAAAGTCAGAATTGTGTGATATAAAGTCAGAATTGTGTGATATAAAGTCAGAATTGTGTGATATAAAGTCAGAATTGTGTGATATAAAGTCATAATTGTGTGATATAAAGTCAGAATTGTGTGATATAAAGTCAGAATTGTGTGATATAAAGTCATAATTGTGTGATATAAAGTCAGAATTGTGTGATATAAAGTCAGAATTGTGTGATATAAAGTCATAATTGTGTGATATAAAGTCAGAATTGAGAGATATAAAGTCATAATTGTGTGATATAAAGTCATAATTGTGTGATATAAAGTCAGAATTGTGTGATATAAAGTCAGAATTGTGTGATATAAAGTCAGAATTGTGTGATATAAAGTCAGAATTGTGTGATATAAAGTCAGAATTGTGAGATATAAAGTCAGAATTGTGTGATATAAAGTCAGAATTGTGAGATATAAAGTCAGAATTGTGTGATATAAAGTCAGAATTGTGAGATATAAAGTCAGAATTGTGTGATATAAAGTCAAAATTGTGTGATATAAAGTCAGAATTGTGAGATATAAAGTCAGAATTGTGTGATATAAAGTCAGAATTGTGAGATATAAAGTCAGAATTGTGTGATATAAAGTCAGAATTGTGTGATATAAAGTCAGAATTGTGAGATATAAAGTCAGAATTGTGTGATATAAAGTCAGAATTGTGAGATATAAAGTCAGAATTGTGTGATATAAAGTCAGAATTGTGAGATATAAAGTCGGAATTGTGTGATATAAAGTCAGAATTGTGTGATATAAAGTCAGAATTGTGAGATATAAAGTCAGAATTGTGTGATATAAAGTCAGAATTGTGTGATATAAAGTCAGAATTGTGTGATATAAAGTCAGAATTGTCTGATATAAAGTCAGAATTGTGTGATATAAAGTCAGAATTGTGTGATATAAAGTCAGAATTGTGAGATATAAAGTCAGAATTGTGTGATATAAAGTCAGAATTGTGAGATATAAAGTCAGAATTGTGTGATATAAAGTCAGAATTGTGTGATATAAAGTCAGAATTGTGAGATATAAAGTCAGAATTGTGTGATATAAAGTCAGAATTGTGAGATATAAAGTCAGAATTGTGTGATATAAAGTCAGAATTGTGAGATATAAAGTCGGAATTGTGTGATATAAAGTCAGAATTGTGTGATATAAAGTCAGAATTGAGAGATATAAAGTCAGAATTGTGTGATATAAAGTCAGAATTGTGTGATATAAAGTCAGAATTGTGTGATATAAAGTCAGAATTGTGTGATATAAAGTCAGAATTGTGAGATATAAAGTCAGAATTGTGATATATATATGATTAATGCATTCATCTTTTAAATTGTTTTATTCTGTGGTGGAAACAAGCTTCTATAGTGGGACAGTGTTGAGAGAAAAAAATATTGTTAATGACTCTGTCATTGTTGTAGGACAGGTGTTCGCCTACAAAACAGAGGTTGAGGTTGCAAACAAGATGCATAAATGTCATTCAAATTTGAATGTAGATATGCTTTAAAAAAAAATTATGTAATAAATTATTTATTTAATTATAATTAAATATAATTGTAAAAATATATTTAATTTAATATATTATTTTACCATAATATGTTTTTTTTTTTTTTTTTTGGTAATTTTTTTTGGACCAGGGTGGAACAACATTTAATTTCCCAGAATGCATTACCCGTTTTTTTTTTTAATCTATTATTACAATTTCTTCTACAGTTTATCTTTTATTACAATACAATTCAGTTTCCTGTTCCTGGCTCCTGTCATTATTTCCCTAATTGTTTCCTAGTTTGCTAGTTAACCCTTGTGTATTTGAACCCCGATGTTTCATGTGTTCATTGTCAGGTCTTTTCCCATGTTGGCTGTTTTGTTGGTTTTGTTGGTTTTTGTTCCTTAATTTCCTAATTTTAAATTCTCAAATTCTCCATTTCTAAACGTTGTCCAACCCTGGGACATACTGTACGTACAGGCGGTTATGCACTTAACGTCATGAATGATCAGAGGTGGCCAGATCCCTCACTAATGAGCAAAGAGACATCTGTATTCTCTCCAGCTGGCCGTGTTGTTTGTCTTTTCTGTGGTAATGAAACAGTCTAGTAATGTTCCTCCCTATGATCCTCCTCACCTGTCCCTTTGAATCGGCACTGGTCTGCGGGGGCCGTCGTGACGCAAGAGGTAAATTGAATCAATAAGCAATCGGGAACCAAGTGCTGTGCAGATCGACAGGCCTCCTGCCCAGCAGATTTGGGCCTAATTAGCATTGATGAGCATCACTGATGGGATTTACGCCATTGATGAGCAGCGTGAGTCATCGCTCACTCATCTGACATGGGCCGCGAGTCTAACCCGCTTAGAGTGGGGGTTCGTCCGGGATGAGGGGGATTCCTCGGAGGCCAGGCAGGTGTGGAGATTTGCGCAGAGATGAGAGCCACAAACACAGCGGGAAGAGTTAAGCACATTTCCAAGGAAGGGAAAACATATCTGAGAGGGATTAAAGATGGATTTATAGTGCTTTGCGACAGTTAGCACATGCATACTACACTATTTAAAACTGGGTTTTCACAGCGGTGCCATAGAAGAATCATTTTTGGTTCCCCAAAGAGCCTTTCAGAGAACAGTTCTTAAAATAAAATAGAAATTTCTTAGTGTGAGAACTTTCGGAAACCTTTTGGAAAAAGGTTCTTTAGATTCTAAAGAACCTTTTTTCACTATAAAAAAACCTGGAATGGAATGTTAAAGGTTCTTCAGGGAACCATCAATGACAATAAAGAACCTTTAACAGGGCTCCAGACTGCGACCAAATGGTGGCATTTGCGACCTTTTTTCCTGCTGGTGCGACTACATTTTGTTAGAGGTCTCACCGGTGCCTCCACCAACTGATAAGAGCTGCCATTTCTGTTTAGCAAACTAAACGAAAGCGGAACGGAACCGCACTACTCGTTTGAGCTGTGACCGTTTATCAGCTTGGAGCAATAATAGACAGCGCAGCGCGAGCTCATCGCGATCTCGATCACGTGACACCGTTACTACACAGCGCTGGAGATCCAGTGAGAAAGCGATTGAATTCACCACAGAATTAATAACATCGCTACTGCGAGATCTAGTGGAAGCAGAACTCTCTGTTATAAACCACAGATATCAGATCAAACAGAGCTGACGTGGAGACCAGGAGAAACATTGAGCCATGAGCGAAGATCAGGGGTTTCAGTCACAAATCACCAGCATTCACCATGATTTACTGTGGTAACACACCATGGTATTGTGGAAGAAATAGTCAAATGTTGTTTTTTTACATTATTTATCTCAGGGTTCTACTTTTGAGAGTGAAATTCAAACACTTTCTCCAGCACTTCAAAGCTCTAAATATTATCCAATTTTAATGTTATTTATTAAGTGATGATTTGTAAAACTAAAAGTTTAAAGGTGTAGGAAAACTAACACTTTGTGGCAAACAAGCACTTTTATTTTAAAAAAAGACATGAAATGACCACTATAACCAGTAGATGGCGGCAGAGGAGCACTTATTTGACTTATTAGCCATTTCCACTCCCCTTTCCTAATATATGGAACAAAGTATGGAAAAAAAGTCATAAAGTCTCATGAAAAACAAAAACTTTACTACAAATTGTGACTGAATTACACAGAAAACAAGTAAAGAGCGCTCCTTTTATTATTATTAGTAAGTGCACTTATTAACAAAACAATGCAAAACAATAGTAACAATAGCAATACAAATTAACTTTATGATATATTTTCCTGGTGCCACTGCTCTCAATTTTTAGGCTGGGGCCCTGTTTAAAGAAATAATGTTCAACCAAAAGCTACATTGAGTGTAAACACACATTTTTAAGTTGATTACGGCACTGGAACTCAAATTAACAGCTAGTAGCACATGTTAAATGTAATCTATTTTGCATTTAATTAAGATATTGTAGGTCTTTCCTTTTACTAAAAAACACATGAAATAACATTTAATTTTAATATGTATTTTCCTTATCCATTCCAAGCAAAGCATGCTTGGCATTAGAAATTCACAACCTAATTTTCAAGACAGTTTCATTGTTACTACAACTTATTAAAAAAATAATAATAATAACATTTGCAAGGTAACACTTCAGTATGGGGAGCACATATTAACTATTAACTTTTGCCTCAATAAACTCCTAATTTGTAAGTACTAATAAACAGCCAATAGTAATATGCATGCAAATAAGCAACTAGTTAAAAGTGAGAATTGAACCCTAAACTCAAGTGTTACCGTTTGCAACGGTAAATGAATAAATTAGAACTTGCAAGCATGCATCTATGCAAGTTGTGGTAACATGTCCACAGAATTTCTTTAGAGTGTAAGACATGTCGTGGACAGTTGCATTCGATGCGCTGGAAGTAAGAAAGACGCTTTTCTTTCGCTCTGTTTGTCATGCACTAATGCATTTTCCTGGTGCACTTGAGGGTTCTGCCTTCGGTGCCCCAGCAGAGCCCACTGTAATCTTATCTCATTTTGACGTAAGTGCCTCTATATCACACTTGACATTTAGAGCTGCAGTGACTCCGTCCGCTTTTTATACGAGAGATGCATGAAGGGAAAAAACTGCGTGCCGGCTCCACGTGCGGACCGCTGGCAGTGAGCTCAGCTGGGCTTTGTGAGGCGCTGCCAGTGCCCGTCTCTCCCCCCGGAACATGGGAGAATTCCCTCAGTGCCACTTACTCAGGCCAGACCCCTGCTGACACTGCCAAGACAAATATTTACCCTCCAGTCAAATGAATAGGTACACATGCACGCGCGAGACCAGATAATGCACCGGAGGAGAACGCGTACTCTCTCTCGCTCTCTAACAGAACTTCTTTAGGTAGGTGCTCCAGAGTGTTTACCGCAGTGCCGTCTCATTTGTCTTGCAGGGGATTTGAGAACGGTCTACTCTCACTTAAAACAAAACCGACTATTGGCTGAATCCCTTAATTACTGTCTCCCGGCGTGTGTTCGAGCATCAGACTTTTGATCATATCTTCATTAAAGTTTATTTTTGCTTTAAACAAAACAACCAATATTTAAATCCCTTAATAGAACAGTACTGATTAAATCTATTGATAGAACAATATCGATTAATGTTTTAATATCTTAAAACTAATACAAGTTTTGCGGTTTAAAAGCCTTATTTAGGCAAAGCAAATGTATTTATATAGCACATTTCATGCCCAATAGTAATTCAAAACACTTGACATAAAAGGGGTTTTAAAATGATCATTAAATAATCATAACAGATGCTTAAGAACTGAAATAACCAATACAAAGTAATAATTAAAAACTTGATTTATATTTCATCATATTTTATCAATTAAAACAAAATATAAAATTATATGTTAAATATTTTAATATAATTGTAATATAAATAATATTTAAAAAATAATTATAACAGATGCTTAAGAAATAAAGTAACCAATAAAAAGGTAAAAAAAAAAAACAAATTGACAAATTAAAAACTTTGATTTATATTTACATACTTTGATTTAGATTTAATAGAATAATACTGCTTAATATTTTAATATTTTAATACAACAAAACCAACCAATATTTAAATACCTTAATATAACAATACTGATACAATATATGATATGGTGTACGGTAAAAAACAAACCAAAATTCAAAGTATTATTTAACGAAAATCCTGACCTTGGCCGTTGGTTTTCTGTGCTCAACATTTCTGTGAAACGTGAAGAAAAAGCACATAAGTTGTGAGAAATCAAGGTTAATAAAAACGCAACATGAAATGCAACGCTAGGAATCCCAAATAAGTATCTGTGTAGTCAAATATCTCCGGACCGGAGCTCCGGTTGTCTGATAACAGTCAGAATGACAGATGTGAACCCAACAGATATATTCACCTCAGAGAAGAAGGTACAGGGATTGTATTTCATGTCATATTTTTATTAATCTTGATTTCTTACAACTTGTGTGTGTTTTCTGAGTGAGTCTGAATGAACGGAAGACAGCGGCCAAGCTCAGGATTTTCATTAAATACATTAAATTTCGGTTTGTTTTTCACCAAACCCTATTGTATACCTCCTAGAACACGTGTCACATGGGATCATTGTGTGATAGCAAAGACTTTATATATAGGAAGAGGCACTCCGATTACTTATGAATGGGAGAAAGTGCAACGCCCAATATGGCAAATAAGCCCCGCCCTCTAAATGAAAGAGCCAATCGTTGATTAGTAAAAGTTATTGTGTCACTGCAGCTGCCGTTAGAAGCTCTGGTTGCTATAGAAACAGGCAGTGTTTAGGATTGCGCATGCGCATTAGCTTTGTCCAGGCTGAAAAATGCAGTTTTTTGTCATGATTCGAATGTTTAGAAACTAAATTTATGAGACAGTTGTTGTCAGATTTCATTGGTGATTTCAAATATGAAATTTAATCGCGAGTTTGGCGAACAGTTTTGGAGAATTTGATGTTTCCCCATTCAAAGAGATGAGACGAGAGGCCTTTCAAAGATGGCCGCCGAGTGAAATGACTCGTCTTAAAGGGACTTTGGTGATACTTTTTCTTGATGCTGGTCGCTATTCACTGCCATTATATGGACTTAAAAAAAAATATATTGGTTCTTTTTTTTGCGGTCCAAAAAAGAAAGAAGGGTATGCGACATAACACCACGGTGAGTAAATGACATAATTTTGATTTTACTGACGTAAATCATAGACACAACAGTATGATTTTCTGTAAAGCTTCTTAGAAATGGTGTGTATTGTGAAAAGCGCTAAGCAAATAAGTTTGACTGCAAATGTTTGTTGCGAAGCAGTCGAGGCCTGTTGACAGTGTAAACGCCGCTGTGTAAATGCAGTACGTCTCGCGAAGGCACACTCGACAGATGCTTCAATGAGCCTCGTTGTGCATCTCTCGTTACGCTAATGAGGCCAAGACCTTCTGCGACGCTCTCGTTCGCAGGCTGTTCTTCCCAAGCCTTTGTGTGACTGGCAGTCTCCTCTCCAGTGCTTTTATTCCATACAAGGCCCTGCCAGAGGCAACGTGAACACAGCATGAGATCTCAGGCCTACGTCACTCTCACTCACTACCCGAGAGCGACCTGGAGAGCAGCAGGCAGCGCTGAGAGAGGAGGCTTTTAATTGGCCAGAAGCACTTCAAGTGAACACAATGTTCTCAGCGGGCCTGTCGTATGAACAAAGAACAGATTCGTCACTTGCTTCTCGCTGCCCTGTGTTAACCTGTGCCCATTGGCAGAACGTGAAGGTTGCAAGTGATGTTGTCTTAGACGTTTTGGTTGTTTAACGGTGAGAATCAAGGCGCCGACTGTCACCTCTTGAAGCGCGGCCGGCCCGTTTGTCACTGATGTCGGATGCCGTATTTATGTGCTGTAACTCACAGCGGTGAGCATATACAGTGGTGGGTGGTCCAGCTTGAGTTTGTTGGAGCCGACACCATCTTGAAGAGGAATCTTTATGACCATGTGTGTGTGAGCGAACGTCCCTGAACGTGTGTCAATATATGGGGCTGGTTCTGCTGTTTGCTCGTTCTCACCTGCACTTCGACAGCATGTCTTCTCTACAGAAGGCCTGTTTTGACACACACTGTTTCAAATCAATTAAAGAAATAAAGTAATGCTTTAAGTGTCTCAAATCTTATTCAGTTGCATAATTCCATTGTTAAATGTAAGTTGAATTATGGATAAATTGCAATTGAAAAAATGCAATAACTAAAAATGTATAAAAAATGTATTTATATCTTATCACATTTCATAAATTAATACAAAATTTACTTAATATTATAAATTATATGTTAAATATTTTAATATAATTGTAATACAAATAATATTTAAAAAATCATAACAGGTGCTTAAGAAATAAAATAACCAATAATTAATATTTCATCATATTTCATAAATTAATACAAAATTTACTTAATATTATAAAATGATATAATAATTTTAATTATAATATAAATAATATTTTTTTAAATAATCATAACCGATGCTTATGAAATAAAAAGTGAAAAATAAAAATTAACAAATTAAAAACTTTGATTTATATATCATCATATTTAATAAATTAATAAAAAAATGTGCTTAATATAATAAAATTGTGTTAAATATTTAGTATAATTGTAATATAAATATTATTTTTGCATAATCATAACAGATGCTTAAGAAATAAAATAACCAATAAAAAGTGAAAAATAAAAATTAATAATAATAATTATAATTGTAATATAAATAATATTTTTAAATCTTTTGTTATCTTTTGTGGACCTGGGTGGAATAACACTTAATTTCCCAGAATGCATCACCTGTGTTGAATTCCTCTTCCTGTCATTCCTGTTGACGTGGTCTTTTACGCATTGTTGCGTTTGTGCTTCTTTTGCCAACTTTTATCTGTCCCAGCGTCAAAGTGAGATTCTGCATTCTGCATTTAACAAAGCAGTGACACATGAACTAAATGAAGAATAGCAATTTACACTGCCTGTTCTCCTCTATTGCCTCGCTAACCAGCGCTAATAATGATGTCGACACACACACACACGGATCCTTCACGGGGTGTTGATGTCATGCACATGGCTGTCAGTCACAATTGTGCATGCAAAAGGTTCATCAAGCTCATTTTCGAACATCCCTGTCTTGAATCTGCAATGCACTTCATTCATTACAAACTCGACATTTCCAGAATGTGGGCCATATCGGCTCGACAGCGAGCAGATCCAAACTACTGCTCACAATCCCATCATCCCTAATACAGTCAATTACACATCAGTGAGCGAAAACCCTTCATCTGGTCAGTGCAAGTGGCCTCTAATAGCCTTTACTTGACAGCTCTCACAGGCCGCGAATATATTAGGAGCGGCGAGTAAACTTAACCACGCTCTGTCAGTGCCGCGTGTCGTACCGCCGCACGCCGTAGTTTGAAACGAATGGCTCTTTGTTCTGAAAATGGCCCGGCGCTGCCAAACGCACTGCCGCGTGTGTCTTTTCCGAGGTTTTATGGCTCAGTGCATGCGGTCCCGTTAGCTCAGGCCATTCCATTGCTCATGCTGTGTAACATGTAATGATATGGTGTTAACGCTGTTGTGGCTCCGCTCAGTTTCGAGCAGCTAAAAAACAGAGTCCTGGGGAGCAATTTGTTCCTCTGGCCGCTTTGACTGGAGCACAGAGGGTTACAGTGTGGAGCCGTTTGCTATGGCACTGAAGGATACGTTTCAGCAGTCAGACTGTTGGCGTCATTAAAAGTTTTACACCGCAGGCCGAGCGCGCCAGGGTTTTTTTGTGTGAAACTGCACGCAAACTGCAAATGGATTGGAATGCGTCGACTTTCACAATGTAGGTTAGCTGTACGAGCGCTGCGCGACACAGTGCGCTGAAAATACTGGGTTTTCCTCTTTGCTAAGCAGTTGGCTAATTCCTGATGCATATTGACACAAACAGTAACTTTGGCCTTCCAGTGGAGTGACGCAAGTGTGACAGAGACATTTGGCCCGAGTTGAGCCTGAGCTCAGTCAAACAGCAAATACAGCAGGTGATTTACTGGCGGAACATGTTTTAGTGACACCCTCACTTTGATTAGCATGTGTAGTTAATGATGTGAGAGCTTCAGCGTGAACATGGTGTTTTTTTAAATAATATATATATCTCAAACATCTACAGATATGCAAAATCTCCCTTGCATATCTGAATCATCTATCTATCTATCTATCTATTGTTCCCTCTATCGTTCTATCTATCGTTCTTTCTTTCACTCTATCTATGACCTCTATCTATGAAAGCTCATTGCTCCAGTATTTTAATGGCAGTATGAAGGTTTGTCTGGCCAGTGCTTCTGTCTCTCTGTTCCTGGAAACCTAAAACTCCTTCTCCAGGGTCTTCTGGCCCTTTCCCCAACACCCCTCCACCAAACCTCAGGGACTGGATCTGAGTTCGGTCAGAGGTTGAGGTCTCAGGGGAGGCCAAGCATTTCCTGTCCAGCTCTCTTGTTTTTGTCTTTAGACCAGGATATATTAGTGTGGACAGAATGGACCGTAGCTGACAGGGATAACTTTTCACAAGCGTACAGGGATGTCCACCGCCAGTCAGGCCCAGTGACCTAGAACAGACACTGAAAAGTCATTATCTCACCGTATGACCACATCCGTATCACTCGTATGGGCTTTTGTCAGTTGCTGTCATCTTTAAACAAATATTTATGGTGTTTCTCAACAGAGCAGATCAAACCAACCAAAGTACTGGCTGTGACAAGTGACGGATGCCATTGTGTTTGCTCAATGTCATAATAATGGGAATTTAACATCTGCTTTAAGATTGCTTTAAGATTCATCATCAGTTGAGTTTAGATGCAATGCCTCTCAGCTGTATTAATTTTGATTTCATATTCATTAAAGTCATCAAAAATGCACGTCGTTTACATATTTTCTGATTGCATATCAGGCTTTATTCTCAGATTATGATAATAAAACAAGTTTGTGATATGCATATCATTAGTATTACACTAACATTAAACATTAAAGAAAATACTATTTCAGTCTTTCTGCTTTAAAATGTCATGTTTAATTCAATGCACTGCAAGAAAATGATTTTCTTACACAGTATATACTTAAAAGAAGAAAAAAAATATATGCCAGTGGGGTCAGAAAATTGAACCTAATTCAAACAGAAAACAAACTTTATTTTTCGGACCGCATTTGTAGATATTTGTTATTGTTTTAAAGGGGTGGTTGATTATGATTTGACTTTTTTAACTTTAGTTAGTGTGTAGTGTTGCTGTTTGAGCATAAACAACATCTGCAAAGTTACGACGCTCAAAGTTTAAAGCAAAGGGAGATATTTACTTTTAAAGAAATCGCTTTTTAGGGACTACAACTAACGGCTGGTAGGAACTACAATGAGCTTATTCACGGGTTAGTGACATCACAAACCCTAACCCTAACATTTACATAAACCCCGCCCCCGGGAACAGCAAAGGGGTTGAGGCCATGTTGAGAAGAGGAAGAGTTGTTGTAGTCGAGCACATTTGTGAGTCTGCTCAAGCCGTGTTTATTTCAATACAGTACATAAATGCAATAGCATGTCATAAAAGCAAGATGTCAACATAAGTTACAGCCGTAATTAAACTAAACTATACATGTTCTATCTTCATGCATATATTCTCTGGCTCTGTGCATCTGTAACAACGAAGGATCCACTGGAGGCAAGTTGAAGTGAGAACCCAAGTGCAGTTTATTTATAATCATGAACGGATACAAAACAGACGATGACTTGAATTTGACTTGACTTGTACCATGAACAGACTTCAACCAACATCAGGGTTACACAAACAATACTCGACAAGGACCAAAGCAAACATGAGGGCTTAAATACACAGAGACTAATGACTAACAAGACACACCTGTGAACAATGATCAAACAATGCACCAATGACAGAACATGACAAAAACAACCAATGAGAACATAACACATGAGGACAAGGGGATCACATGACAAACAGGAAGCATGAACATGAACAAAACCCAAACACACTGTGACAGCATCTTACAACAGTTCCCACATGAGATATTTATAGATTATCATGACAGAATATGCTAATCAATGATTTGAAGATAGTTAACTCATAAATTCATCAACTAACCCTTCAGAAACGTCCTGTCTCATTCTACATGTTGTCACTTCTTCTTGAGTCTCTCCATCATTGTCCGACGGTTTGAACATAAAAGGCCGTAACAGTTACTGACCTTTTCAGTGCGTGTCTGCATGAGGTAATCGGAGCTGCTAACACGAGCTCTTGAAGCTCCGCCCTCTTCTAGAAAGGGGGCTAGGAGCAGCAGCTCATTTACATTTAAAGGGACACACACAAAAACAACGTGTTTTTGCTCACCCTCAAAAAGTTACCATTTTAACATGCTATAAAAATGATCTGTAGGGTATTTTGAGCTAAAACCTCACATACACACTCTGGGGACATCAGAGACTTATTTTACATCTTGTAAAAAGGGGCATTATAGGACCCCTTAAAGCATGTAACTTAATTTTGCCAAATTGTTTCTGTGAACAAGACTGAGTAAATGTATCTTGATTTGAGAAGGTTTAGACATTTTACTGAAAACGAGACAAAAATACTTTTTTTGCTGCGTGTATAGCTTGCCATTTCATTGTAGTGATGATTTGTGAAATTTACTAGCAATTTCTGACCAAAAATTGTTTTATATTTTCAGTGTATTAGGATTTCAGATATATTCAGATGTGAGGACGGTCTTATATCTATACTTTATGTCACTTTCCTTTCTCTGTTTTCCTTTTAAAGTGTTTTGGCAGCTCAGCAGTGTTTTTCTCTCCATGTTCCACAGTACCTCCTCTCACGGTATCGCTGCTCTGGCGCCATTAGGACTCCATTCACGGCGCCCCCTGCAGGCCATCAAAAAGAGCAGCAGTAAATAAAGTAATTTAAATGGGCAGGACGAGAGAAAGTGCGAAAGTCAAAAGGGGGAGAGGAGGGGGGAGCATTCTCGTCTAAAAATCCAGCCTTATTAAATAGTGAGAGTAATTTGTTGCTACTTAATCTAGCCTGATATGACATGCAAAGCAAGAAGTGAGAGCCTGGAAAGTTGAACTGTTATTCAATTTTCATTATTCTTTCTACAGTCTCTGCACACAGACAGACATTTGCAGATGCACAAATAAAGAGCATATTTATGGCTTTTGCCCCCATATAATCATTCTCATCTCATGAGAAATGGCTCACTTATATGTATTCAAATGAAGCGATGGAGAACACAAGTGTGTGTGGAGTAAGCCTTGAATGTGCAGGACGCTGGATATGAATGAATCATTGTGAAATAAACGAGTGTAGTGCTGGGCTGCATCGGTCCTGTGTGATTTCCAGCTCACCCACAGTCTCTACATTATTAAAAGCGCATTAGCGGCGTAATGGCTGAGAGATGCGTCTCAAGCCCTGCTTTCGGCTGCTGCAGTTAAGGGAGGTCATGTGACCCTGCCAGATTGGCAAAAAAACAAGCAGAATTTCCAGAATGGAATACCAATGTAATGTTTACTGCATACTGCCTGCTGTTTTATAAAAGGAGTATGTAAAACAGTTTGTAATATGCATTTTATTTTGTTTATTTTTTTGTAGTAGCATGCTATTTGGTTGTCATATCAACTTTTTAGAAGTGTCCAGTTAGGGTTAGGTTTTT
Source organism: Rhinogobio ventralis (assembly GCA_039654625.1). Lineage (NCBI taxonomy): Eukaryota > Metazoa > Chordata > Actinopteri > Cypriniformes > Gobionidae > Rhinogobio > Rhinogobio ventralis. The sequence continues at coordinate 3,756,097 of CM077207.1, forward strand.
TAAAATAATTTCTTTAGGGTTAAATATTTAATATTATGTCATTATAAACATATATAAATTATTTAATATATATATATATATATATATATATATATATATATAATAAATATTATTTAAATATTAAATATTATATCAATATATATATATATATATATATATATATATATATATATATATATATATATATATATATATATTGTTTTTTATTTTTTTTATAATATTTAATAAGTTTTATATATTTTTATGTAATATGTTTTATTTTTTGTTATTTTAAATCTATTTAATTCAAATTATATTTAAATTTATGGTTACTTTTATTCAAATTTAATATAATATATTATATTTAAAATTATTGTATTAAATCATATAATAATAATAATAACAATGTGATTTTATATATAGGTTTTATTTTGTTTTTAGGTCTATGTATGGTTGTTTTAATCCAGTTAGAATAGAAAAGGCAATAACCTAATAACTTTAATATACTTTAGAGTCCTTTTTTTTATTTTTTTTATTTTATTATTTTATTTAATATAATAATATTAGTAATAATACTTTACACACTAACTATAATTCATATTTAATATAATTATATAAAATATAATAATAATAATTATTATTATTATTATTATTACTATTATTAGTAGTAGTAGCCTAATATTATAAGTATCATTATTAAATATTTTATATAAAATACAGTTTTTATTTTGAGTTCTTTTAGGTCTATTTCTGGTTATTTTTAATAATTTTTTTGGCAAAAAAAATGCAGTCCCATGCAGTGCTTTACTTGTATACTGCACATTCAGGCGAGTTTTTAGTAGGTGATCGGGTATTCTATTCATAACGAAAATTCACACACACACACACACACACACACACACACACACTGTGCACAGTATGCATACTGCAGAAAGAGTGTATAGCAGGGTCATTCCGAACATAACTAAAGAGATGGAGTGCGAGAGAGAAAGCGGGACGAGCGAGTCTTTGCTGCTAGCGGGACTGCCGGCTGCAGCTCGTTCATGCAATATTAAAGCGCTGCTGCATCATGCGCCTTATTATGAGGATTGCCTCATCTGTCACTTATTCCTCTGAGAGCTGCGCCATTCTGTCACGACTAGTTCTCCTCCATTAAACCCTTTCGCTCAGAAAATGGAGAGCTCGGTTATTAATGGCAGATTATTGTCTGTCCTCGCTACAATGACGTCTAAATAAAGAGAAATCTCATTAACACCGGCCCGTTAGTATCGGTCCCTTGAGAGATCCTCTCTAGCGAGCGCCGCTTTTGTATCGGGGAAGATAAATATTTGAGAAGATGCAATTTTAGGTGCTGTTTTGTGTTTGCAGATATCTTTCTCTTGCTTTAAAATGGAGGGCAAGTACAGTAATAGTTCAATTATCTGTAAATAAAGGCTGATCTGAGTGAGTGACGGCACTGGCTGCGGTCAGATGGAAAGCCTTTGAAATACCTCGGAAAATCTCTCCTCTGCCCATTCTCCTGTGTTTTATGAATAGTTTAATGATTTTAACAGCGGTAGATGAGGGTGGATCTGCGTCAGGCTCTGTTATTAATATAGCAGCTAAATGCCACACTGCCGTTTCGGTAAAATAAACCCCAGACCAGAAAGCCTGGCAGGTTTTGGAAAACCTGGAAGTTTTGTCTGCGCAATGTTGACTTTTCAAAGAAGTGTTTCTTTCGGGAAGTCGGCTGAAAATGTGTTTTGTCCTAGTGGAACGTTTTCCCTGCTAAAGGTGTTTTGTTCTGGCAGCAGATATACGTCTGTCCTGTCCTAAAACGACTCACTGATGCTTGTCTTATTTTCTGATTTAAAACTGATTCATAACTGAAGAAAAACAGTTCATATCTACATATCTACTGGGAAGTTCATTTTAGAGAATCAGTTCGTTCAAATGGTTTGATTAATGAACAAATAAAAAAAAATGATACACTCTTAAAAGAAAATATTCTAAATAGAATCTTAAAGAGTTCTGTCAGGTGCTTCCATCACTCTGATTTTTATTGTTCATATGGTTTCAATATCAACCTTGTAGTTTTAATTTCTCTTGCTTAAAGGAGCAGTTTGTTTGTGAGTCATCTTTATTATTTATGTATGAATAGAAACAGGATTGTGCTCTTAAGAACCTGTGAAAGAACTAGCAAATGATCTCAGTAATGAATGAATGCATGATGGCAATGTCATGAATGACAGCCGTTGGTTTCCAAAACCTCAGTTGAGGACACGGCTTGACTCTCGGCCAAAGAGCCTTTACGTAACATTATGTAACCCGCAGCGGCCCGGCCGAGATTCCTCTGATTGACACAGAGTTAACGACAGAACCATTTTCAGCCTGTCATAATATCATGCTGTTATGTGAAAGACAGAAAGAAAACTTGCAAAAAAAAAAGTACAGTGCCGGTATTATGGTACTGAATTATTGTCATAGTTACATATCATGGTATTTACTTCATTTGTGCAAAGAAGAAAGTCTTATTTTAAAGTTTTGTTTAAAGATTCTTTTTTTCTGTCTCCTACAGTAGGTTTACTCTCTAAACCCTGCCTTTCAGAGAGCCTACTCTGCTCTGATTGGTCAGATAGCTCAGTCTGTTGTGATTTGATCTACCCGGCTCTGATTGGTCAGTCTGTTGTGATTGGTCTACTCTGCTCTGATTGGTCAGATGGTCCAGTCTGTTGTGATTGGTCTACTCTGCTCTGATTGATCAGATGGTCCAGTCTGTTGTGATTGGTCTACTCTGCTCTGATTGGTCAGATGGCCCAGTCTGTTGTGATTGGTCTACGATGCTCTGATTGGTCAGATGGCCCAGTCTATTGTGATTGGTCTACTCTGCTCTGATCGGTCAGATGGCCCAGTCTGTTGTGATTGGTCTACTCTGCTCTGATTGGTCAGATGGCCCAGTCTGTTGTCATTGGTCTACTCTGCTCTTATTGGTCAGATGATCCAGTCTGTTGTGATTGGTCTACTCTGCTCTGATTGGTCAGATGACCCGGTCTGTTGTCATTGGTCTACTCTGCTCTTATTGGTCAGATGATCCAGTCTGTTGTGATTGGTCTACTCTGCTCTGATTGGTCAGATGGCCCAGTCTGTTGTCATTGGTCTACTCTGCTCTTATTGGTCAGATGGCCCAGTCTGTTGTCATTGGTCTACTCTGCTCTTATTGGTCAGATTATCCAGTCTGTTGTGATTGGTCTACTCTGCTCTGATTGGTCAGATGGCCCAGTCTGTTGTCATTGGTCTACTCTGCTCTGATTGGTCAGATGGCCCAGTCTGTTGTGATTGGTCTACTCTGCTCTGATTGGTCAGATGACCCGGTCTGTTGTGATTGGTCTACTCTGCTCTGATTGGTCAGATGACCCGGTCTGTTGTGATTGGTCTACTCTGCTCTGATTGGTCAGATGGCCCAGTCTGTTGTGATTGGTCTACTCTGCTCTGATTGGTCAGATGGCCCGGTCTGTTGTGATTGGTCTACTCTGCTCTTATTGGTCAGATGGCCCGGTCTGTTGTGATTGGTCTACTCTGCTCTTATTGGTCAGATGGCCTGGTCTGTTGTGATTGGTCTACTCTGATCTGATTGGTCAGATGGCCCAGTCTGTTGTGATTGGTCTACTCTGCTCTGATTGGTTAGATGGCCCAGTTTGTTGTGATTGATCTACCACTTACAGCTTGTGCCAGAAATCAAACGCCCATTACCATATATGAATTTCAGTTCTGGATTTTCCTCAGCACAGAAAATAGTGTCTTCTCCACACGAACAACATTAAACAAACTCTTCCAGTCTCAGCTACAACTACAGTGTTTGAGGGTCAAAGTAGAGGTTACTCACGGGCAGCCAATGAAGAGCAAAGGTGGGCATTATGCAAATTTGTTGACAAGGAAGTAAGACTGGAATTACTGACGACTCGTTTCAGAATCAGTTCTTTCTTTTGTGAGACAATAACTCCATTTATCAGCACTTTGATCTTTGAAACTTTGCAGACCTTTTACATTCACAAACAGCTCTATTACACACTACATGACAGATAATATCCAAAAAAGCATAATAGGAACTGCATAATATATTCCTTTGCTGACAGATTATACATGTATCAAATGTGAACTATTTTTGAGTTTTCCATGACCGTTTCACCCAACTTTGGAAAGTATATTTGGAGTTATTAGGACGTCCTCCAGCTGTAAATACTCCTGTAGTTCTGCTATGTCCGTGGTGTTTACATGCAGTGCCAGGTCACATCGTGTACCAGGGAGTTGACGGGATTGAGGGTGGCCGAAGCAAGTTCCCTTTATTTACAGCCTGTCACGCTGTATACAATAAACCCAGCCAGAATGCCATTTGTTTGGCTTTCTCTCCCTTCAAACCAAAGGAAAATATTCATCCAAATAGCTGCATTTTATTTATAAAAGTCTAGTTTCCCAGGCTTGAGTCCTGAGGCTATTTCGGCGGGGTTGAAAGGGCGTCCCGCGCTCCCCGGCTTTTCGTCCTCTGGTGTTTCTCGAAAAGGGTGCTATTCAATTGTGGGCAACACATTTTTTTGTGTGACTCTCGAGCCAACGAGGCCTGTTTTTTGCCGCCTGCGGGAACCTCCTACTGTCTGTTAATTAGAGTGTGTAAAGTTTACAGCCTTTGAGAAGCTGTTAAGCGGTGAAGAGCGCCGAGTAAAGGCAGCCTGACTGTGAAATTGAATTATGAGCGTGTGTCACTGAACAAAATGGAAAGTGTGCGAGAGGGAGGGGGTAGAGCGAGAGAGAGAGAGAGAGAGAGAGAGAGGCATCCCTGGAGGCCCTGATCTCTCTCTCTCTTTCTCTCTCTCTCTCTCTCTCTCTCTCTGTGTGCTGTATTTTTAGTGAGCGAGGTAGAGCATGTAGCCTCACTAGGTGCTGAATAGTGAATGGTGAATGGAATATGTGCTGCACCGTTCTGTGTGTGTGATTCAAAACATCCTGTGTGTCTGTCCACAGATGCTCCCACAGCAAGAATGGGACCACAAAAGAGGCGCCCGAGGATCTCAGGTCAGTGTGTGTGTGTGTGTGAAAAAGAGTTAATGAATCTGAACCGGATGATACCTGAAAGAACATTTCACCCCAAAATCAGATAAATTGAAAATTATTTTTCACTTAAAGGCCTGTTTTAGAGTCATTAAGGTTTTATTTGCCTTGTCACATTATTTTAATTTTGAAAAGTTATTTATCATAGTAATATTTGTTGAACTGCAGTTAATAAAAAATAATTGTTTATTATAGTTTAAAAAATATTGTGTTTGAATGATGAGAATCTGATTAGAATCATTGAAAATAATTGGAATTCTTAATTTTTAAAAAGTGACCATTTTGGTGGGAAAACATATTTTAGTGGGAAAGCATGTTGCTTAAAGTCTGGTGTACTTCTTTAAATTGCAAGAATATTATTACAAAATTCAAAAGTTCCAATTATCAATACTGTAATACAGAAAAATCACCTTTTTGTGCATTACGGTAATTAAAATCTGAATGATTTGAACCGTCATGAAAATAATGTCACACTTTAGCAAGGCCAAAATAGTTCTTTATGCAAAATTTCAGCTCTAATCTTTTGATTTTGTGGTGCAATATGAGCTGTGAGTTGTTTGTTTTGTTGCTAGATCTCTGATGAATCATTATGACTGCAGTGTAAATGAATATGTGAGGTGGTGACCCCTATCTGACCTCCTGGTTGTAACCGGGATATGAAGTCTTTTAAACATCATCAGTGACGACATCACACTTGGCAAGAAGAGAGTCTGTCCTGTTATGCAGTTCCTTTTGAACTTTGCAACTTTGTATTAATATGCTTGCAATTTGAAGAAGTGCATCAGACTTTAGGCAACATGCTTTCCCACTAAAATATGTTTTCCCACCTAACTTATGTCACTTCCTGGAGGATGATGTTAAAGAACTGCCTGGATAAAAGGTACATCTATGGTAAAATACTATGAATCTGTATTTGGCGTCTTATGAATGTCATTTGTTTTGTTTTTTTTAAAGTTGGAGTTGCTGTGAAGTGTTACCAATTGTATAATTTATCCAATAGATTTAGACACATTTGATGACATATAACCCAGAATGATTATTTTGGATGTGTGTGTGTGTGTGTGTGTGTTTTAGATTTACTGAATTTGTGCCCACACTTTTTTATTCAGGAACTCCCCAGTGTGTGTGTGTATGTGTGTGTGTGCACATATGCTAATGTGTTTGCACATTTTATCTAGTTCTCTTCACGGCTGGGTGAGAGCAGGGAGTAGTGTTGACGTCTTTACTGACGTGTTTCTGTACTCTATGCCCGTGCGTTTGTCCCTTGGTGTTTCATTCATTCCCAGCAGTCTAACCTCCACCTATTTATGCCTTTGCCTCTGACAGAAAGGAAACTCTTTTTTCCTTCTGTCGGGTCACTCGAGACTTTGGCGTCGTGGCCTCGCGGTGCAGCCCGTCAGAAGGACAGTGATTTCATCCAGGGTCGCGTGTTAACACAGGTCTGCCGTATCCGCAAGGGAATTTGTATCAAAAGCTGCTGTGGAGACGAGTTAAAGCTATTACAGTGCTGACAGAGACATAAGTTAAAGCATAATACACATCAGGGCTTACATGAGCGTGCACCGCACGAGATGAACATGACCTTAGAAAACAGCTGTCAGTCACCGTGTTTTACAATAGAGCTGTCAGAGCATGATGGACCTGTGAGGGCGCCTCCCACAATGCATTGGGCCTTGAGACAACCGTAAGGCTGTGAGCTGATAGCAGGAACAATCCACATGAGGAAAGAACGTTTGTGTGTGTAATCATTGTTCTTTGTGAGTGATTTGCAATTTATGTGTGAGAGAAAGACTAGAGGTGCGTGTCCCCATTTGTGCACTGTTTAAAGTGCACCATTTTGGTGGGAAAACATATTTTAGTGGGAAAGCATGTTGCTTAAAGTCTGGTGTACTTCTTTAAATTGCAAGAATATTATTATACACTGTTTTGTAGTATAAATAGTGCTATATATATTATAGTACAAATGTAGTATAAATAGTTTGTTCAAACTGAAATTTCAAAAATGAAAAAGTGCTCTTTAAGTACCTGGATAATGCACTTAATCAACTGAAAAAACTTAAGTGTGGAATGTTGGACACTTTATGCACTTGACTGTCTAGCTTTCCTTATATGGTGGATGGGGAGGGGCTAATAGACTCCGTTGTTAAGGGGCAGGGGCTAACAGACTCTGTTGAGGGGGAGGGACTAAGACTCTGATGTTGAGGGGGAGGGGCTAACAGACTCTGATGTTGAGGGGGAGGGACTAACAGATTCTGATGTTGAGGGGGAGGGGCTAACAGACTGATGTTGAGGGGGAGGGACTAACAGACTCTAATGTTGAGGGGGAGGGGCTAACATTATCTAATGTTGAGGGGGAGGGACTAACAGATTCTAATGTTGAGGGGAAGGGGCTAACAGACTCTAATGTTAAGGGGAAGGGACTAACAGACTGATGTTGAGGGGGAGGGGCTAACAGACTCTGATGTTGAGGAAGAGGGACTAACAGACTCTGATGTTGAGGGGGAGGGACTAACAGACTCTGATGTTGAGGAGGAGGGACTAACAGACTCTAATGTTAAGGGGGAGGGGCTAACAGACTCTGATGTTGAGGAAGAGGGACTATCAGACTCTAATGTTAAGGGGGAGGGGCTAACAGACTTTTGATGTTGAGGAGGAGGGACTAACGGACTCTAATGTTAAGGGGGAGGGGCTAACAGACTCTGATGTTGAGGAGGAGGGACTAACAGACTCTAATGTTAAGGGGAGGGGCTAACAGACTCTGATGTTGAGGAAGAGGGACTATCAGACTCTGATGTTGAGGGGGAGGGGCTAACAGACTCTGATGTTGAGGGGAGGGGCTAACAGACTGATGTTGAGGGGGAGGGACTAACAGACTTTAATATTAAGGGGGAGGGGCTAACAGACTGATGTTGAGGAGGAGGGACTAACAGACTCTAATGTTAAGGGGGAGGGGCTAACAGACTGATGTTGAGGAAGAGGGACTAACAGACTCTGATGTTAAGGGGGAGGGGCTAACAGACTCTGATGTTGAGGGGGAGGGGCTAACAGACTGATGTTGAGGAGGAGGGACTAACAGACTCTAATGTTAAGGGGGAGGGACTAACAGACTAATGTTGAGGGGGAGGGGCTAACAGACTAATGTATGTCGAGGGGGAGGGGCTAACAGACTCTAATGTTGGGGGGGAGGGGCTAACAGACTCTGATGTTGAGAAGGAGGGACTAACAGACAAAATAACCTTATACATGGTTGAGTGCGTAGTATAAGTAGTAGCGGACCTAAATGTCGGCATGAAGGGGGGAAGTAGCTATCATCTTTTCTTCCCTATTGTGACGTATATCCAAGTGAAACGGCTTCTGGAACAAGAACAAATGTAGGACGGGGCTTGATTTTGTCTGTGGGTAATTGATTGGATGGTTGTGTTTTGGTTTTGGCTGATCTAATGTGAGTGACAGGTTGCCCCGCCCTCGTCATCAGAGAAGAGATGTCACTGCAAGCGGGAGGAAAGTGATTTTGATTCAAGATTACGATGCACATGAATTAAAAAAAAAATTATGATGTGCACAGATAAATTATTTTAAATAAATTTTGCAATATTCCATAAAAAATTAGAATTGCCCATTTTTGGTGAAAATTGACTGTAGTAGAAAACGGCTTATACTAACATTGTGGAAACTGAGAATGCAATATTTTCTTTACACACATTTTGGTACGAAACAATCAAGCTTGAATAACTAGTAGTGTCTGCATTTCAGGGCTTAGTGGCAAATGAATAGTGGGAGGCAAGTGAGTGTGTGTGTGTTCAGTGTCTAAGCCGTCTTATCAGAAGGATATCCTCCCCCTGAGGATCGATGCTGCTCTTTCTGCTTCACAGCCATATTCAGGGACACATGGTGTTCAGATTCAAATTTGTGTGTGTGTGTGTGTGTGTGTATGTATGCTAGCTAACAGAGCTTGCTCTCTTTTCTAATTACCGAGTGGTTTTATCATTTGTCAATTAAGGGACTTGGTTTTCTCTTGTCTCTGTATCGTATTTGCTGCATGAAACACTGATTAGCACTTCAAAGTTCTCGTTCACCCACAAGCTTTCAAAGTGCAACCATTCATGTGCATGATTTCTCCCTGTTTTCCTCGTATTGATCTGTGGAAAGCAGCCATCTCCAGGTTCCAGTACCTTATAAAGGTGTGGAGTAGTGCAAACACGACTGATATTTGAACTTGTGACTATTGACGAGAGGAGAGAAAGTGAAGAAGTGTGTGTGTGTGTGTGTGGACCTCAGGAGGCCGTGCTCTTTCTCGTACATTTCCCAGTGTGCACTGGGTTTCCCAAGTGAATGTATTGTTGGTGTTAGTGCTCAACTACCTTCACACTCATTAGTAGCCCTCACATTACATCACTGCTCATTTGCATGAACAAACTTTTCTCACAAAAGAACATGTTCTGTCCCTAATCAAAAAAAGGGAAAGAAATTAAATTATTATATTATATTATATTATATTATATGCTAATTTTCTTATTAGATTCTTATTACTGTACAGTAAATAAATACTGCAGTGATTTTAGAGTTAAAATCAGCATAAAATCAAATATATATTTGTGTTATGATACCATTTTTGGTACTCTATTTTATGCTGATTTTTATTCTATATATATATATACACACTGAACAAAATTATAAACCCAACACTTTTGTTTTTGCCCCCATTTTTCATGAGCTGAACTCGAAGATCTAAGACTTTTTCTATGTACACAAAAGGCCTGTTTCTCTCAAATATTGTTCACAAATCTGTCTAAATCTGTGTTAGTGAGCACTTCTCCTTTGCTGAGATAATCCATCCACCTCACAGGTGTGGCATATCAAGATGCTGATTAGACAGCATGATTATTGCACAGGTGTGCCTTAGGCTGGCCACAATAAAAGGCCACAAATATATTTATTTATTTTTGTGAAATATGATATACAGGTTTCTGGCAGGTTTCATGTCTTGTGGCTTTTTAGCAACATTGCGTCCCATTGGTAGCTGCCACATTACATCACTGCTCATTTGCATAAACATGAACTTTTCTCAGTTTTATCACATGCAGCATTGGACTAGTTCAGGTCATAACCTCAACTTTTATTGAAACAAAATGTCTTCTGGTTGCCCTGCCGCTGCAAATTCACTGTCAGTGTGACTGTCCCCTTTTAGAGTGAGTGAAGAAAAACTATTAAGTCTCACTGTGTCGTAAAAAAAAGTGTGAAGGAGTGGGATTGTGGGGAGGCATTTTTGTTGACCAATTTAGCCCAAACAACTATTTATTGTGTGGGCCCTGAGGTAACGCTCTTTGCCCGGCTGTCACTTAGCAACAGGCTATTTCAATATAAATGCTTCCTGTGGCGTGTGGTGCACCTGTGTGCCGTGTCTCACGCTCGCGGCCCGGGGCAGAGGCCCAGCTGAGAATGCATGAGTGAGGTGTGGACTTCACAACCACACCGGTCACTAAAGACACGACCGACTGATCTCTGATTTTACCCAACACTGGCATCATGAGGAAGAGGCGGGCAACCACCAGACACGCTCCACTCTGCCCTTATCATGGCCAGGTGAGAGATTCACCCTATTCTTTTTATTACTGCTGATATTCATCTGTACACTAGAAGTGAAAAGTTTAGGGCTAAAAAGTTTCTCTGGTAGAAAAAAACAAAAAACTGGTGGGGTTTTGCATAGATGGTTGAAATGCTAAAATTTTATCACATTAAACGTATAAAAATACATTTTAAAAATCTTTCTTGTAGGCACAGTATATTTTTGTCAAGAATAATATAAAATAATAATAATACTAATACTATAAATAAAATAAAATGTATATGAATATATATTTATTACATTATTAAATATTCATATATATTGTTATATTATGATATATATTGTTTACATTATTGTTTAATTTGATTGGTCATAATTCCAATATTTCCAGTTGTGATATTTCAAAGTTGTGATACTATTATTCTAAAATATGAAGATATTTAGAATAAAAATAGGTAGATGTGTCCAAATAATAATAAAACAAAGTATAATTGATATACTATTATAGTTTTTGTCAATATTTTTAATTTATTTTATTTTTGTATTTTCAGTTTTTTTTTTTTAATTGAAAGTTTTAGTAATTTTTTTGTAGTTGTTTTTTAATATTTCTATATTGTTTTTAAATTGTAATTTTTCAGTGTCTTTTTTAAAAAGAGTTTGAAAAAGTTAAAAAAGTTTTGTTGTATTTGTCTTTTTTATATATTTTTTTTTATTTAGTTTTAGTTTTTAGTATTAGTTTTAGTTATTTTATATATTCAACTTAATTTAAATGAAAATTTTATAGCTGAAATAAAAAATATATATATTTTATTTTATTTTTAGTAATGAAAATGTTTAGGTTTTAGTTCATGATAATATCCCTACTCAGACGTCACTCATAATCCAAAGGGATCCTCAGGGGCTCGTTGTTTTCTAAGGCATCAATTGGATGTATTTTCATGTCATACAGTATTTCCTGTGAATCACGCCGTGTGTCTTTGTGGAGAAGGAGATTTGTGGTGTGTCAGGGAATCTCAGGGGTTGTGTAAATCACTAGTCCGCCGTCTCGATCACCGTCCCAGCCAACTCACCTCACACAACAGCCCGGGTCGGCTTTAAGCGTGTGTATTACGATGACAAAAAATTATGTTTTTAACGTTTGAATGGAGAGAAGAAAAAATGGAACAAGATCAAATACAATATTTTGGTTCAAAGCTGGAAGCTCATTGGATTCAGATCATTACCTTCGGTAACATTGAGTCAGGAATAAAGACATCCAACATCACCGCAGTCAGACGTCACAGGACAAGAGTTTGTGGGACGCCACACCAAGAATCTCAAGTAACCCCCTATAAAAACCACCTCATTTTTCAACAATATTGACGTGGTTTGTAGTCCAACTAGGGAAGTCTATGCACCAAACAGAGGTTTAAAACACTTGGCTCCTGCACATGGGTGAAAGTGTCAATGCGATGTGACAGACTCCTTCCGCCGATTCAGTTTTGTGGAGTAAAGTAAGAAGCCTTTAAAATTGCTGCTCTTTCCACATCAGCCATTAACATTCTTGTGTTGTGAGGTCCTCAGGCAGCTCACTTCATTCACAATTTAGTCGTGCTTTAATTTTTATGATGCCGTTGTGACACGTTGGCTGTTAAAACTGCCGTCATGGGGCGAGAGCAATGGCGATACACAGTCAATGTGCTACGGCAGTTTGTCACGCTTGTTTTGTGTCACTTAAAAACTCATTTCCATGCAAAAACATGAATACATTCCACCGGCTAAGACTGTATGTCATAACGTGCAGAGATCTGGAGTTAATGGTTAAAGATCTGGCTTGGTTGAGGATTCAAATCGCACAATGCCTGTATGTGTGTGTGTGTTTGTGCATGTGTCCTGTATACCGCATTTAATAATCATGTACACTACCATTCAAAAGTTTGGGGTCAGAACATTTTTTTTCATCGAGGATGCATTAAATGAATCAAAAGTGACAGTAAAGACATTTATAATGCTACAAAACATTTTTATCTCGAATAAAGGCTGTTTCTATTTATCAAAGAATCCTGAAAAAAAAACGTTTTCAACATTGATAATAATCAAAAATGTTTCTTGAGCAGCAAATGATACTTGAGCAGATAATACTTATTTAAATTTGTTTTAATATTTCACAATTTTACACTTTTTACTGTATTTTTGATCAAATAAATGCAGCTTTGGTGAGAGGAAGAGACTTCTTTCAAAAGCATTAAAAAATCTTACAGACCAACTACCAGTTGTGTAAGTGTATGCTGATTGGCCGAACGAGTGCCATACAAAAACACCGGTACCCGGCACTTTTAAAAAGCCGTGTAAACACACAGTATACTTACTCCACAAATGGAAAATCGGCGATAAGCTAATGCCTGCCGCCTTTGTCTGTGCTGTTCACTTCTCTGCCTCGATGATATGTAGCACTGCAAGTTTTCGTAGGAGATTTCTTCTCTTAGCCTCCTTTTGCTCTTTCAATCCCATAACTTATATTTCTATGTTCCATCTCCTTTTTCATGAAACCCATGACGCACAACAAAAACACAGCTCTGATCATGGTGTCCTCCAGTTGTTAAATACCGTGTTTAAAGGGGTCCTATTATGCCCTTTTACGAAGTCTTGATTTTGTTTTTGGGGTGTACTAGACTATGTTATCATGCTTGATTGTTCCAAACAATTCATTATTTTTCACATATTTTATATTATTACAGCACCTCTTTCTCCAGTCTGGCTTGAACCATAGACTGTAAAAAAATATGGACGCAGTGTCCGTGACGTCACCCGTGGGTTTCTGAAGAGCATTTTTGAAACCTAAAGTCATCCAGGGAAAATGGGCAAAGAGGTGGGACGTGGGTGGAGCCTGGTTGCTGAAACCACGCCTGCCTAGCTCGACCATAGTGGCAATCCACCTGTCACTCAAGTGGCCACGCCTTAATTATGCAGAACTTTAAGGCTTAATATAATTTAAACAGAAGAGTTATAAAAAAATTCACCCCCTCACAGTTGTCATGAAGGGCAAAATTAGCTATATAGACCAAAACCACTTTTTGTACCAGGCTGTAAACATGTTTTTTTTAGCTGTAAATTTGGCCATTTTAACATGGGGCTCAATGAGATTCTGCTCCCTTCTGGAGCCTGTCTCTAGTGGCCAGTCGATGAATTGCAGTTTAAGTCACTTCCGTGTTGGTTTCAAGAGAGACCGCGGGAGGTTGCTGCTTGGCTCGAACATGCCGGTTTCAATGAAGCCCCTCCTTCCAAATACGAAATGTGCTGTGATTGGTTAGCTAACCAAGTGTGTTGTGATTGGCACCGCTTAGTGCGTGTTCCTTAACTGCGAGTTCTTCTCTAGTGTAAATATTACGGATGACGTCCATTTAAAACCAAACTGAGCCCGATTCAGACCCTTAACAACATATTCCGTGGAGCGGAGATTATTTAAATGTGTAACATTATGACTACATAAATCCCGGAAAAATCGCATTGTAGTCCAAACGAGCCGTTCGATGTAGTTCTTGGAAAGTGTATTCTGTTAAATAAAATATCTCCCTTCCGAGTGGACTATGAGTTTTGTAACCTCACAGATCTTTTTGTGCTCAAACAGCAACATTACACACTAACTAAAGTTGATAAAGTGGAAAAGCATAATAGGACCCCTTTAAATGACGTCACGGTCAGAGCTCCTACTGGTGATGCGAATGCAACCAGAAAAATTGCCCTAAAATGTAGTTCTTATGGGACCGCCCTGGTGTCTAGTTACCCGGTACAAAAGCCCCTATTATTCATTATTAAAATGCACAAACTATCATTATAAAAAGATATGGTCACACTTTAGATTCGGGTCCAATTCTCACTATTTACTACGACTTTTGCCTCAATAAACTCCTAATTACTGCTTATTAATAGTTAAGGTAGTTTAGGATTAATGGATGTACAATGTGGTCATGCATTAATATGTGCTTTATAAGTACTAATAAACAGCCAATATTCTAGTAATATGCATGCTAACAAGCAACTAGTTAATAGTGAGAATTGGACCCTAAAC
>CM077207.1:3780771-3784264 GCA_039654625.1 Rhinogobio ventralis
GCATTGTTAATAAATGAGAAAACAAAAATGAAAAGTCAATAATAGTTGTACATCTTGTTAGTGGTGTTTGCAGTGAACATATTTAAATAATTTAAATATTAAATGAAATGTAATATTTAAATAATAATAAGTGTGTGTGTGTGATTGAAATGCTCTTCATGCTCTTCTTATGTCGTCTTTCTGTCTTTCACCCGGTTTCTCCTGTACTTCTCATGACCTCCTTCTCTCTTGCCCTCAAAATCTCTCTCTTTCTCTCGTTCCCCCGTGTGTAGCAGTGCGGCGTCACTCTCTGCGTGCGTCAGTGTGCCATTACGTCAGCCCTGCATCGCGTCACCGCCGAGGTGCAGATGAGCTAACGTTGCTTTTTCTCTATCCCCTCTTTGTCTCTTTCTCTCCCGCTACCTGTGCATTTAACTCTATCTCTCCCTTATGCCAACTTACCATCTCTCTCTCTCTCTTTCTCTCTCTCTCCTCTCGTCCAGTCTTCGGGCACCAGCGTGACGGTGGACATAGCGGTGATGGGCGAGGCCCATGGACTGATCTCAGATTTGCTGGCTGACACCTCCCTCCCTCCCAACACCTGCAGCACCCTGCGGGCCGTCAGCAACCTACTCAGCACCCAGCTCACCTTCCAGCCGCTGCACCACCGGCCGCGCCTGAGCCCCCTGCTGGCCTTCAGCGACGGACACACCTGCTCCGACTCGGAGGAGGTGCCGGAGAAAGGAGAGAAGCTGGCCATCCCAAAGGTAAGGCCACACCCTCTCAGGTACCAGGGGTTGACCCTTCTCTAAGCCCCGCCTTAGAATACAACTAACCAATCTGACCTATGCTGCTGTTGCAGCCCCGCCCACTTATTTCAATATTTTTTGGTACCACTTAGGTTTAATTTGTTAACAATAGTTAACATGAACTAAAGATAAACAATACTTTTACAGTGTTTATTAATCTTAGTTCCTGTTATTCTCATCATTTACTACTACATTTTTAAGATTTTAAGAAGAAATCTGTATCTGTTAAAGCTGCAGTCCGTAACTTTTTTGGTTAAAAATCAATAACCAATAATCTCCTTACCTTAGCCCAATTCACAACGGTAAGCTTGTAATAATGTGTTATAATTTGCGTGGTACTGGTAGCTTTCCGTATGAAATTCGAGCATGCCAGCGTTCGTCTTTGTGTCACAAGTCATGTCTGTATACATAAAGAAGGAGTCCGCCTCGCATGTGAGGATGCTGCAGGTGGCGGAATGTGGGGCGGGGACTTGATTCTATGCATCAGTTGTTGATTGGGTTTTGAGATGTGGGCGTGGCACTCAAAAGTGGAGGGGCGGAGTTTAAGCAGACTAAATGAAATGTGATTATTAAACTCCGAAAGGCTATGATTTAAAGAAATAAATGAGAGTGCTGCACATTTTGAAGTAAAAATGTGGCTACAGCACCACATAACCCATTTTTATGCCAAGCGATTGCTTTGATCTACTGTTGATGAATTATGACAATGTTTACCATATGGTGTTTATATCTTACCTGCAAACTATATTTCTGCTATTCCATAAGAACCATCTACTGTCATAGAGTGAATTAGCATTTTCAAAAATGCAATCTAAAAATCTAAACAATTAGGATATACACTCCTGGGCAAAAAAAAGGGCTAAACCCAAAATGGCTAAACACTAAGCTTTTAATTGTCTCAACCACAGATTATTGGTCAAAATGTATGCAAATGCACTACTTAAAAAGCCATTGCTGTCTCAGAAAAACATCCAAGACAGAATGAAGTTTTTGGCAGAATATGGGAAGTTGTGTGTGACGTGGTGAATCACAATGAAACACAAGTTGCATGGTGATGCTTCGGAGCTTTAATGCTTTGGAGTAAAGGAGAATATTTCAGAATGGCTTGCTTCCCATGAATAAAAAGTTGTTATCTAAAGAGGAATGATCAGATGGTATTTTTCAACCAGACAATGCTCCTGCCCAAATTGTAAAAACAACCTAGAAGTGGCTTGAGAACAAATCCATCAGGCTCATGTTTTGGTCTGTCAGAGTCCAGATTTGAACCCTATAGTGAATATTTGGTCTCACATTAAACTCAAATGAACTGGGAGACATTTTTCAACTACTCATAACATTGAGTGGAACAACACTGACTCTTAAAAAGCTGTCTGCAAGTTTACCCCCACACACACAGCTTAAAACTGTAAAGAAAACCAAGGGGATGGCTAATCCATGCTAAGTGACTTTATCTACAGTATTTGTGCAATTTTTGATCATTTCCTGACCAGTGATTTGTGATTAAAATGGTCCATTAAAAGACCACCATTTTTTGGCGTGGCACATTTTGTTTTTTGCCCAGGAGTGTACATATCATATATTAATCTAAATATAATCATTTATAATTTTGACTCATGCCTTTTCTTAAAAAATGGCTGAAATGTGAGGTTTACCATTTTATAAAACGTTTTGTTTTGGGATTTTTATAGTCATTTTATTGTTTGGATGTTCTTGCTCTACACCGCCCATATGGTATTAATCTTATTTGTGCAGGTCTTAAAAAAAGGTCTTTAAAAGCCTTAAATATGATTTAAAAAACCCTAGAGATACCCTGCACTGATTAAACGTTACAAGGTTGAAATATTTGTTAAAAAAATGAAACATTTGCACTGACAAATTGTGCAATAATTTCACAATAAGATCTATAACATGCATTTTGAAAATAGATTGAACAGGGTCCATTTTCATTTCATACCGACTTTAAAAAAAATCTTCAGTAAAGAATTGTAGCCATGATCCAAATCTGCCAACTTTTCTTCTACCAATTTTTATTTAGATTTGATGCAAAAATGTATTTGAAAAAAGACTTTGTAGTTATTTTGTTTATGAACTACACATCCCATGAATCATTTTAAATGACTGAAACATGAATCATAAAAAATGGTACAATATATTTTGAGATTATTGCAAAATAAGTGCGTGTAGGCTGATTCTGATTGTCATTTGCAATGCTTTCTCTATGGAGAAAAAATATGTAATACTGCATTTAATACTGTGTTCTATAATTCCATAATGGAATTATATGGAAGTCTGGGGGTTTGGACAGTTTTAAACGCAATATAATTATGCAAAAATACAGTAAAACATTCAGTACAGTAGAGCATCTACACTCAAAAAATGTAAGACTTTTTTTTAAGATTTGCACATTTTAATTAAAGCCACAGTATGTAATTTTTTTCGACGCTAGAGGTCGCATATTCAAAACAAAGGCGTGGCTTGATGACGCCTGGATATCACAGAGCTTTTATTCTGCCGCAGACGACCACTTCAATGTTTTCCGCTCATGTGTATGTGGGGTAATACTACACACATTTGAGTGTGTTGAAAGTTATAATGCTACTCTGTGCATTCGCTCGGTGGCTGCTATGAGACACTTGTTCACACTGCAGTGAGCGAGATCAATATTACGCATGGTAAAACATGGTGCTCGCGGTAAATCAAGAAAA
>CM077207.1:3784764-4189764 GCA_039654625.1 Rhinogobio ventralis
TGACTTTATATCTCACAATTCTGACTTTATATCTCACAATTCTGACTTTATATCACACAATTCTGACTTTATATCTCTCAATTCTGACTTTATATCACACAATTCTGACTTTATATCACACAATTCTGACTTATATATCACACAATTCTGACTTTATATCTCACAATTCTGACTTTATATCTCACAATATTCTGACTTTATATCTCTCAATTCTGACTTTATATCTCACAATTCTGACTTTATATCTCACAATTCTGACTTTATATCTCACAATTCTGACTTTATATCACACAATTCTGACTTTATATCACACAATTCTGACTTTATATCTCACAATTCTGACTTTATATCACACAATTCTGACTTTATATCTCACAATTCTGACTTTATATCTCACAATTCTGACTTTATATCTCACAATTCTGACTTTATATCTCACAATTCTGACTTTATATCTCACAATTCTGACTTTATATCACACAATTCTGACTTTATATCTCACAATTCTGACTTTATATCACACAATTCTGACTTTATATCACACAATTCTGACTTTATATCACACAATTCTGACTTTATATCTCACAATTCTGACTTTATATCTCACAATTCTGACTTTATATCTCACAATTCTGACTTTATATCTCACAATTCTGACTTTATATCACACAATTCTGACTTTATATCTCACAATTCTGACTTTATATCTCACAATTCTGACTTTATCTCAAATCTGACTTTATATCACACAATTCTGACTTTATATCACACAATTCTGACTTTATATCTCACAATTCTGACTTTATATCACACAATTCTGACTTTATATCTCACAATTCTGACTTTATATCTCACAATTCTGACTTTATATCACACAATTCTGACTTTATATCTCACAATTCTGACTTTATATCTCTCAATTCTGACTTTATATCACACAATTCTGACTTTATATCTCACAATTCTGACTTTATATCTCACAATTCTGACTTTATATCACACAATTCTGACTTTATATCACACAATTCTGACTTTATATCTCACAATTCTGACTTTATATCTCTCAATTCTGACTTTATATCTCACAATTCTGACTTTATATCTCACAATTCTGACTTTATATCACACAATTCTGACTTTATATCTCACAATTCTGACTTTATATCACACAATTCTGACTTTATATCTCACAATTCTGACTTTATATCCACAATTCTGACTTTATATCACTCAATTCTGACTTTATATCTCACAATTCTGACTTATATCTCAATTCTGACTTTATATCTCACAATTCTGACTTTATATCTCTCAATTCTGACTTTATATCTCACAATTCTGACTTTATATCACACAATTCTGACTTATATCTCACAATTCTGACTTATATCTCACAATTCTGACTTTATATCTCACAATTCTGACTTTTATCTCACAATTCTGACTTTATATCTCACAATTCTGACTTTATATCTCTCAATTCTGACTTTATATCTCACAATTCTGACTTTATATCTCACAATTCTGACTTTATATCACACAATTCTGACTTTATCAATCTGACTTATATCACAATGACTTTATATCTCTCAATTCTGACTTTATATCTCACAATTCTGACTTTATATCACACAATTCTGACTTTATATCTCACAATTCTGACTTTATATCACACAATTCTGACTTTATATCACACAATTCTGACTTTATATCTCACAATTCTGACTTTATATCTCACAATTCTGACTTTATATCACACAATTCTGACTTTATATCTCTCAATTCTGACTTTATATCACACAATTCTGACTTTATATCTCACAATTCTGACTTTATATCTCTCAATTCTGACTTTATATCACACAATTCTGACTTATATCTCACAATTCTGACTTTATATCTCACAATTCTGACTTTATATCACACAATTCTGACTTTATATCACACAATTCTGACTTTATATCTCTCAATTCTGACTTTATATCACACAATTCTGACTTTATATCTCAATTCTGACTTATATCTCACAATTCTGACTTTATATCACACAATTCTGACTTTATATCTCACAATTCTGACTTTATATCACACAATTCTGACTTTATATCTCACAATTCTGACTTTATATCTCTCAATTCTGACTTTATATCACACAATTCTGACTTTATATCACACAATTCTGACTTTATATCACAATTCTGACTTTATCTCACAATTCTGACTTTATATCACACAATTCTGACTTTATATCTCACATTCTGACTTTATATCACACAATTCTGACTTTATATCTCACAATTCTGACTTTATATCACACAATTCTGACTTTATATCTCACAATTCTGACTTTATATCTCTCAATTCTGACTTTATATCTCACAATTCTGACTTTATATCTCACAATTCTGACTTATATCTCACAATTCTGACTTATATCACAATTCTGACTTTATATCTCACAATTCTGACTTTATATCTCACAATTCTGACTTTATATCACACAATTCTGACTTTATATCTCACAATTCTGACTTTATATCTCACAATTCTGACTTTATATCTCACAATTCTGACTTTATATCACACAATTCTGACTTTATATCTCACAATTCTGACTTTATATCTCTCAATTCTGACTTTATATCTCACAATTCTGACTTTATATCTCACAATTCTGACTTTATATCTCACAATTCTGACTTTATATCTCACAATTCTGACTTATATCACACAATTCTGACTTTATATCTCACAATTCTGACTTTATATCTCACAATTCTGACTTTATATCTCACAATTCTGACTTTATATCACACAATTCTGACTTTATATCTCACAATTCTGACTTTATATCTCACAATTCTGACTTTATATCTCACAATTCTGACTTTATATCACACAATTCTGACTTTATATCTCACAATTCTGACTTTATATCACACAATTCTGACTTTATATCTCACAATTCTGACTTTATATCTCACAATTCTGACTTTATATCACACAATTCTGACTTTATATCTCACAATTCTGACTTTATATCACACAATTCTGACTTTATATCTCACAATTCTGACTTTATATCTCACAATTCTGACTTTATATCTCACAATTCTGACTTTATACTCACAATTCTGACTTTATATCTCTCAATTCTGACTTTATATCACACAATTCTGACTTTATATCTCACAATTCTGACTTTATATCACACAATTCTGACTTTATATCTCACAATTCTGACTTTATATCACACAATTCTGACTTTATATCTCACAATTCTGACTTTATATCTCACAATTCTGACTTTATATCACACAATTCTGACTTTATATCACACAATTCTGACTTTATATCTCACAATTCTGACTTATATCTCAATTCTGACTTTATATCTCACAATTCTGACTTTATATCTCACAATTCTGACTTTATATCTCACAATTCTGACTTTATATCTCTCAATTCTGACTTTATATCACACAATTCTGACTTTATATCTCACAATTCTGACTTTATATCACACAATTCTGACTTTATATCTCTCAATTCTGACTTTATATCTCACAATTCTGACTTTATATCACACAATTCTGACTTTATATCACACAATTCTGACTTTATATCACACAATTCTGACTTTATATCACACAATTCTGACTTTATATCTCACAATTCTGACTTTATATCACACAATTCTGACTTTATATCTCACAATTCTGACTTTATATCTCTCAATTCTGACTTTATATCTCTCAATTCTGACTTTATATCTCTCAATTCTGACTTTATATCTCTCAATTCTGACTTTATATCTCACAATTCTGACTTTATATCTCTCAATTCTGACTTTATATCTCACAATTCTGACTTTATATCACACAATTCTGACTTTATATCACACAATTCTGACTTTATATCTCACAATTCTGACTTTATATCTCTCAATTCTGACTTTATATCTCACAATTCTGACTTTATATCTCTCAATTCTGACTTTATATCTCACAATTCTGACTTTATATCACACAATTCTGACTTTATATCACACAATTCTGACTTTATATCACACAATTCTGACTTTATATCTCACAATTCTGACTTTATATCTCTCAATTCTGACTTTATATCTCACAATTCTGACTTTATATCTCTCAATTCTGACTTTATATCACACAATTCTGACTTTATATCTCACAATTCTGACTTTATATCACACAATTCTGACTTTATATCTCACAATTCTGACTTTATATCTCAAAATTCTGACTTTATATCACACAATTCTGACTTTATATCACACAATTCTGACTTTATATCTCACAATTCTGACTTTATATCACACAATTCTGACTTTATATCTCACAATTCTGACTTTATATCACACAATTCTGACTTTATATCACACAATTCTGACTTTATATCTCACAATTCTGACTTTATATCACAATTCTGACTTTATATCACACAATTCTGACTTTATGTCTCACAATTCTGACTTTATATCTCTCAATTCTGACTTTATATCTCACAATTCTGACTTTATGTCTCACAATTCTGACTTTATATCTCACAATTCTGACTTTATATCACACAATTCTGACTTTATATCACACAATTCTGACTTTATGTCTCACAATTCTGACTTTATATCACACAATTCTGACTTTATATCTCACAATTCTGACTTTATATCTCACAATTCTGACTTTATATCTCACAATTCTGACCTTATATCACACAATTCTGACTTTATATCACACAATTCTGACTTTATATCTCACAATTCTGACTTTATATCACACAATTCTGACTTTATATCTCACAATTCTGACTTTATATCACACAATTCTGACTTTATATCACACAATTCTGACTTTATATCTCACAATTCTGACTTTATATCTCACAATTCTGACTTTATATCACACAATTCTGACTTTATGTCTCACAATTCTGACTTTATGTCTCACAATTCTGACTTTATGTCTCACAATTCTGACTTTATGTCTCACAATTCTGACTTTATATCACACAATTCTGACTTTATATCTCACAATTCTGACTTTATATCACACAATTCTGACTTTATATCTCACAATTCTGACTTTATATCTCACA
Source organism: Rhinogobio ventralis (assembly GCA_039654625.1). Classification (NCBI taxonomy): domain Eukaryota; kingdom Metazoa; phylum Chordata; class Actinopteri; order Cypriniformes; family Gobionidae; genus Rhinogobio; species Rhinogobio ventralis. Next base: position 3,789,886 of record CM077207.1, read on the forward strand.
ATTCTGACTTTATATCAAACAATTCTGACTTTATATCACACAATTCTGACTTTATATCTCACAATTCTGACTTTATATCTCTCAATTCTGACTTTATATCTCACAATTCTGACTTTATATCACACAATTCTGACTTTATATCTCACAATTCTGACTTTATATCACACAATTCTGACTTTATATCTCACAATTCTGACTTTATATCTCACAATTCTGACTTTATATCACACAATTCTGACTTTATATCACACAATTCTGACTTTATATCTCACAATTCTGACTTTATATCTCACAATTCTGACTTTATATCTCACAATTCTGACTTTATATCACACAATTCTGACTTTATATCTCACAATTCTGACTTTATATCACACAATTCTGACTTTATATCTCACAATTCTGACTTTATATCACACAATTCTGACTTTATATCACACAATTCTGACTTTATATCTCACAATTCTGACTTTATATCTCACAATTCTGACTTTATATCACACAATTCTGACTTTATGTCTCACAATTCTGACTTTATATCTCTCAAATCTGACTTTATATCTCACAATTCTGACTTTATGTCTCACAATTCTGACTTTATGTCTCACAATTCTGACTTTATATCACACAATTCTGACTTTATATCACACAATTCTGACTTTATGTCTCACAATTTTGACTTTATATCTCTCAAATCTGACTTTATATCTCACAATTCTGACTTTATATCTCACAATTCTGACTTTATATCTCTCAATTCTGACTTTATATCTCACAATTCTGACTTTATATCACACAATTCTGACTTTATATCTCTCAATTATGACTTTATATCACACAATTCTGACTTTATATCACACAATTCTGACTTTATATCACACAATTCTGACTTTATATCACACAATTCTGACTTTATATCTCACAATTCTGACTTTATATCTCTCAATTCTGACTTTATATCTCACAATTCTGACTTTATATCTCACAATTCTGACTTTATATCTCACAATTCTGACTTTATATCTCTCAATTCTGACTTTATATCTCACAATTCTGACTTTATATCTCACAATTCTGACTTTATATCACACAATTCTGACTTTATATCTCACAATTCTGACTTTATATCTCTCAATTCTGACTTTATATCTCACAATTCTGACTTTATATCACACAATTCTGACTTTATATCTCACAATTCTGACTTTATATCACACAATTCTGACTTTATATCACACAATTCTGACTTTATATCTCACAATTCTGACTTTATATCACACAATTCTGACTTTATATCTCACAATTCTGACTTTATATCACACAATTCTGACTTTATATCACACAATTCTGACTTTATATCTCACAATTCTGACTTTATATCTCACAATTCTGACTTTATATCACACAATTCTGACTTTATGTCTCACAATTCTGACTTTATATCTCTCAATTCTGACTTTATATCTCACAATTCTGACTTTATGTCTCACAATTCTGACTTTATATCTCACAATTCTGACTTTATATCACACAATTCTGACTTTATATCACACAATTCTGACTTTATGTCTCACAATTCTGACTTTATATCTCTCAATTCTGACTTTATATCTCTCAATTCTGACTTTATATCTCACAATTCTGACTTTATATCACACAATTCTGACTTTATATCTCACAATTCTGACTTTATATCACACAATTCTGACTTTATATCTCACAATTCTGACTTTATATCTCACAATTCTGACTTTATATCACACAATTCTGACTTTATATCACACAATTCTGACTTTATATCTCACAATTCTGACTTTATATCTCACAATTCTGACTTTATGTCTCACAATTCTGACTTTATATCTCTCAATTCTGACTTTATATCTCACAATTCTGACTTTATGTCTCACAATTCTGACTTTATATCTCACAATTCTGACTTTATATCACACAATTCTGACTTTATATCTCACAATTCTGACTTTATATCTCACAATTCTGACTTTATATCTCACAATTCTGACTTTATATCTCACAATTCTGACTTTATATCTCACAATTCTGACTTTATATCTCTCAATTCTGACTTTATATCTCACAATTCTGACTTTATGTCTCACAATTCTGACTTTATATCTCACAATTCTGACTTTATATCACACAATTCTGACTTTATATCACACAATTCTGACTTTATGTCTCACAATTCTGACTTTATATCTCTCAATTCTGACTTTATATCTCTCAATTCTGACTTTATATCTCACAATTCTGACTTTATATCACACAATTCTGACTTTATATCTCACAATTCTGACTTTATATCACACAATTCTGACTTTATATCTCACAATTCTGACTTTATATCTCACAATTCTGACTTTATATCACACAATTCTGACTTTATATCACACAATTCTGACTTTATATCTCACAATTCTGACTTTATATCACACAATTCTGACTTTATATCACACAATTCTGACTTTATATCACACAATTCTGACTTTATATCTCACAATTCTGACTTTATATCTCACAATTCTGACTTTATATCACACAATTCTGACTTTATGTCTCACAATTCTGACTTTATGTCTCACAATTCTGACTTTATATCTCTCAATTCTGACTTTATGTCTCTCAATTCTGACTTTATATCTCTCAATTCTGACTTTATGTCTCTCAATTCTGACTTTATATCTCTCAATTCTGACTTTATATCACACAATTCTGACTTTATATCACACAATTCTGACTTTATATCTCACAATTCTGACTTTATGTCTCACAATTCTGACTTTATATCTCTCAAATCTGACTTTATATCTCACAATTCTGACTTTATGTCTCACAATTCTGACTTTATATCTCTCAATTCTGACTTTATGTCTCACAATTCTGACTTTATATCTCTCAATTCTGACTTTATATCACACAATTCTGACTTTATATCACACAATTCTGACTTTATATCACACAATTCTGACTTTATATCTCACAATTCTGACTTTATATCTCACAATTCTGACTTTATATCACACAATTCTGACTTTATATCACACAATTCTGACTTTATATCTCACAATTCTGACTTTATATCTCACAATTCTGACTTTATATCACACAATTCTGACTTTATATCTCACAATTCTGACTTTATATCTCACAATTCTGACTTTATATCACGCAATTCTGACTTTATATCTCGCAATTCTGACTTTATATCTCACAATTCTGACTTTATATCACACAATTCTGACTTTATATCACACAATTCTGACTTTATATCTCTCAATTCTGACATTATATCACACAATTCTGACTTTATATCTCACAATTCTGACTTTATATCACACAATTCTGACTTTATATCACACAATTCTGACTTTATATCTCTCAATTCTGACATTATATCACACAATTCTGACTTTATATCACACAATTCTGACTTTATATCTCTCAATTCTGACTTTATATCTCACAATTCTGACTTTATATCACACAATTCTGACTTTATATCACACAATTCTGACTTTATATCTCTCAATTCTGACTTTATATCTCACAATTCTGACTTTATATCACACAATTCTGACTTTATATCACACAATTCTGACTTTATATCACACAATTCTGACTTTATATCTCTCAATTCTGACATTATATCACACAATTCTGACTTTATATCACACAATTCTGACTTTATATCTCACAATTCTGACTTTTAAATATTTAGTAAAATAGTAAAATAAAACCTGTAATTGTAGTTTTTGCTAAATACGTTTAGAATTGTATTCTTCCCTCATAAAATCCTAAATGTTTTCCTCATATTTTGATGGCTTAATCGAACATGGTCATTAAAAAACAAATATCCCCTCCGGACATCACTTTTGGCCACTACTGTAGCTCAGTATTTTTTAGCAAATGTAATGTAATATTCAGACGTGTCCTCAGCAGGTTTTGTGAGATTCCCTCGTATAGGTTAGTGTAGACTGTATCTCCTTGCTGTCACTCCGGCTGGAGAAGATCGGACGAGACTTAGCTCACAGACGCAGACCAAGCGTTGAACCTCTGCAACACTGACAGTCTGTCTGTGTGAGACAGTGACGCCACGGCAGGAGAGGAGACGCGCATCCCGAGCACCTTCTCCGCTCAAACATGTTCCTCCCAACTTCAGCTGACAGCCATTCGAGCTGAATTAATATCAGACGCTCGTATCAGAAAGATGTTTTCATGTTTGTGGCTATAGAAGTGGCTGTTGAATGAGAATTTTCGTGAGCTAAAAATACACATAATCTGTCACTTCAGACCCCGGCGCTCGCCCTGTCTGTCTGTAATGGGAAGGTGGTGGTATCCCAGAATGCCCAGGGCATGTACTCATGAGCGTGCAGCACTGGGGGCGGTAGCAGGGTTGGGGTTGGGGGCGTACGGATATGCCCTCTGGTTCTCTACTCACAGCATCTGAAATATTCATGCTGCTGTCAAGAGAGTTTTCTCCCTGCCCTGACTCTCGGGGTAATGCAGTTCTCAAACTTTTTGCACACCATTGTACAATTTTACACGGTCAAAAACATATTAAAGTCCCCCTGCAGTCAATCATTTTACGGAGTGTCTATTTACACTAAGTGCAAATATCCCGCCTTGTTGGCAGAGGCTATTTACACTAACTACGCCCACTGACGTCTGGTTGTGCCAGACAAAATTATGAAGACGTTGTACTGTCAACAGTAGCAATAGTGTAGCGGTAAGGCGTGTGGAAATGATGCATATCAACCCGAGTTCAAATCCGCCTTTTGCCGAACTCGCTCTACTCTCTATTTCCATCACATATCAGATCCAAAAGGCATTTATTTTCAATAAAAATTAAGAAAATTTTCAGTGGAAATAAATAATAAATGTTTAATACTAAAGTGGTTAGGGATAGGTATAGGGAGGGTATTTTCCCAATAAGGTGGCATCCATTTAAAAAATTTAATAAATATAATAATTTACACTCTTTGTTATTATTACATACCGTTTAATGTACAACACTGAGATGCAAATAGTATCTGCCAGATGCTATTATAAGTATAATAGCATCTAACTACTATTTACACCTATTGAAAAAAAAGTACTGCTATTTTTGCAGTTTAAATAGAATCTATTGCTATTTAAAGAGGTCATGAATTGATAAATCAACTTTTCCTTGAGCTTTTGAGATATAAAAGGTCATCGTAATATAAGAATATCCTTTAAGTTTCAGAGATATCAAATAAAAGCTTTTATTGACAGCTGGCTCATCAAACAAGGGATCACGTGGGTAAGACATTGCGCATTTGTTCGCTTCATTTCACTGTGGATTCTTTTGTAAACGAGACTGGATTTGCAGACAGAATTAGATTAAAAAACAATGCTGTGCCTTCTATATTGGATCCGACAGGAATGGTGCAACACACTTATGTGAGTAAAACATGTTTTTCATATGTGAAAGTATTGCATTGTTACAGATCGTTTGATATCTATTGATTATGTGTGTGTGTCGAACTAAATATAATTAATGATAACTTGCCACGCTGTCACAGGCTGGGGTATCCTTTGTATTTGAGGTGTTGTTGGTTCATTGTCCTGCGATTCGGGATCAGACTCATGGGTCGAACATGTATGGGCGAATCATTCCGGTTGCCATTTTTCCACATTGGAAGTTTTCAAAACAATTCCCCACGTGTACTGACGAACTTCCACGGGGGAGTCAAACTCATTATAATATGCAAAACTGCAAAACTCATAGCAGTGGGCATTTACTTCCAAGTCTTTAGTGCGGCACGCCCATAAAAACCGAGCGTTCCAGGAGAGAGCCTCAAAACCAGGGTAGAAAATAGCCTATTAATTATTCATTATAAAGTTTTTTTATGTAAAAACCACGCGAATGTCAGAAGTTGACCTCAGACAACGGTATAAAAAAATTAAAAAAGCCAGTTCATGACACCTTTAAACTTAGTGTAAATAGCCAGTGCCATAATTTTATCCTTTAAAACTCTTTGATAATCACAATGACTTTCTTTCCTATGAAAATAATTTATTTTTGCTTTAAAATGGCTTGAATGTAACGTATAGTTACATTTAGTATACGCTGAACCATGAATATGCAAATTATCCCCGCCTCCACTCACTCACACCAGCTCGGATTACCTGATCCACCAGGTAACTGACCTGCGTCCGTAGTAAAAGCTACACAATGGCAAGTGGAAATACTATTTTAATTCAGCCATTTTATGTTTGAACTAAAAACTGCTTCAGAAGAAGAGGAGGAAGAGTAAATTATACAGGCAGGTCCGGCAAACAAAAGAAAAGCAAAAACACAAAACACTATTAACGAAACAGATTTGGTAAACTCTTCAGTGTGTATTCGTGTATTTTGTTCGCTCTGGAGAATGTCAAATTTTTCTATTTATGTGTTTTTGCAGCAGTGAGCCATGTAGCCAATCACAGACAGCGAATCCTCTCATTAGACACGCTGTAAATAAGAGATTCATTGATTATAATGGAACTTTGTGAGATGAGTGACAGCTTTTTAGTGATTATAAAGGGAGTTGTTTTTGCACGCTTTCTAGGCTATGTATATTCCATTCAGAATTTGAATAAAAGTCGACACATAAAGGTAATTGATATGATTAACCTTTGGCTTGACTATGTTATCAAACAGCTAATAATGTTTCACAAACAATGTTCCCGTTCGCCATCTCAGAGTCAGACAGCTGCCTTCTAAAAATCAGCATCCCTAGAAATAATGATAGGAAAAGCCCCGCCCCACACGCTGGACGGTAGAAAACGGGTGGTTTCAAACCGTGTCTTTGGTGCACTTCAGTTTTAAGGAGAAAATACTGAACAATGGTGTTAACTGATGAATTTGTGTATGGTTTGTCTTATTAAAAACACCACATAGACATATAAACAACATTAAAAACTTGATTTTCACCACAGGAGGTCTTTAACTTAAGATATGCAAATACAGATAAAAGCATTAACCAATGGCGTGCAAGTGCACACAGTGATTTTTTTACCTACTTAACATACATTCTTGCTGTGGCTGTTTGTTTCCTTAAAATACGTCTTCTCTGAAACACAAAAGATTTTTTGAAAAATTATTCTGAAAAAATGTTTACTGTCCCTTTAAGTGCATATGTATTTTATACCGCATGCATGTTCCAAATCCCCCAAGCTTTTTGATTGGATCACAGCTTGTGATGTAAAGAAGCAGAGCGATGATGCATTTCTCCAGGGTCTTCCATCTGTTCTTTTCCCATTTTCCCAGTTGGGGGAAGGGCTCAGTATTCCCTGATGGACCGCTGTCATCTGCCGCCCTCAGATGTTTGGCTTAACGCACTCTCTAAATACACATTTACTCTAAATTACATCATTTACGTAAAATTCAGTCCAGCTTTAATCTAAACAAGTGCTTTGTTTAACAACTGCACTGCCAAAAAGTGTTAATTTGGCCTTTGGGTTGTCATACACATGTGTCTTTATTTTGTCTGGGTCAGTGTTAATTGATTGTAATTGGCGATGTGACTTTTGACATGCTTCAAAACTGACCTTCGCGGAGAATTTGTCTCTCTCTGTGTTTTGCTCCACTGTCAGCACTGTTTTAGTCTAAACTTGATGAATGTTCTCTTTTAATAACAGCGCTTGAGGCGAAGTTTGCATCCGGGGCTTTTGAGACGGATTTCTTCCACGTGGACCACCACCACCTCAGCCACGGGCCTGCCCACGCTCGAACCCGGGCCGGTCAGACGGGACCGCAGTGCCAGCATCAAAACACCTCACGATGGCCCTTCCAGCAGGTAATGAACGCCTCCATTCTGATCCACTGCCATTCAGTCCTCATTCAGTCACGACTTTCCTTTTGGCTGACATCACAGTGATGACGTACAGTATTTTTGTAGGTCAACCCGTAAGTTGGCATCACCCTGGTTCCCTCGACAAAAACCCAATAGGATTTTTCTATCACCTTTTGAATTATCGCAGAATATAAGCTCTGTGACCAACAAAAAATGTATGACTCTTACATGTTTTGTTCATCATGATAATCCCAAATGAACAACTTAAGTTAAAAGCTAAATTTAGGCAAAAAAATCCCCCCTACTCAACTTAAAAACTAAGTTGCTGCCTTAAATTAAAGGGATAGTTCACCCAAAAATGAAAATTCTGTTATCATTTACTCACCCTCAAGTTGATGGGCACCATTGACTTCCATAGTATGGAGAAAAAAAATACTATGGAAGTCAATGGGGTCCATTAACTGTCTGGTTACCGAAAAAAATATCTGCTTTTGTGTTCAGCAGAAGGAAGAAATTCATACAGGTTTGGAACAACTTGAGGGCGAGTAAATGATGACTTTTTAACGGTAAGGTCCCACATACGGGATTTAGAATGTTCAGTGACGTGACATAAATACACATAAGTACTAGTAAAACAATACATTTAGAGTTTGTAAAATACACACTGGTGTCTATGGAAGCTGCAATAACAATCCATTCAAATATAATTTTATTTATTCATATTAGATACACATAGTGTAAGTAACTATAGTTTACCCTATTCTTCTCCCGGTTTACCGGTCACTTAGTTTCATGTATTTCAGGAGAAACTAATGAATTCACGCGCTGTAAATCTGAACTCTCTGAACTGCGTTATAGATCAAGATCATTTACAAAGGTTTTTAAATGGCAAAACACACTCACCTACACCTATTTGAGAATCGGAATATCAGATAGTTGATAAAAAAGGAAAAACAAAATAAAAGCGTTACATCTGTCATGCAACGCTATTTTGGCTGCGGAGAGTCACGTGACAAGCATGACGTGTCGCCATGGAAACAATAAGGGGAGACGTTTTAAATTAACGGTCACCTTAAAAAAACTCACTCTGGGGGGTCAGCTAGAATATTTTAAACTTGCGCGTGAAAGGGTTAAATGATCATTTCTAATTTTTGGGTGAATTATCTCTTTAAGTATAATCAAATTGGTTGTACATGTCCTTTCAACTAATTTTGTTAAATCTTGCCTAGTTGAATCTTGTATGACTTAAAAATATCAAGTTCAAATAGGTTAAATTATTTTGATGAGTTAAAGTAATAAAAAAACCTGCCATTTATTGAACATAACATTTTACATGATCATATCATTTTACATTTTCATTTATCATTTATAGTGATATGTTTTATATATCTGATATATAAAACATATCACTATAAATATAAATAGATCACTATAAATGTATAGATCAAATATGTTTTGCCAATATCAGATATTCCCTGGGGCCCTAAGCAGCCGATTACCTCGCTTATTGGTTAAGTCCGCCCCTGATTTTAGGCCACTGTTGTAGGAAATTAAGCCTTTCTAAAGTTTTGCCAATAGTAAACACAGTAATTTAATGCCAGTTATCGTTAATGCAATAAAAGTCACAGTACAATGATGTTATGCTCTGTTCTAGTGTGTAACACCCATGTTTCATAATGCAATCAATCCCTTATGGATAAAATCAAGTCCCTCCTTGCATTCTTTTGGCATTGATTATACCAGAAATATGTTATATTGTGAAAGTAAAATGGGTTGCAAATGCTGTTTCATGTTGAATTAAAGTGTCTTGATCACAGTGATCAGCCTTTCTACGTCCTTTTGGTGGGCAGCCCAAGTCTTTAACACTTTAATCACACTTAAAAATGTTGTTGCAAAAGTATCTCAAATGCTGCAGAATCTTTTTACTATCACTGTTTTTGCTCAATGCCTTTTAACTCTTTCCCATTGACGGAATTTCCCGTAATTATTGACACAACGCTTCCCCACCATTGATGGAATTTTCAGGCAATCCATGTTTTCACTGTTATATGCATCTGCTTACATATGATATCGCTTGTTTCTGCTTCTTCGTCTGTGTTTTGATCAGGAGATTCAGTTCTCTTTCAGAAGATGTGTCGTAGCGCCCCCTAGCGTATAACAGTGAAAAGTTATTTTTAGTATGTATGAAGTCAGTTGTCCTTAAAGGGGTGGTTGATTATGATTTCACTTTTGATTAAACTTTAGTTAGTGTGTAGTGTTGCTGTTTGAGCATAAACAACATCTGCAAAGTTGCGACGCTCAAAGTTCAAAGCAAAGGGAGATATTTACTTTTAAAGAAATCGCTTTTTAAGGACTACAACAAACGGCTGGTAAGGACCACAACGAGCTTATTCACGGGTTAGTGACATCACAAACCCTAAAATTTACATAAACCCCGCCCCCTGGAACACACAACAAAGGCCATGTTGAGAAGAGGAAGAGTTGTTGTAGTCGAGCACATTTGGGAGTCTGTTCAAGATGTCGCATCCTTCTTTTCACATTTATTGCAATACAGTACGAACACAAATGCAGTTAAAAAAAGCAAGATGACAACATAAGTTATATCTCTTCATGCAGCAGATACTCTCTGACTCTGAAGGATCTTACAACAGTTCCCACACGAGTGATTTATAGATTATCATGACAGAATATGCTAATCAATGATTTGAAGATAGTTAACTCATAAATTCATCAACTAACCCTTCAGAAACGTCCTGTCTCATTCTACATGTTGTCACTTCTTCTTGAGTCTCTCCATCATTGTCCGACGGTTTGAACATAAAAGGCCGTAACAGTTTCTGACATTTTCAGTGCGTGTTTGCGTGAGGTAATCGGAGCTGCTAACACGAGCTCTTGAAGCTCCGCCCTCTTCTGGAAAGGGGGCGGGAGCGGGAGCAGCAGCTCATTTGCATTTAAAGGGACACAAAAAAACGCCCTCACATTTTGCCAACAATTAACTGTGGGGTATATTGAGCTAAAACTTCACAAACAGAATCTGGGGACATCAGAGACTTATTTTACAACTTGAGGAGTTGTAAGGAGCATAATAGGACCCCTTTAAATTCACTCAGGTATCCTAGCAGAGAAACCACATGTGTAGTTCATCACATTAACTACGTACCAATGTTCCAATGATGATTCACAAACACAAAAATGTCCAAATACTTCATTTGGAAGCCGTTATCTATTGTTTTATTATTTCAAACCTAACAAACACTGACATTTTTGTTTGAGAAGTACGCTTGTGCTTTTGTAATCTAATGCAATGACATTTGCACATTTGTCCAAATACTTCTCAGGTCCGCTGTATGTGACTCATGAAGTGTTTTGAAGCAACAGTACGTACTTTGTGAAAATATGAGTCTACGGAGAGTTTTCTGGGGATTTATCTGAAACCACTTTTATCCGTTTGCCCTCATTTTGTTTTGTTTGTCATCATTGTCTCGTCCGTTAGTGTTTCGCACAGCTGTTGTGGATCGCCGTCAAGCGCTTGAACTTTCCAGAGCTCCTACACGCTGCCTCGCTCTGTCTGAATGTTTGATTCACATTTTATAATGTCCATCTTTGGGCATTTCTCCACCTTTATATCTCTTATTTCAGCGTGAGTTATACAGCCCAGCTAAAGTTCAGCCCATTAATACGGATATCCAGATAGCCATCTGCACTGTGTAGACAGAAAGTTTAAAGAGGCTTCCTGGAGACACGAGAGCCAGGGTTGTGTTTAGATTCAGGTCCTGTTGAAATAAAAGCCCCTGTGAAAAATGGAGGGTCACACGGTTGCCTGCATTACCATGTTGAGGCTGGTCTTAAAGTGCCCGGTCTCCTTAATGGATATCTGAAGAGTGTTCCCACAGCAGGAGGCCTGTTCGCTCGGGTCCTTTAAAGTTGGCAGGAAAATTCAAGTCTGACCCGCTCTGCACCCCGGAAAGTGCATTGTGAACTTTCTCATTTACAAGTTCGCCTCTTGAGAGGTAATTGGTTATGCCAGGTTGAGTTAAGATGAAGTATCTTCATTGAGGACACAATAGCTACCTTTACATGCAGCCAAATAATCTGTTAGTAATCGGGTTAAAAAAGCATTCATGTAAACACCTCAATTTTAAAACGTAAAAAAATTGAGGTGATCGGTACCATCAATTTTTTTAAGTTAAGATATTCAAAGTTTAAGTACGTAGAACTTAGTTTTAGGTATCACTCGTACATTTTAATTACTCTTAACTTGAAATATTTAAGTAAGCTTATTCATGCATTTAACTTAAAATGATCATGTAATCTCAATTTAAATATATTTTTAGTGTGGAAAATTGGCTAGCTTTAACTAGCTAATATAATAAATGCTAAATTTCTAATTGGTAACACAATGCTTTGATAGCATCAGCATGCCATAGCAATTGCTGAATGAGGACAGCAATATAAAATATTTAATACTGTATATATCTGTTTTTTTAACCCTACAAAACCCCAAGTAAAAGAAGCTCTTCTAAATTAGCATAACAAAACATTAAACACTACTAAATCTCCCACTTAACATTAACCTTGCACAAAAAAACATTATATAACACTTAATTTTAGCATTTACTCTCCCTTTTTGAGTGTAATGGCAAAGCATGCTTTTCACTAGCCCATTTTCCGTTAAATTAAATTTTGTCTAAATGAAAAGTAACAATTAAACAGTTTGTTACTTAAAATGTGTCAGTTTTGTGAACTCAAAAGATAAAGAAAGTTCCAAATACTCATAAAAGTTCATTTGATTGAACTAATTTGTTTAATTTAAGTTTACCCTACTCAAACCAATTCATTATTCTGAGCGTTAGGCTTTACAGTGCAGGTAAAAACATGAGATCTTCTCCTCTTTTGCAGTTTGGTGAACAGTGACTCATGGAACAACTCTGTTATGCTCACCATTTCCAAGAGCAGATCCATGTCCGCTTCATACGCTGCCTCCGCCACCAACCACATCTATAGCAAGAGCCGAAGAGGTAAAGCGCTCTGTGTGTGTGTTTGTCAAGTGAAAGGAGATAAATGGGCTTTGGCAGTGCCAGTGTGATGCCTCTGCTCTCTGACAGGTTACCCTTCTTCCAACATCTCACCTCTGGCTTCACCCTGCCACTCCCCTCCAGTCCAGGGCACTCCGGTCAACAGCCCCACCAACAAAAGCCCTTCAGTGGAGCTGCCTGACACAGAGCTTCCGCAGGGCGACGGCCCGCCGCCACGCAGCCCGCACAAAGCCTTAACCCACAGTCAGAGCGCCCCCAGCCCCACTACCACACACTGGGCGCCTCCTCCACTTTGTAGCAGGTAAAACTAAAGACTTGAGGTATACAAAGATGGTGCACTCATATTACTATGAATGGGAGAAAGTGCAACGCGCAATATGGTGGAATAAGTCCCGCCTTCTAAATGAAAGAGTCATTGCGTCACTGCAGCTACCGTTAGAAGCTCCACTGAAGCAGCCTGAAAAATTCATTTTTTTGTCATGATTTGAACATTTAGAGACAGATGTCAGATTTCATTGGTGATTTTAAATAGGAAATGTATTCGTAATTTGGAGAATTTGATGTTTCCCCATTCAAAGAGATAGGAGCAGCACTTTCATGACTGAAATAGCGTTTCAAAGATGGCCGCCGAGTGATTTGCCTCAAAGGGACTTTTAATTCTGTTGATATTCACTCTTAATTTGTGCACTTATTGTGGAAATTCATTTAATGTTGAAACTTGAAAGCAGACATGAGAGCACTACATTTGTATTTGTATCTGAAAGCATTGTCAAATTATCCAAAAGTAATAAATCATTTTATATTTGCATATTAATCATCTCATTCTTATAATTTAAATACTCCTTTCATATCATTTTTGTGAATAACTCTAGCTGTAATTTATTACACAAAATTGTCTGTTATTTTATATTTGCATATTAATCATCTCATTATTATCATTTAAATAATCATTTCATATAATTTTTTTATACATTTTGCTGTAATTTATTATACAAAATTATTATTATATTTTCCAAAATATTTAATAAACAAACATGCAAGTGTAGCATCCATAGGATTTCTCTGTCTATTATTTTATATTTGCATATTAATCATCTCATTCTTATCATTTAAATATTAATTTCATATATTTTTGGGGGAATAACTCTAACTGTAATTTATTACACAAAAATGTTATCATATTTTCCAAAATATTTTAATAAACAAACATGCAGGTGTAGTGCCCACATAACTCAAATCTATAATTTTATATTTGCATATTAAAAATGGTATTCTCATGAAATATTCATGTTCATATCTATTTGCTGCAATTTTTTTAAATTAATTTTGTAATATATTTTCCAAAATATTTAATAAACAAACATGCAGGTGTAGCATCCATAGGAATTTTATATTGTATAATTTTATATTTGCATATTAATCATCTCATTCTTATTATTTACATGTTCATTTTTTTATATCCTTTTTTAATAACTCTTGCTGTAATTTTTTACACAAAATTGTTATTATATTTTCCAAAATATTTAATAAACAAACATCCGCGTGTAGCACCCACAGAACTCAAATCTATAATTTCACATTTCCTTACTAATAATTTAATTCTCATATGAAATATTCATTTTCATATCTATTTTTGGTTAAAAAACAATTGCTGCAATTTATTTAAAATGAATGTTGCATTATATTATCCAAATTATTTAATAAACAAACATGCATGTGTAGCGTCCACAGAACTCAAATCTATAATTTCATATTTGCATATTACAAATTCATTTTCACTTAAAATATTGATATCATATGTTTTTAATAACAACTCATTTAATAACAGCTGTTATTATATTGCATTCTAATTATTAGATGCTCTTCAATTCTTACCACACGAGTTGTAAAAAGCTGAGCCACTTATTAAAAAGTTACCCAAACAGTGTTGTGTACCGGGAAATGTGTTGCTTTTTGTGAATGATGTGCACTCAAATTCTCTGGAAGTCTTTTTGAGGAATTTTGCTTATGCAGATTCCATGCAGGGCTACTAATGAGTAATTTTAAGAGCGAACATTGAGTTAATATTCATTTCGAGCACAATTCATCATTACGCTAAAAACCACATGCTTGCCGTTTCCAAAGATCTGAGCGTATCCTGTGGCCCGGGATGTTCTACAACAGCGGATGGCAGCTTCAACCCATTATGTGGTTACTGAACAACCACTGATCATTAACTGTGAAAAATAACCAACACTCTGTCTAAATATTAACAGATGGACATACAAGGTCACCATCCCCTTGGCCGTAATGAATGCTGGTCACAAAGGAACAGCTTGATTAGGTTCTGTCTGACCCACTAATTCACAGAGCTAAACTAAACAACAGTGACAATGACTAGAGCGTCTGGGCACACAATTAGGACGCCTCTCCATTTTTACTTCAGAATATTAAAATATGCAATCATGAAATGCATACGCTATTCACCATTTCCTAGCTTTCCTAACTCACAAAGCACAAAAACAGAAAGCGTAATGAACAGATTCCAGTGCCTACAATGATAGATGATAGAAGTCAACACGAAATGGCATTTTTTATAATCTGACTTATTTCAGAGTGAAAGAGGATACTCTGTGGGGGGGGGGACTTGATTTTATTTTTTGGGAACTGATTCACTTGTGAAAATGATGAAATTTGATGAAAGATTTTGGATTTTTTATTTATTTATTTGGAATAACATTAACAGACAAATCATCCACAATAAAACCAGGAACTTAGTGAATTGTTGGTTTATTACTTTCTTTGCTGTTGTACAACAATTATTTTTATTATTATTCATTATTATTGTTGCTGCTGTTGTTGTTAAAATGTGATACAAAAGCAAATAAAGGGCAAAACTTTTATAAAAATAAATCGGACAAATTGTCGACAATAAGACAGGAATCTGAAAGTAAATTGTAAAAGGTATATATATATATGTATATACACACCGATCAGGCATAACATTATGACATATATTGTGTTGGTTCCCCTTTTGCTGCCAAAACATCCCTGACCCATCGAGGCATGGACTCCGCTAGATCCCTGAAGGTGTGCTGTGGTATCTGGCACCAAGATGTTAGCAGCAGATCCTTAAGTCCCGTAAGTTGCGAGGTGTGGCCTCCATGAATCGGACTTGTTTGTTCAGCACATCCCACAGATGCTCGATTGGATTGAGATCTGGGGAATTTGGAGGCCAAGTCAACACCTCAAACTCGTTGTTGTGCTCCTCAAACCATTCCTGAACCATTTTTGCAATGCAGCAGGGCGCATTATCCTGCTGAAAGAGCCACAGCTACCAGGGAATACCGTTTCCATGAAAGGGTGTACATGGTCTGCAACAACGCTTAGGTAGGTGGTACATGTCAAAGTAACATCCACATGGATGGCAGGACCCAAGGACCCAAAGCATCACACTGCCTCCGCCGGCTTGCCTTCTTCCCATAGTGCATCCTGGTGCCATGTGTTCCCCAGGTAAGCCACGCACACGCGTACCCGGACATCCATGTGATGTAAAAAAAAACATGATTCATCAGACCAGGCCACCTTCTTCCATTGCTCCGTGGTCCAGTTCTGATGCTCACGTGCCACTGTTGGCACTTTCGGTGGTGGACAGGGGTCAGCATGGGCACCCTGAATGGTCTGCGGCTATGCAGCTCCATAAACAAAAAAACTGCGATGCACTGTGTATTCTGACACCTTTCTATCAGAACCAGCATTAACTTCTTGAGCAATTTGAGCTACAGTAGCTCGTCTGTTTGATCGGACCACACAACTTCGCCCCCCACTTGCATCAATGAGCCTTGGCCGCCCATGACCCTGTCGTCGGTTCACCACTGTTCCTTCCTTGGAGCACTTTTGATAGAGACTGACCACTGCAGACCGGGAACACCCCACAAGAGCTGCAGTTTTGGAGATGCTCTGACCCAGTCGTCTAGACATCACATTTTGGCCCTTGTCAAACTCGCTCAAATCCTTACGCTTGCCCATTTTTTCTGCTTCTAGCACATCAACTTCGAGGACAAAATGTTCACTTGCTGCCTAATATATCCCACCCACTAACAGGTGCCGTGACGAAGAGATAATCAGTGTTATTCACTTCACCAGTCATAATGTTATGCCTGATCGGTGTATATGTCTTGCATAATATTTATTGCATAATATTTAAAATTTTAACAAGTTATTTAAATGTTTCTCTAGTGATAAAGGATGTTTATGAGCTGTTTAATTCATAAAATGTATTTAAAATGAACAATTAACTAAATCCATAAAATGATTCTATATTCTATATGAATCGCTGTATGTATGTGTTTGTATATATGTTCACTATTTTTTGGAAATGTGAAAGAATGAGTCGTGACAGTGATGTGAATGTTTGTTGTGTGTGTTGTAGCTGTGGAAGGCCGTACAGTAAACTGAGGCACGGGGACGGATCCACAGACGCAGGAGACAGAACCCAACAGTCAGGTGATGCTGCCGTCATGTCTGACCGTCTCTGAATTTGCATTTAGATGCATTTCACTTATTATCCATTTTGCTGTTGCGATCTGTGATATTACAGCTCGATCCTGGATTGAATCTCTGAGTTAATATGTAATTGGTGTCTTTACGATGCACAGTCTTTCTAAGCGTCAGTCTGCTCAAACGTGAAATATTACGAGAGGCATAATCACGCTTTTCTAATAACCTTTCAGACGAACCGGTGATAATGTCATCAGACTATGACAGCACCTATGAGACCAACCACAGTGACAGCAGCGACTTTGCACAGAACGAGGAAGACGGAGAGGGTCACAGGAAGCCCTGTGGGACATACCCGCCTCAGGCGCTCACGCTGGCCGCTCTCATACCACCCGAGGTAAACAGGGCATCTGCAGGACAAATTGATTTTTTATCACTGCAGTTTAGTTCAGGCAGGTAGATGGGTTTTTTCTTCTGCTGTTCAGTGTTAGAGGACCTGCAAGCAACAGAAATACACAGGATAAAGTGTTGCATCAGCATGCATAAAATATGCAGTATACATTTTCTGCACACTGCAAAGAAATGATTTTCTTACTCTGTATTCTTGTCTTGTTTCCAGTACAAATGTCTTGAGAACTTTACTTGAGAAGCAAAATGGCACAAGTCTTTATAATATTTTTAAGCATACGCTCGCTTAATTTGAATGCTTTTAAAAGAAAACATTATTTTATTATTTAATAAGAAAACAGGACTTCTTGCAAGTAAATGCATCTTGACTTAAAACTGTTTAGATATTTGTACTGAAAAACAAGACTGAGGAAAATACTGAGGAATCAAATCAATTCTTTGCAGTGTGCAGAAAATGTATAATGCACAAAAAAAATACAGCAATGGCATAAATAAATGAGTGTTGTGTGCAATACTCTGAGCTGTTTGATCATGTAAAACTAAACCTGTCATCAAAATGTCATCACTGAGCGTTTTTGCTTTGATGTGCTGGTGATTTGTTTTTGCTGTGGTTTGATGACAGACTCTCTTTGTGTGATGCCGTTTTAACTACCCTCTTTAGTAGTTTCATATGGGCCACTTTTTTAGTAAGTAATTTCAGTCAAGATGGCACAGTTTGTGACCTGAAATCATTTCCTCTGCAGGATAAGCCCATCTTGGCCCCGGAGCCCCTGGTAATGGAGGGACTCGAGCCTCTCATGAGTCAGATCAACAACTGGAACTTCCCCATCTTCAGTCTGGTGGAGAAAACCAACGGCAGATGTGGCTGCATTCTCAGCCAGGTGAGACACTGACATCTAGTGGAGATCGAGAGCACAGGCACACAATACTAACTCACTAAGGGTGCTTTCACACTGGCAGTTTAGTTAAAAACAGGGCATGGTTCCCATGAATAATTGGTCATGTGAAATCTGTCGTAATTGCGTGAATGTCAAAGCAACTCGAGTGCATACTTGTTCAGGAAGTAACCTGTGCATGCATTTTAGTCGATGACGACGTCATTATTTCAACAAAACACATGTACGATTGTTTCAGATTGTTTCCCAGTGTGAAAGCCTCCAATTTCTCTATTCCAGCAACAATGCATATAAAATTGTGCTAGGATAATTGGCTGATATTTGGGCTTTAAAAAAAATTTTTTTTTTATTAAATAATAAAAATGAATCAAATCGTTATGGAAGCTTGTTTCCACCATGGATTCAAAAAATTTATTAATTTAACTTTTTATCTCTGATTTTGTCAGCAGAATTGAGATATAAACTTGCATATATATAAAGTCTTATAAAGTCTGAATTGCGAAATAAAAAGTCACAATTACTTTTTATTTTTTTATTCCATGGCGGAAACAAGCTTCCATAGATTTGATTCCATAGAAACACACATATATATATATAATATATATATTTTTTTATAGTAAATTGGAAATAAATGTGATTAAATAAACAAGTGTAAAATAAGTGTTTGTTTAAATGTAGCAACTTTATGTACGTCGTATTTGTTCATTTGTTCATTAGGATGTCAAATTGATTAATCGCGATCAATCACATCTAACATAAAAGTTTGTGTTTATATAATATATGTATGTGTGTGTATAAATATATATAAGTGTGTATTTGTGTATAAACATATACACAGACAGACACACACACATATATATATATACACACATATATTATATAAACTTAAACAAAAACATTTATGTTACATGCAATTAATCATGACAGCATATATATATATATATATATATATATATGAATAATTAAAAGTATTTGAACATATTTACTTCTGAGTAAATATATAATTATAGTATTATTGTTTTGATTGTGTTGTTTAATTTAAGACTTAAAAGATCTAAAAAGATTTTGCCATTGTGGTTCAGGTGTCCTACCGGTTGTTTGTCGATACGGGACTCTTTGAGACGTTCAAGATTCCGGTGAGGGAGTTCATGAACTATTTCCACGCTCTGGAGAACGGATACAGGGACATCCCATGTGAGTCCTTATGCTGCAAGAGACATGTTTACAGAAATATGTTAACAATGAAATAACTTATGATGTACAACAGATGTTGTGCGTTGTCAGCTTCACCTCTAGTGGAATAAACTGCCCTAAATCATCTGTTGTGGCACACTGTACTTTAGTGTGTGTTGTATCTCCCCCTAGTGGTCGTTTACAGTATCAAACCTCGTCTTCCTCCCCAGATCACAACAGGATCCATGCAACAGACGTTCTCCATGCGGTTTGGTACCTCACTACTCAGCCTGTGCCTGGTTTACCTACACTGGGATCACTTAGTGACTCGGGTAAGAATGTTACACTTATTAAAGTTACAATGGAAATAAGTTGTGTTTGAAGACATACAGAGATTGTTTACGACTCTCTCTGTCTTTAGACTCTGACAGTGGACTTGCTCATGGCCGCACAAAGTACCTGATGTCCAGGACGTATCCTGTGGAAGAGGAGAGTTACGGCTGTCTGTCCGGCCTCATCCCCGCTCTGGAGCTGATGGCGCTCTACGTCGCTGCCGCCATGCATGATTACGACCATCCTGGCAGGACCAATGCGTTCCTGGTGGCCACCAGCGCTCCACAGGTAACACACTGCCATCAGGCTGTTTCCTTTAAGTGTTTCTATGGAGAAGTCATTTCCTCGCTTTGTAATATGTGCTTTCTTAGGAATCATAGCGGGAACTTATACTAATACAGAGGTAGAATATATTACTTAAGTACCTTGTACAATAATTAATAATAAGGGTTTCAAAAATGTGATTTAATCAGATTAAGAACCGAACAAGACTGGTGTAGTGTATGTAGCAGTTTCTACAAAATTGACACGGGTGTAATGAAATATATATATATATATGTTATTGTGCTTGGAGTCGATTGTTTTATTTGTGATAATGAAACATGGCAAATTTCATAGACAAAATTTTTTGCCAGACTGTCATACAAAGAAATTATGAACACATGCAAAAACAAGAGAGAACCAACAAAATATTAATAACTGATTATGTTGTAGTCAAGTTATGCTTTTTCCTTTGAGCTTTTTATTTTTCTGTGCATTTTTTTGTATAGTAAAGGAAAACTTGTAGCTTTTGCATTTTTTGTCAAATATTTCTGTCAGATAAATATCTTTACCAAGTTTAGCGTTATGTTCTTCCGTCATATTTAAAATGTTTTAAAAATATAAAATAATTTCCTAATATTTTGATGGTTTATTCAAACTTGTAGGGTTACAATTAAAAACAAATATACCTTCTTGGCCACTACTGTGTGTATGTGTGTGTGTGTGTGAGTGTGAGTGTGTGTGTATGTGTGTGTGTGTGTGCGTGTGTGAGTGCGTGCGTACGTGCGTGCGTGAGTGTGTGTGTGCATGTGTGCATACGTGTGTGTGTGAAAACTGGGTTCCCATTCAGAAAACCCTTTACCATGTCGTCTGCTAATACTGCATACCATTTTCTGTTACTATTGCTCATATTTAAGTTTAATTATTTGATCCGAACTCTTCCCACACAGTTGTGCTGCACACATGAATGATTTTTCAAATCTAATGAACTCTTACTTTTCTAAGTAGCTTAACTTCTTTGTCTTATGTCTGATGAAATTGATCAAAAAGTCTGCAACTATTAAACCGTTTCAGTCCTTCGTATTAAGATGGAATATTCCATGTTATGCTGTAGAAGCATTATGATATTTATGAGCATTAATATCTGAAGTGGTTGTAGCTGCAGCTTCAGGGATTGATCACAATGTTCTGGGTTTTTGAAACATTTGAAGTGCCATAAAAGTGTTTTGTGTGTGTTTGAAGGCCGTGCTCTATAATGACCGCTCGGTGCTGGAGAATCATCACGCAGCTTCTGCCTGGAATCTCTTCATGTCGCGGCCCGAGTACAACTTTCTGGCCAGTCTGGACCACATGGATTTCAAACGCTTCCGCTTCCTGGTCATCGAGGCCATCCTGGCCACTGACCTCAAGAAACACTTTGACTTTCTGGCTGAATTCAATGCCAAGGTGAGCACTTACTGTACAGATATGCATATATAGACCAACTATTGCTGTGCATTTTACTTATTGATGTGTTTATGTTTGCTCAGGTGGGGGATGACGGTTGCTCGGGGATTGAGTGGTCTAACGAGAATGACCGTTTGCTGGTGTGTCAGATGTGTATTAAGTTAGCGGATATAAACGGTCCGTTGAAATGCAAGGAGCTTCATTTGCAGTGGACAGAAGGCATCGTCAACGAGTTCTATGAACAGGTCAGTGTCTCTGCTTTTGATGTATGTATGTTTTTATGTAAGTCATTTTTGAGCTATTCAATCACAGCATTGATGCCTGAGACAAACAGGAAGCTTTCACAGGGACTAAGTGCCTGGCAACTGCACCTCGCGTTCATAGTAACGGGCTCCCTTAATGCGCATGTGTAAGTACGCAGCGTCTCAGTATCATTCACATCGAGTGGCTGGAGAGGATGGCAAGGATACGCTGTTGCCTGGCAACCCTCTACATTCTCCCCCAGCAGTGCTGAAGGCAACACGCTCACAGCTGTAATGAGAATGTAGGGCAGCAAGGAAGCAAACTTGTACATCTGGCCGATCTGCTGGGAATGTGCGGAGAACATTTTCCTGTAAAACACACCCTGCTGTGATGATAAACTGAATCAGACCAAAGACCTTAATGTCAGTTTTAGCACATCGCATGGATAAATGAACAAAACAGTTACTTCAGGAACCAACAGTCACACGTTTATTAGACAGTCACAGGGACTAAAAAAAGACAACAGTAAATATTGACAAAAAATACAACGAATATTATACTTTTGAGTGAAGTAGAGTGACATTATTGTTAAACTAGATAAAAAGTTGGTCAAGACAAAGTTTTAAAAGCTTGAAGATTTTCAGTTTGAAGTAGTTTGAAGACAGAGATAGATAGATAGATAGATAGAGCATGTTTTAGCATGTTGTTAGCGTAATTTATCACATTGTTAACATTTTCTAACATGAATTAACATATTAACATGATATAGCATGATGCTAACATGATTTAGCATGATGCTAGCATGATTTAGCACATTGGTAGCATGTATTAACACATTGCTATCATGATTTAACGCATTGTTAACATGAAATATCATGTTTTATCAAGAAATTAACACATTACTAGCATTAATTAGCATTTTTTTAGCATGTTGATGGCATGAATTAACACATTGCTAGCGTGAATTTGCATGTTTTAGCTTGTTGATGGCATGAATTAGCACATTGCTAGCATGTTTAACGCATTGCTAGCATTAATTAACATGTTGCTACCATGAATTAGTAAATTGCTAGCATTTTTTAGCATGTTACATATTTAGTTAGCACAGATATAGCTGCGAGAAGCCCTAGGAGTCAGACATTTTAGTCTCAGAAGAAGAATTTTAAATAGCATATAAGTATAATTATATTTGATATCATGTTTCTAACATGATTTAGCACATTACATGTTTTAGCATTTTGTTTGTATGATTTATCACAACATAATTTTTCAAACATAAATTAACTCATTGTTGACGTGATTTAGCATGTCGCTAACATGATTTAGCACATTTCTAGCATGAATTAGCACTTTGCTAGCATGTATTAACATGTTGCTAGCATTATTTTACATATTGTGAACATGAATTAGCATGTTTTAAAAATAATTTAGCACATCACTAGCATGCATTTGCATGTTTTAGCTTGTTGGTGGCATGAATTAGCACATTCCTAGCATGTTTAGCACATTGCTAGCATAAATTAACATGTTGATAGCATGAATTAGCAAATTGCTTGCATTTTTTAGCGTGTCGCTGCTAGCATGTTCAGTTAGAACAGATATAGCTGCGAGTCAAAACAGTCTGAAGGTCTGATGCGAGTTTGGTGGTTCTATCCAGTTTGAAAGCCCTAGGAGAAGTTAGAGTCAGACATTTTAGTCTCAGAAGAAGAAGAAGAAGAAGTTTAAATAGCATTTAAGTATAAATATATTTGACCAACCTTTCCCTCTTGACCAATGGACTACATGCAAAACTACTTCCGCGTTCTACTTATTACAGAGTTTATTAAAACAACAAATCATGATTGCTGAATGTCTGATTGGTTGAATTTCTGCACAGCATTATGGGTAATGTAGTTTTTCACCAGGAATTCAACTGTTAAACACGATTGTTTTAAAAAAGTAATGATGCATAAGCTAATCGATTAACAACCTTGTAGCTTACAGTCGGGCTGTCTTTAAAGGTTTTTTAAGGGCAGTTCAAAATCAGTTTCCAGATGGACAAAATGAATGGAGCTTTTACTTCCGGAACAGGAGCATGTATAGCTGCTCAACTTCAAATTACTGTATATCGGTTGACCATTACGGTACATCATGTGTGCATGTTCAATATGTTTGGATATATGTCTTCTGATCGCGTCTCTCAGAGAGTCAAGGGCTTGTTTGGATGCCAGCAATGAGTAATAAAACACTGTGTCTATTATTGTGAGGAACACAGAGTGAGGATGACCCAGTTGTGTCGGGGACCCCGTCACAGAGCTACAAAGCGTCATATGACCACCCTTGGCCATATTCAGAACATTTCAAAAGGGACCAGAAATTATTTGCTTCAAAGGAGCCTGATTCCACCCCATCCCAAACCCCCCCCCCCCCCTTTCCGTTTCTTGAATGATTCATCCTGAGTAGCACCTGACAGAACACAGCGCACATACATTACTGCCCCGTGATGACGTCGACGGCACCGTTGCCATGGCAACGCGAGACCTTGCCTGTTGTTGTTCCGCTCACATTGTTTATACGAAGCATATGTTTTCACGCGGACTATATGATGCTCTTCTAATTGCTGATTGCCTACTTATTTCAGTACTGTAACCTGCAATAAATAATAAAAAAGCCCAAACCTCGCATGCCTGGGTTTATTTCCCTCGTCCATGGGAAGGTTGACCTAGTTTTATAGCGGTTGAAGGTCTGTGAAGTATGTTTCTTTCCTGAACTGGAAAAATCCAATCAAGCTCCTCGGCTGTGCTTGAATATACTGAGTATACTGTTGGTAATATCATTATTTGGTATAGATGGTAGGGATGAGTATAAAATAGTTGCTCAACTTCAAATTAGCCATCAATCAAATTGGATGAATCTGCACTATATGGAGCATTTCTGAATCAAATGAAATGTATATTTGCACATCACTGAATGCATTTCTGTTAGCACTGATGTGATGCAGCTTTCACATGCTTGTAATGCTTTCTGGTGACATCAGTTCCCATGATGCTCTTCATCCACCATTTATTGTAGGAGCTGCAGATGAACAACAATATTACTTCAGAAGTTTTCACTTAAAGTAACTTCATTTGTAACCAATACTTCTCTAATGTGGACAGAACTACATTTTTCTATTAGAAATTATTTATTGGGAATTGATTGATTGATTGATTGGATATATACAGTAGAGATCAAAATTAGAAAACAACATACAATTTCCTAAATTTTAAGGTCACTGCTTATTCCTATTTGAAGTTATTCTAACAGGAGCAGAAGGGCAGTTTTTTAAGCATATTTCAAGACAACTGAAAAATAACTCTGGTCAAAATTAGAGAACACTTTCAGATACCTTTAAGTTATTGGTGTTAATGTGGCACCTGGTGCTAATTTCCTTAATTATCTGACAAACCCTATTTAACTGGCAGCAAACTTTCCAATTTTCACTGACTTTGCAAGATGGCAAGCCGCTTTAAGGTGACGGAAACCCTGCGACATCAGGTTGTCCAGATGAAGGCCAAAGGGATGACCCTTTCAGCTATTGCAAGAGAAAATGGTGGTTCCAAATCTGTAATTTCTTTACAAAGACACTAAAAGTCCCCCAAAAAGGCTGGTCGTCCACGTAAGACCAATGCATGAGAGGACAGGACAATGCGGAGACTTTCAATGGGGAATCGGTTCAACACTGCAGCTGGAATTGCTCGCCAGTTCAGAGCTGAACACAGTAAGGATCTGTCTCGGCATACAGTGTCTCGCCGTTTAAGAGAATTCGGACTGAAAGCTCACTCTGCAGTGACCAAGCCTCTCATCAGCAGAAAGAATCAAAAGGCTAGACTAACCTTTGCTGAGGAGCATGTTGTGTGGACAGAGGAGAACTGGTCCAAAGTTCACTTTAGTGATGAAAGCAAGTTTAATTTATTTGGGTCCGATGGGAATTATGTTGGGTGTCAAACTGGGGAAGGATTGAACTCAAAGTGCGTAAAGAATTCAGTGAAAGGTGGAGGAGGAAGTGTCATGGTTTGGGCGATGTTTTCTGCTGCAGGAGTTGGGCCTGTTATACAGCTACATGGCAGGGTGAATGCAAATGTTTATCAGAACCTCCTTCAGTAACATGCGGTTCCTTCACTGCGAGCATCTCCCAATCAGCCCGCAATTTTCATACAAGACAATGCCCCCTGTCACACTGCAAAACAGGTAAACGCAGTACCTTGAAGATGAGAACTCTGGCCAGCCCAGAGTCCTGATCTAAACCCGATTGAAAATCTATGGAAAATCCTTGGAGACAAAGTTATGGCTTAGAAACCCACTACAGTTACCGAACTGTGGAAGAGACTGGAAGAAGAGTGGACCAAGATCACACCAGAGCAGTGTGAGAATCTAGTGATGTCCTGTGGCCGCAGATGTGCTGAGGTGATTCAAAGCAAGGGCCTCTACACTTCCTACTTATTTTTGACTGCTGCGAGCCTTAAATTTTAGTTGTAATGTTTTTTTTGTGCTGCAATGGTTATTGTTCTCAAATTTTGATCACTGTGTTTTCCACAAAATAAAGGTTTTTGTTGAAGTACCTTGGTATTTTGTAAAACATTTTAGCAGAACAATGGTATACCCACAGCTAATCTTCCTTCACATTTTTATCTCCACTGTATATATATATATATATATATATATATATATATATATATGCAGTACTGTGCAAAAGTCTTAGGCATGTTGGTATTTTCACACAAAAAATGTTTTTAAGCCAGTTATTTATATCTTTTACTGTAGTGTGTCAGTAGGAAATATCAGTTTACATTTTACAATTAATTGTAATAATCCAGTGAGATTTTTATTTATTTATTTATTTTATTTTTTTATGCACAAGAAGTCTGAAAGCAGCCGGTCTGATCTGATCTCACCATCATCGTGTCTGTCTGTGATTACATGAAGAAACAGACTAAACAGACTAAATACAGAAGAACTGAGGCAGCGTCTCCCAGACACTTGAGGAAACCTTCCTGCAAAACGACATGAATAGGTGTAGGAATAGATGCAGGTGACATCATGGCTGCTATCAGACTTCTTGTGCATACATTTTTTTTTTTTAAATCTCACTGGATTATTACAATTAATTGCAAAATGAATGTTTGGAAATGTAAACTGATATTTCCTACTGACACACTACAGTAAAAGATATAAATAACTGGCTTAAAAACATTTTTCGTGTGAAAATACCAACGTGCCTAAGACTTTTGCACAGTACTGTGTATATATATATATATATATATATATATATATATATATATATATATATATATATTATTTTTTAAGTTATTATAAAATATTTATTTTATAATATTGTATATTATACGTTTTTCATATATTTTTTAATTGTCATTTAATCACCAAATTAATGTAAAAACAACATTATAGTACACAAAGAAAGTAGCCTATATTTTAAATATTTGTTTAATGGCATATTTTTATTAAAGGCATCACCGATACCAATACTGCTACTGATGTCTCTATGAAATAGATTTTTTTCTCAATTTTAGCCATTAATTATAGGCATTCAGCATTACAGTATAATTAAAAGCTATCAATTTTAACATTCATTAGGCTTTGAAAAAATACTATCAATGAACTTTCTTGCCCTGTTAAAATGCACAAAAAGTGATTGTTTTTTTGACCCATGTAACCTTGTAAAATTCGGTTCAGGTCGGTCTAACAGGTAGGATATATACAGAAATTGAATAAAGTTATCAAACACAGTCTATACTGCATAAATTATAAATTAAATATAGATTAATCCTTATTGAAGATATTCAGTCAAGAGCAGTGAGTGATTTTCTCTTTGTCTTTTGTTCTTTGATTAACTTTAATGACAGCAGAAGGTTTAAAAGGCTGCTGTCACTTTAAGACCTGCCGCACACGACATGGATCTGACACACATCACGTTTTCTCACAACTCTTTACCTTCATTTAAGACTTCATTTAACTCATTTAAGACTGTGCTTGCGAGGACACTCGACAAAAAGGTCATTTTTGCTTACTTTTGTTTGT
Source organism: Rhinogobio ventralis (assembly GCA_039654625.1). NCBI lineage: Eukaryota > Metazoa > Chordata > Actinopteri > Cypriniformes > Gobionidae > Rhinogobio > Rhinogobio ventralis. The sequence goes on from CM077207.1 coordinate 3,818,038, forward strand.
GTTTTTGTCCATTCAAGCGTGGTCTAAAGCGGCTTTCGAGTGTGTGTGCGTCACATAGACAGGAGATTCACAAACATGCACTGCCTTCTCTTTTGTGTCTTGTTGCACTTGAATGGTTTTGCATGAATAAGAGCGTGATCATATAATGTAATACTAGCCAAAGGATGAAGGGAAAAAAACGGATGCTGCATTAATTGTGTTAAATATTTTTTTCTTTAAATAATTAATAAAAAAATTAATCGCATGCGTTAATTATGACAGCACTAACTTTCTTCATTCTGGTGTTTCAGGGTGATGAAGAGTCCAGCTTGGGCCTTCCCATCAGCCCCTTCATGGACCGCACGGCACCCCAGTTGGCCAAACTACAGGAGTCCTTCATCACACACATCGTCGGGCCTCTCTGCAACTCTTATGACTCTGCTGCCCTCATGCCTGGGCACTGGGTCAACCCTCAGCCCAAAGAGGGCGAGGATGCAGAGGAAGAGACAGATGAAGAGGAGGAGGAAGACTCACCGGAGGAAGACTCCTCCACCAGCTCAGAGCTTTCCCGTGAGTTCACCTTTTTTTTCCCTCTCATAATTTGCAGATCAAGTACAATATCAGATCGAAGTAAGGCTACGTTCACACTGTCAGTTTTTGGGATTGACAACTGCATTTACTTCCAGGTGTGTGACTGTGAACATAACTGTATAAAGGACTCATATACTGGACTGACAATCGTCTTTATTGCTCTGATTGCCCAATTGTTAGAACCATTTCACATAGACATATTAGACTAAATTGAATTTAAAAATGTTTCTGAACATATATAATATAATATAATATAATATATAAGATCAAATATGTATTTGCTTTTATTTAATTAATTAATTAGTTTTTTATTTCTTGTATAAATATTAAATATGATTTATGCGGAGCTGTGTGTATTTAAGTATGGAGGACCAAATTACTCAAAATGAAATAATTACATAAATAATGAATTCATTAAAACAACAATTTAATGTACCAGTTTATTCTGAAATAATTATTAAATAATTAATTATTAATTAAATTATTAAATAAATCAATAAATAAATGTATCTATTTATTTTGTAAAATTCCATTAAAACACAACATTTATTGTTTAATATATTTCACAACATTCTCTTTCACACACTATTATTAAAAAAGCCGTTTTTCATGAGGTTGAAAACGTTGCATGTCTATTTTTTTTTTTTTTTTTTTACTTTTATATCCAACATTTCTCTATAAAAATCTCATTCATAAATTAAAGCTATATATATATATATTATATATATAATTTTTTTTTTTTTTTTTTTTTTTAATAAAACAAAATATATTTTAGTATTTTTTATTTAATCATATTATTATTATTTAATCAAGTAAATTAATAATTAATTTGAATTTTTTTCTTTTTTTTATAAAGCGATAACATGTATTTTTGCATGTATTTTTTTATTTAATCATTATTATTATTTAATCAAAAAATAATAATAATTCTTTAAAATTTTGTATTTATTATTTTTATACTTTTATATGCAACATTTCTCTAAATAATCACTTAAAGCTGCTAGTATGACAAACCCTTTAACGCTCTCTTTATTTACTTTTTTTTGTAGAGAAACCAGCACCCAAGAAACGACGGAAAGTGTTCTGCCCGATCACCCAGCACCTGCTGGAGAACCATGAGATGTGGAAGAAAGTCATTGCAGAAGAGTCCCAAAGCCAGACAGAAGAGGAGGAGTCCACATGCCTCAGTAACACCCCTGAGTCAATCCTAGCCATTGATGAAGAGGAAGAGGAGCCAGGGAGCAAGGAGGAACCAACAGACGACCAGGAGGAGGGATCAACAGAGGAGGAGGAGAGTCCTGTACCTGAAGAGACTCATGAAACAGAGGAAACAGATGGCGTGACTGTAGCGGAAGCAGACGGGACTGCGACACGAGACACAACAACTGTAGAAGACGATGCGGAGCTAATGGGAAAACGAGAGGAAACTGAAGACAAGGATCCAAAATGAATGACTTGCCGGTTTTAGATGAGAACATTGTCTGAAAGCTTTTTATAGGCAAGCGAGACTCCTAAGAAATGGTTGCCAGCACATCACTTAGACACAACACTGTAGATGCTTGGGGAACATGTGCCTAAAGGAAACAGGGTGGGAAGGGGTTTGTGGTGAACTATTAGCGGTAGACTCTCCAGTAAAGTGAGGTTTGATGCTAAAATTGACCAGGACATAGAGTTCTCCTAGGGGGGGTTTCCTATATTTTCTAGACGTTATGTTGGTCAGTTTTGCAAGTCCTTCTGGCGAAACACCTCCAGCTGCACCTTAACCCCCCAAACTACGACAGGGGTCCCAGTGACCTGCAGCTACACAAGTTTTGCAGGCTTGTCCGTTCTCCTCAACAAGCATTTCTGAGGAGCTTAGTGTCAAAGTCGGAAAAGCGAAATCAATCCACCATGACTCTCGCCAGCTCACGAATCCCATCATCCGCAGTGGACGAAAGCAAATGTCCCAGAAACAGCATGCATTTGTGAAAAGGCTACAAAAAGACTCCACATGTTAGCACTATATGTTCCCTTGTCATTGCTCTTTCTTTTCCTTTCCAGAGGTCCTTTCTATTGCAAATGCTTGCACCATTGTCCCCGTCCCATTTCCGAAGGCGTCATGCCGAATGCTCGTCATTCTCTTCCCTCACCTTTTCCCCTCGGCATTCCATTAGTCCATGAACTGAGATCTTGCATTTCTCAGGATCAGACTGTTTTTGGATAACGGTACAAGGATTCATTGGTTTTTACGGACTTTCTTGCAACTTTTTAATCTTTTGAATCTTGATTTGTGAGGACAAAGGGAATCTTTAGTTGTTTTTTAAAGTGTAATTTCTTCTAAACGTCAATGGCCTTTTTAACAATAGCCCAATTGTTGTTTTACCAGGTGATTTGATATATATATATATATATATATATACACACACATGTAGCACATCACGTCATTCCTCTCGTTATCATTTACTGTCCGAAACTGTTTTCGAAACTTTACAGACAGCCCTATTTTCTCTCCCCGTCAAGCAGAGCTTCTGTTCCTGCATTTAAGCTTCTTAGTAAAGTTTTGAGAGCCGACTTAACTGCTCTGGCAAGTTTCACTGATCAAAAGCGCGGACTGGAGCGCATGGCCCGACGAGAGAGCCTCAGGCTCCCGCATTCCCCCGCAGCCGCATGTTCTCCCTCCAAACAAGGCCATGGTTATGCTTCACAGTCGTCTCACGCAGCCACCGCGGTAATGCAGGCAGACATGTAAGCGACTGCGAGCTCCTCAGCCCAGGGGATGAGACGCAGAGCACTGTACCTCTCACATGAGCGGACCCAAAGACCATGTGCCGCATGTGAGATACGGGCACCGGTCGACACGGCTGTCCACGCTCGCCTTTGATGTGCCGAACGAGGCAGATTGCTCGTGACGGCGAGATGAAACACTTCTGCAGGCTTAATCACCTCGAGTCCGATGTTTAATCAGGCCGAGTCCAATGCCTTCAGTCACTTTGAAGGAGAGCCAATTAAAAGCGCATAGGTAGGGGGCGACGGTCATGTGATTAAGACCCATCTTTGAAACGTCCCCTTCGATCACAATGCAGAGTAAGCCTTAATATCATCAGGCAACGTGGTGCAATGTAGTTCAGCGAATTATTTAAGCAATACCGACCCTATGTGTACAGTAGATTGGTAGCGTTTCCAATTGCACTTTCTTTTTGTTGCTCAAGCGTGTGTGTGCCAAATATGACTTCATATCCATTCTCCCCAAAGTATGAAAACACCATTTTTGTTCACCATAGCTCAGGGGTGTTCAAAGCTGCTCTTTGGAGGTCCACTATCCTGTAGAATTTAGCTCCAAATTGCCTCAACACACCTGCCTGGTTTCTAGTTTCTAGTATGTGTTGGAAATCGCCCCCTATACCCTCATTCACTATTCCCTACATTAGTCCACTAATATAGTCCACTTGAGGGAGTGAATGAAAGGGAGTGAGTGAATTTGGACACTGGGTGCGCCGCTTTTGCATAGTTTGCGCTTGCCGTTTAATAATTATTTGAAACTTAGCAAACTGGCATCTCCAGTAGTAATGAACTCTGTCGTGGAAACTTTAACCTTAATTAAACAATTCAATAATCAATTAAAAAGTAATTTATACCTGTACAATATTACACTGTTCACTCTAAAAAATGCTGGGTTAAAAAAAACCCAAGTTGGGTTGAAAATGGACAAACCCAGCGATTGGGTTGTTTTAACCCAGTGGTTGGGTTAAATGTTTGACCAACCTGCTGGGTAGTTTTACTTATTACTATTTTACTATTGTTTAAAGATTACTATATGGCTGGCTTAAAATGAACCCAAAATAGGTTGTAAATTAAAAATCAGACACATAATTACTAGAGGCAACAATAATAATCAAAAGGTGAACATTTAGCTATTAATAAGCAATTTAATAAATGTTTATTGTTTAATTATTATTCATTAAACCTATTAATGATGTTCATTTATTAAATATACGAATAAATGTTCATTTCCAAAATACTTTGGGTTTATTTTAAGCAAAGCAATACAGTCCTGGTCAAACGCAGGACTTGATTAGGCACGACCCTCATAGTGCATTATGGGTATTCTCTAGCAGTTGTACACTCGTTATTGTGGTGCATTATGGGATTGAATGAGTGCACTCAATAGCGTCCACTATGGTTTCGGACACCACTAAAAATAACTGTCCCCTCATATAGTGCCCTATTTAAGGGTATAAAGGGTGATTATCGGACACAACCCTTGATGTGTTTAATTAGGGTTGAAGTTAAACTCTGCAGGACAGTGGCCCTACAGGAGCAGGATTGGACACCCCAGCTGTAACTGGTCTTCTCAGTAATTGGAAAAGCATGTAAAGGCCATTTGTGCTTGTGAGTGTGAGTGTGTGGCGGCAGTATGAGTGCTTTTTATTTGTACATGGCGTCATTTTCAAAGGGTATTATAATTCTGCATTAGGCCGTAGATTTGTAACCCCCTGGCCAGAGATATTAACCCTTTGGTGCATGATTTATTAAATCACAAATAATAGTCTTAATGTTTTTATTACCTTTTTTAAAAAAGAAAGAAAAAAAAATGAAATCCCAGTCTTTTTCCAAAAATAACGCATTTTGAGAGCGTTACTGTCCACTGCAATAAAAGATAGTAGTTGTTACTTGCTGCATCACTTTTGTTTGCCATTTGGAATTTGTTGTCATAATAAAAAATTGAATATAAAACACAGTAAATTATGGAAAAGCGTGAAAGGTCTTCACCTTAAAAATAGCTGTTAAGGATCTGTGCACTGTTGTGGACGTCATGCTTCAAAGTTGTTTTCACTCTATCCCAGCTAACAAAATATAAAATGTTCTCTAATCGTTTAAAGCGTCTAGTTTATTAAATGTTTTTTCTTGGTTATATGAACATTCCATTTGATCATTTTGCAAACGCTACTTTTGAATGGTCTCTGAACATTCTTAAACAAGTAACATTTAAAAACGTTTCGGGGAAAAGAGTTCCATGAACGATACACTGTAAACCCTAATGCTCAAAATGATTTATTGGTTTGAGTAGAGCCAACTTAAATAACCAAATGAGTTCAATCAAATGAACTTTTATGAGTATTTAGAACTTTCCTTTTCTTTTGCGTTCACAAAACTGACAAATTTTAAATAATCGGAATTGTTTTATTGTTTTTATTGTACTAAAACTGGGCTGGAATTTCTGTTTCCCAGCATGCTTTGTAATGACACTCAAAAGGGAGAGTAAATGCTAAAATTAAGTGTTATGTAATGATTTTTCTGCTAGATTAATTTCCACTACTAAAAATATTTAAGTTGAGATTACATGATTTATGTTAAGTTTTAAGTTCAATTTATGAATTAGCTTACTCAAATATTTTACGTTAAGAGCAATTTAAAAAATCTGCCAGTTCTGCTTACTTAAACTTTGAATTTCTTTAAAAAATTGATGTAACGGATTATCTCGATTTTTTGGAGTTTTGCCTGTTTATTCGGCCTGTTCACAGTGTATGTAAGTATTGTTTTTGTGCTAACGTTTTGAGAACATTATTATAGACCAGATAACTTGGAACAAACGCTCTATTAACACTCTATTACTGGAAGAATGTTTGTTCTTAACTTTGAGAAAACCTTGCCAGAACGTTCCCTGTTAGCTGGGATATTTTCTGAAATAAATTTAACTGATAATATTAAATCCAGAGGAATTATATCCCCCTAAAAACATTATTTCCCAGTTTGACATTATGGAAGAATCTATTATGCAATATGGTTCCGCTCTTCATCTTACTGTTGGATGATGGGAGGCCCTCTCTGTTTGAAAAATGTATGTCATTACCAAGTGATTTGCATAAGAGCAGTGGGCACATGTTGGGAATTGCCTTGCTGCGAGTCTTTGACGATCAAAGGTCATTGCTAGTGTTTCAAACCCAGAATCATCAAAGACAGGTCCATTTTTTCAGATTTGCTTCCACCCAGACAGTATTCAGAGAGACTTAACAAAAACTGTGGAATTAGCCAGCGATCCTACACATTTGATGTGCTTGTGCGTGTGCTTCATGATTGCGTGTGTGTGTGTGTGTTGGCATGGCAGCATGCGTCCCTGTCGTACACGTGCCTCTCATTGGTTGGTTTTCAGCTCTGATCTGCGTTTTGTGGCTCCTGTACAAACCAGGGTGGACATGTTCCTAATGTCATTTGACTAAATCTTTTTCACACATAACAGATGCCCTTAGGAGAAATATATTGCAGTCTGTACAGTTCAGCTCAAATACCTGCACAGGTATTGCAGAAATGCACGATGACTTGGGTCGCATCCCTCCAGTTTTTTTTTGTTAGTTTTTTTGAGCTTGACCAGCGTGTCAGGTTCCCGGGAAAGGTTGCACGTCATGATCGTTTTGATATTTTTCCTCTTCGTAGCTCGTTCCTCCATCTTCAGCTGTACGCGTCTGATAACCGTGTGGCACCCGTTTTGTTCACTTTGAGAACCAAACAAGCTTTACACCTCTCTGAAAAAGAGAAATGAGACTTGTACTTTTTTTATATATATAGTCGGCACTTCACTGACAAAATAATTATTTTTCTTCTCACTTGTATCTTGCACTTAACACATGTAGCAATACCTATAGAAATGGGAACTGTGTAAATCACCAGTATTCGTAAAGTGAAATATTCATTTTATCGCTGATTGTTGTTCCATTTTGTACAAAACGATATTGTGTACAGGTTAAAAATGAAACGAAACAAAAACAAAGCCAAAAAAAGGGACGAAAAAGATGAAAACGATAACAGAAGTCTTTTAGATAAACATTATTTATTTTTACTGTTTTGTAATTTAGACACTATACTGTAGCTCCTCTATTGCCAGACTTACTGGAAGTGCCTCTTGGTATAATGTAACATACAGAAAATATATATTGAGATTATTAGAACCTGTCACAAGCTGAACATTGTGGATGTTGTAATGTGAATACAGTTTAATAATACGAGTGAAATACTGTGGTATCGAATGTCTCCGTGTTCTTAATTATTTATTTCTTGCTTCATTGATTTTCACCCCTAAGGTTTTCAACTTAACAAGGGTAAAACGTCAAATATGTATACAATTGTCTAGAAAATGTCTCCTCTCAATCGAAGTCAAGGTAAGATCCCACACCCATTATGCCAGGTCTTAAATGAAGCAAAAATATGCACTCAACTTCACCAAGCTCATTTAAATCACTTCAAGTTCAGTGCTTGGCCTCAATGTTGATCTATGTTTAGGGTGGGTGCCAACTTGACGTTGAAGCAGTGAACAGAGTTCAACAAATTAGCTGGGGTTCAGCATGAAGTATTATGGCACATTGTTTGATTGTGTTCTCAAAAAGGACACTTATATAAGTAGATTATGAACAGGGCTTGAGGGACGTGTTGCTTTCAACTCATTAGTAGCGGATTTGTCTAAAACCATAGTTTTTTTTTTATGCTGACAGCCACAATGTTCTGAATCAGCCCTCTAAACGTCAGCTTTTTAGACGTACCATGCGATTAGTCGTGTTCCTGGCATCCGTGTGCATTTCCTACAGCTTGAGGTGTGTGTAACGCATACTTGCACATCTCTCTGCATTGCACAGAAGGAAAGCTCACCCCATATCTCTTCAGAAATCATCACTGCTTTATTCTCTGTTTGCAATGTGATCTACAGGAAGGCTACTGTAATGTGGGTCATTATTGTGGTTCCTTTCACCACTATAGCAAAAATTTACTGTAGCTCAAGCAGTAGAGCATGGCTCTTGCAAGGCCAAGGTCACGGGTTTGATTCCCAGGGGGTGCATGAACTGATAAAATGTATATCTTGAATGCAATGTAAGTTGTTTTGGATAAAAGCATCTGCCATAATAAATGTAAATGTAAATTCTGTTCTCTTAACCACTATGCAATTTACCAGAAAAATCGGAATCAGAATTTTTTTTCTCTAATTGAATTCTAAAATTTATATATTAATAGCATACAACTTTTTAAAAAAGAAAAAAAAAAGCTGTACAGGAACTTTTTGGTTAAAATTATATTGAGCAAGTGCATTAAAAAGTAGAGTTTAAAAAATGTCTCATTGCCTTACCACGATTCACAATGGTAAGCTTATAATAATGATTTTTAATTTAAGCGGTCGAGTTTACAAGCAAAAAGGGAAGGTGACAAAACCCTATGCAACTCAAATGAACATCGGACTGCTTTTCGGAGACTTCAAAGGATTTAAAACCAATCCAGATATGGCGTTTTTCTTTCTAGACAGGTAAGACATCTAGTGATGTTTTTCTGCGTTCACAATTACGAGGCGACAACACGTGACTTTCTACTACTATTCATCTGATTTATGCGTTTCTATTGGTGCGTTCATGTCGGAAAGACAATGTCGGTGATACGAGTGGGAAGCTTGGAATTTTCTTTAAGCCCCGATGTTTACTAGTTTGGGGCGTGTCAGTGAGAAACATCGCGGTATACAACAATAGTACTTAAAGGTATTTGTCAGGCTTTTCTGTTTACAACGAAGTAAGCTAATTGCCTGCTCAAAATATGCTAGCATTTTAATATAACAATATACACTCACCTGAAGGATTATTAGGAACACCATACTAATACTGTGTTTGACCCCCTTTTGCCTTCAGAGCTGCCTTAATTCTACGTGGCATTGATTCAACAAGGTGCTGAAAGCATTCTTTAGAAATGTTGGCCCATATTGATAGGATAGCATCTTGCAGTTGATGGAGATTTGTGGGATGCACATCCAGGGCACGAAGCTCCCGTTCCACCACATCCCAAAGATGCTCTATTGGGTTGAGACCTGATGACTGTGGGGGCCATTTTAGTACAGTGAACTCATTGTCATGTTCAAGAAACCAATTTGAAATGATTCGAGCTTTGTGACATGGTGCATTATCCTGCTGGAAGTAGCCATCAGAGGATGGGTACATGGTGGTCATAAAGGGATGGACATGGTCAGAAACAATGCTCAGGTAGGCCGTGGCATTTAAACGATGCCCAATTGGCACTAAGGGGCCTAAAGTGTGCCAAGAAAACATCCCCCACACCATTACACCACCACCACCAGCCTGCACAGTGGTAACAAGGCATGATGGATCCATGTTCTCATTCTGTTTACGCCAAATTCTGACTCTACCATCTGAATGTCTCAACAGAAATCGAGACTCATCAGACCAGGCAACATTTTTTCAGTCTTCAACTGTCCAATTTTGGTGAGCTCGTGCAAATTGCAGCCTCTTTTTCCTATTTGTAGTGGAGATGAGTGGTACCCGGTGGGGTCGTCTGCTGTTGTAGCCCATCCGCCTCAAGGTTGTGCGTGTTGTGGCTTCACAAATGCTTTGCTGCATACCTCGGTTGTAACGAGTGGTTATTTCAGTCAAAGTTGCTCTTCTATCAGCTTGAATCAGTCGGCCCATTCTCCTCTGACCTCTAGCATCAACAAGGCATTTTCGCCCACAGGACTGCCGCATACTGGATGTTTTTCCCTTTTCACACCATTCTTTGTAAACTCTAGAAATGGTTGTGCGTGAAAATCCCAGTAACTGAGCAGATTGTGAAATACTCAGACCGGCCCGTCTGGCACCAACAACCATGCCACGCTCAAAATTGCTTAAATCACCTTTCTTTCCCATTCTGACATTTAGTTTGGAGTTCAGGAGATTGTCTTGACCAGGACCACACCCCTAAATGCATTGAAGCAACTGCCATGTGATTGGTTGATTAGATAATTGCATTAATGAGAAATTGAACAGGTGTTCCTAATAAACTTTTAGGTGAGTGTAATATGTAACAATAAAGTTTACTGTGGCTTTTAATTGATTAATAAGGAAAAGTACACCTGATGCACATTTTTTGTTTGTCATTTTTTAGTTATGTAATTTGTAATTAGTAGTAAATAGTAATGTAGCGTAACTTTTCGCATGAGCTTGCGTTTCCCGTCTGACGCACTTGCATGCATATGAATGGAAGTCAATGGAAAGAAAAGTGCAGTGTGACCGCCCCTTTACTCCGGCGAAAGTGACTTTAATGTATCCAATGTCGTCAACACGACTTCCCACCTCGTAAACATTCATTTTAGCACTGATAGTGATAAAACTGATAGTGTGCTAAAACCAAGCGGCAACCTCCCCCAGTTCCTCTTGAAGCCAATACAGAAGTGACTTAAACTGCAATTCATCGACTGGCCGCTAGAGACAGGCTTCAGAAGGGAGCAGAATGTCATTGAGCCCCATGTTCATTCGTTTACATTATATAAAACCTTAAAGTTCTGCATAATTAAGGGCGTGGTCACTTTGAGTGACAGGTGGATAGCCATTTATCTGCTGTCTGTTAGTCATCACGTCACCTCAGCTCCACCCACGTCCCGCCTCTTTGCCCATTTTCTGTTATCCGGGAGTTTTTTACTTCAAAACCGCTAGACTAGAGGGACTGCTACAAAATCATGTAATGATAAATGCTGTTCGAACTACGTTATAATGACAATTAATGTCTGTATTAGTTATCTTATGTACTAGCATAGCATACAGATACCCAAATTAGCGTGATAGCTTAGTTTGTACACGCATTTGCACTTAACCTACATGTATTCAGACTGTAAAAAAAAAATGGACGACACACTTTCACTCTCTTCCATTGAAGCCGCCTATGTCCCAATATGCCGCTGTATCAAAGCCCCGCCCACACTCCTGCAGAATACGTTTGTACAGTTCACTGCAAAACAACTCATTATGTCGGTTATGGAAATATAGACATTGAAGTTAAAGATCCAGTCTCCTCCCGAAAATCCAGAAAAAAAGTCAGTTGGTGCCTCAGTGACTACTTCCCTCAGAGAAGCCGTCAATCTCAGCTGTCAATCACGATGTCAAACCCCCGTTTTTATAGCATCAAATAACCAAACTTTACGTTAAAATACGTACACTTGAACTAACATCAGCGTGATTAAAAACAGCCTAAAATGACAGAAATCATCTTTGGAAAAAATGTAATGTAATTTGACTCTTTAGTTTGTCTTACGTCCCATTAGATTACACGGAGAGGGTGGGGTTTATAACCTTTACTGGGACCAACCACCTGGGGGGGACCTTTACTGGGACCAACCACCTTTGGCTTCACTTTTCAGGACGTGTGCTGCACACTTGGGATGGATGAATGGATGGATATTAGAACGATGGATGGATGGATGGATGGATGGTTGGATGCTTGAACAATCACAACATACTGGTCCAGTCGACCAATCAGAGCACACTGTGGCTTCACTTTTCAGGACTTGTGTGGCACACTTGGTATTCACAATCATCTTAAATGTTATTAAGTTTTAAATTGAGTGTTAAATGACCAAATATTTAATTTAAAAAAAGAATGTAATGTACAATTATTTACTTAATAGGCTATTATTATAATTTATTAATTGATTAACAGTTTATCAAGTGATAGAAACGTTCAACTTGTTTTATTATGCACTATAATCTATAAATGAATATCATTCATATGTACTGAGTATAATCATTAACTGATAGTTGATAGAGACCTGATTTCAAAGGAGGACCCGATTTGTCATGACAGCGGCACAGAAAATCCGACCATTCGTAACTTCTTTGTAATATTTATTCTTCATTTTACGCCACACACTTTCTGCCTGTGCTGTGATCGTGTGCTGAAGTCCAGAAAAACAGGATGCGCAATGACGCTCATAGGACGTGAGACGCCAGTCACCATGCCAAAGGTTTTGCTTGTGTGTCATTCCTGATCCAGTTTTAAGCTGTTCTCATCCGCTGATCCTAAACAGGGTGTCTGGAAAGTTAATTGCAGTGGGAACCGAGCTGGCTGTGTGCTGGTCAAGAGCGTCCGTCACATCCTCTGACCAGTGTAAGAAGTCTTAAGCACTTTCACTAATTGGAGCACCTGCTTAATGCACATCAGACTCCAGATCAATAAAAGAGACACTCCTTCTGTAGCTGCGACAGTGTCCATCACTGATTGACATGAAAACAGTGGGAACCCTGGAAGGCCCTGTAGGTTCAGCTACATTTATTAAAGGTGTTTGCTCAAGTGTCATTTTTACTATCACGCGGGGTGATTTGAAACCGCACTTTAACCTAAAGTTTAACCTTATTACGGCAGTGCAAAGCATTAGATTTTTTTTTCTGTTCAAAATAGTGCATCAAACACATAATATTCCAACATCACACACTGTATAAACCTTAATGTTCAAAATAATTAAGTGGTTTAAGTAGAGCCAACTTAAATTAAACAAAATGAGTTCAATCAAATGAACTTTTATGAGTATTTAGAACTTCCTTTTTCGTTTGACTTCACAAAACTGACACATTTTAAGTAATCTGAATTGTTTTGAGTTTTGTGAACTTATTTCTTTTAATTTAGGCAAACTTAACTTTAACTGAAAATGGGCTGGGATGTCTATTTCCCAGCATACTTTGCCATGACACTCGAAAGGGAGAGTAAATGCAAAAATGAAGTGTTGTATAATGTTTTTTGTGTAAGAAGTGGGATATTTAGTAGTGTTTAATGTTTTGTATTTAGAAGGTTGTTCATATATATGTTAAATGTTCTATACTGTCGTACTCATTCAGTAAGTGCTATGCTATGGCTATCAAAGCGTTGTGTTACCAATTAGCAAGTTAGCATTTACAGAATTAGGTAGTTAGAGCTAGCCAAGTTTTCACACTTAAAAAAATTTAAGTTGAGATTACATGATAATTTTAAGTTAAATGTGTGTATGAATTGGCTTACTCAAATATTTCAAGTTAAGAGTAATTCAAATGTATGAGTACAAAATAAAAATCTGCCAGTTCTGATTACTAAAACTTTGAATTTCTTAACTTTTTTTGTAGTTAAAATTTTGTTTCTAACTTATTCGGGTTTACAGTGCATTATATTAAAGTCACATTACTACAGTATTTCCTAGCAAAAGGCTTTACAGTAGAGACATAAGATTGCAGTAATGGGATTCATCAGTGTAGAGGAGGTAAGACTTTCAGAATGATCAATCAGATTGTTCATGTACTAAATAACCAGAGGGAAGGAAATATAAAACTGTCTTTAATTGGTATGAAAAATGAAGATTATTTAAGTGTTCCAAACACAGGTAACATTCACTTCCAGCATTTCTGTAAATGTGACTGTCAAAACAGTATTTGACAGACATGCCGTGAAGAAATTACTCTATAACAGATGATCCAAAATCTCAAATTAAGCATGAATAGCATGATCTGAAAGTATTTCGCGAACCAAACATATAGACAAATGGTGTCAGTGTTCAAGATCGTGAAGGGAAAAATGTCTTCAGTCAGGTGGTTGTATTGAAGCCCATGAGACTGGAAAAGGTTTCAGAAAGGATTCTTTAAAGCCTTAGGCCTCCGTTACTCCGTTTGCTATTCTCCCTGCGAGATCAGAGAGATGCTCAGGAACACTCAAACTGTTTGCTATGAACCTAGGTATGTTTTAAAAGTGAAGGTTCATCAGTGTTTTTTCTGTATGGTTCTGTAAAGATTTTAAAAAATCCTATCGCCCATGATCATGTGGGATCTTTGAAGAACTATAGAAATGAAAGGGATAGTTCACCCAAAAATGAAAATCCTTTCATCATTCACTCACCCTCGAGTTGTTCCAAACCTGTATGAGTTTATTTCTTCTGCTGAACACAAAAGAAGATATTTTGAAGAGTGTTGGTAACCAAACAGTTTATGGACCCCATTGACTTCTATAGTATTTTTTTTTCCTACTATGGAAGTCAATAGGGTCCATCAACTCAATTTTTTGGTGAACTGTCCCTTAAAAAGGGTTCTAACTATTATTTTTAAGACTGGTAGTGGACATAAACCTTTTGTTTTAGTAATTTAGATAAAAAATTATACTTGTCTAAAGTATTTGGACATTTATATTGGGCTTGGTCACCATTTCATAGTTATTTATATTATTATTATCAATTTTAAATCATCTTTTCCTGCACTTTTAAATATAATTTACTTATAGGTTACACTTAATATGTATATGTTTAGGGTAATATGTAAAATCATGACTTCATTTTTAAAAATAGACCAAATTAGATCAAATTCTATTCATATCCACATTTTCCTTTTTCATATTTTTGTATATCAGTTCATGCTGAATCTAGTCACAGGACAGGATGATTTCATGTTAAATGAAAATAACAATTTGAATAGATAATTTTTCACGGACAGACAAATGATCTACATTTAAACCATAAATACAGCCTGTTTGAAACCTAGATGTCAACCAGAGAGTAGACTGTAAGACTGTGATTATTAATAATCATTTTTATCTGCCATTGGCAGGGATCATTTCTGTGAACTCTCATTCAAGCACACAGGGCTTGCATGAGAAAAAAGCAAAAGCTTGTTTTAATACGGCAACAGGACTGGTCAGTTATATTTTTAAAGTGGGGTTAGTGAAGGTTCAGCGAAGGATCTCGTTCTGCAATACTTCGATTACGCATGAGTCCGTTTCACAATAGCAGATTAAGATCCTATGTCACGCACTGGGTTTGACCGCAGCTCTTACACAAGCTGACGCATTTGCCTCGACAGAAAATGTAGGTCTTTCAATCTCTGGTCTGGGGGAGTGAGAAAGGCTTGTGCTGATTTACAAATTATGAGTCATGGGTCTGGCACACAACTCCCTCTTCATCGAGATCATTACACGCGTAAGCGCTGCATAAACGCGCCTCCTGAGCACATACTGTAGGTGACACGGGTGGAGGCGTCTCATAGAACAAGCAACTTCCTGGAAAGACGCATTAAGCACAGATTATTCTGGTGCTTTTATTATTTGAATTCACAGAAAAAGGAGCGGCCAAGGACATTCAAATAATTATTGGGCGGTCTAAAGTCATGTGCATGGCCGAGAATTGAGATTTATCTTTTGTGCACAAAAATACCTTCTTTATATCTGGTAATGACGTCACACGTGGCCCTCAAATGCAAACGGTGGTACACTTTATCTCTATAGTATGCATATAATCAGTTCAAGGACTTTTGTTGTGCATGAAGTCAAGACAGTTGCAGCTAAAGCATTTGTTTCCTGTCTTCATGGAGTTGAGATTGCGTTTATACCTCATTTATACATGCGTTTATACCTCATTGAGATTCGCACATTATTCATATTCTCTTATTCATATTCTAACATTATAGATTATCCTGTACTTGTTGTGTCATGTAGTAGTGATACTGTAAATGGGCTAACCCAGTTATAAAGGACCCTGTCAAGAATACAGAGCTGAAGCAGCCGTTTGTTCGACAGGCCACTGCAACGGGCGAGAATGGATTAGTAAAATCCTATTAGAAATACCAGGCCATAAATTCTGTCTTTCGGAGCAAGTACAAACCACAAACAGATCACTAATGCCGAAAATCATTCAAAGCCAAGCGCCTGTTTAAAAGCAACTGCTAAAAGGCACCAGTTTGTGTCATGTCTGTGTAAAGAAAATGACGTGAAGTTGTCTTAATTTAACTTAGTTATATCCTGACACTTACGGTATATCACACAGCACAGATATCAGTTACACCGGATGAGTCATTCCCTGAAATTACTGAAGGAGAAATGAACACTTGATTGCGTTACTTCTGTCCAGAGCAAATGGACAGATAAGACAAGACAAATAAGAAATGTACCTTGTTGATATGAAAGAATTTTCTGCATTGTTTCCCCCCCCCCACAGGTGTCTTACCTACACTCAAAAAAATGCTGGGTTGTTTCAACACATGTTTGGGGCAAATATGGACAAAAACCCAAACGTTGGGTGTAAAAAGCGAATTAAAACATTTAAACTACCGGTTGGGTTTGTCCAAAATTTGACCCAAACATGGGTTGAAACAACCCAGCATTTTTTTAGAGTGCATTTTTTGAATTAGGCATTGCACTGTGTGTTGTGTTTTAGGGTTGAATGAAATGTACGTAAACTAAAGGTACTACATTATCCGCTTTAGTGTATGTCTGTATATTTATAACTAACAGCCGTGTTGATAGTGTTAAAGTCCCCCTGTAGTCAATAATTGTATCCCTTAAAGGGATAGTTATGTTTATCTGCTTACCCCCAGGGCATCCAAGATGTAGGTGTCTTTGTTTCTTCAGTAGAATACAAATTAAGATTATTATGATTTTTTTTACCTTGAATGCGATCTATGTACAACAGCCTTCTCTGCGCGATCACTTCCGGCAAGTGAGGTAAAAATACACAATATGGCGTAGAGATACGCATGAGAGATCACTTCCGCCGCTTGTATCCCATTGAGATACGCCATATCGTGTATTTTGACCTCACTTGCCGGAAGTGATCGCTCTCATACTCTAAAATGTTACCATTGACATGCATTATACGACTGGCAGACTGCAACGGTTGGAGTTAAAAATCTTCATTTGTGTTCTACTGTAGAAACAAAGACACCTACATCTTGGATGCCCTTTTCATTTTTGGGTGAACTATCCCTTTAAAACTCATCTTTGATCACCAAAATTACATATTTAAAAGTTTTTTTTATTTTCCTGTGAAAAAAATGTCTTCATGGCTTAAAATAGCTTGAATGTAACTCTACACCCTTGCCTCATTTAGTATACGCGAATCATGAATATATTTAAATGAATATGCAAATTAGCCCTGCCTCCACTCACTCGCACCAGCGCAGAGATCCACTCGTTGACGATCACACATTGACGAGATTGGTTACAAACTGTAAATTACATATTTAACTTATTTTTTTCCTGGGGAAAAAATTCTTCATGGCTTACATAATAAAACATTAAATAGAAAGCATATCAAAAACACCACATAGACATGTAAACAACATTAAAAAGTTTCACCACAGAGGGACTGAATTACTGGCTGGTGGGAAGCACATGCCCTTTTTTTTTTTTTTTATATATTTTATCCAGTAGTTTGCAAAGCTTTTTTTATTATTTCATTATAAAATATTAATCAAACTGTTTGCTTGATATTCTACCGTTTTTGTTTTTCTCCTGTGTGCTTGTCATTATTTATATTATTACATTTCATATTTTAACAGCATAATCCCTCAGATTAGATATGCATGTAAAGTCTGCTGATGTATAGGAAACAATGCATTTATAGCACATTGCTTATATTATGCTATAGAGGCTGAATGCATGTTTATCTATAATTTATAGAAATCCCCATTTCTGCCTGACAAAGTTTAAACATACGATGCATTTCATAATCGTTATCAGTTATGAATATGAAGTGCATTTGCATTAAAGTGCAGTGCATTTAATACCATAATGGTTTGCGTGATTCATTTCACATTTTAAATCAGAAATACAGAGACCAGTCCATTAATGGCTTTATCCTTCGGTGCCTTTCCAGTCTACATGGACAAGCCACACATCAGCAAGAGTAGGATGTGTATAATCCACAGTCAGAAGGTTATAACAACTGTCATATTATGGCTTGGTCATCTCCATGGAAACAAGGGAATGTGCATTGTCTCCTTTATCCACCTTTTCCTGGAAACATGTTATATGAGGACTCCATATTGGCTATAAGACTGAATAAATAACATGTATAATGATAATAATATGACCATTACTAAGAAGTATAGCTGTAAATATTATGTGGCTAAAACAAAATCTGTGGATAAATATGATCTGTATGTGTATGTGTATGTACCTCAGGAAAGGCCACCCATTCCTTTCAGAAATGTTTATCTTTGGAAGCCAGGCCTCAGTATAATTGATCTGGATATAGGAGGACGGACACAGGAACAGATACATGCAGGTTGAGTGGTTTTGAGCAATGACTGACTTTGCACAGATAGTTTGACATTTTGCTTGGGCATTGACAGAATCTCTGTGTCTGTCTCTCATATTGACGTCACTTTTGATTTGCAGGCACAGTTTTCCTGAAAGGCTCATGGAAACGCAAGCCAGGCAAGTAACTTATCTCCATAAATCATTAGATTGTGTTCATTTTAAAGACTGACCTAACAAGATCACATAGGCTATATAGGAAATGTTTGCAATCTGTTGGAATTAGTGATAACACTTTGCAATTGCAGGCTTTTTTTTTTACAGGAAAATTTACTTTCTCTGTGTGTTCAGCGTCTCAGAGACACAATTTCTTTGTGATAAAGTACGTTTCTAATGTTCCTCTGACAATGAAAACCCATTTTACAGACATTATTGAAGATTTACAAAGTAATACAATTACAAAACAATCTTTAAGGATCAACCCTGTACTTCAATGGTGTTTTGAGCTGTTAAAAGAGAGCCACAACCAAAGGGTTAAGCATTTTCAGCATGTCTGTAATGTAAATCATGATCAAATGTCCTTACATGAAATATGAAATATATGAATTATCAAATGATCTAAGGCTGAACAGATCATTAGATGATGTGTGCATTCATGAAATATTGTTTGCAATCATGTGTTTATATAAATAAGTTATGATAAAGTGTGACCGTTTTATTAAAACAGTGCTGAAGGCATCAGTGCGCGTTTTACGCATATGATGTGATCATCTGCGCGCTCATCACGTGCTTCAGCTCAATCCATCCAGCCGCTTCAAGCAGAAGAAACTATCTCACCTCTCAGGAAAGGCTTGTGAAAAACCTATAAGATTGACGTCAAAAAGATTAAACAATTCGGACGCATCGAGCTGAAAGCGAAAGAATCGGTTGTGAGTGGAAGTGTTGGGAAACCCCTCCAGGACCAAGTGCCTTGCCTCGTCTCCGGCAGCCCGTGGGAAGTTTCTTTCCATGTGATAACCACCTGACACATATGATCTGCTCCATACACACTCGCACTGGACCAGCGGGGACACTTGCATATCCATAGATTGTATAACGTCCAAGAGAAGACGAGAGCGGGACGCGGATCGTATATAGCCTATGAACTGTGTGGAGTTTGGTGAGTAAAGCGCAGCTGCTCTTCTATATGCCAAGACGCACGCAGGCGTCAGATATTGTGACCTAATTCATCTCTTGCTTACAAATTATGGATGTGCATTGCGCACATGACACGGTTTAAAATGGGTCTGGCGGTGCGCAGAGCCGCGTGCGCGCGTTAGAAGAGGAGAAAACCAACATCTGCTCGTTAAAAGTAG
This sequence comes from Rhinogobio ventralis, assembly GCA_039654625.1. NCBI lineage: Eukaryota > Metazoa > Chordata > Actinopteri > Cypriniformes > Gobionidae > Rhinogobio > Rhinogobio ventralis. The sequence continues at coordinate 3,837,714 of CM077207.1, forward strand.
GTCTGCCGTGTGTTTGTGCTGTTTGCTGGATTAGTTGGAACCGTGAGACTTGTTGTGCATCATAATTACCGCACCACTGACATATTAATTATATTAACAACCATTATTTTAGCGTCTTTTAATTATGCATGCTCGTCTGGTTTCAGGAGACAACTGCGTTGTATAGCTAACATTCAGGTTTATTAGGATTGGCAAGGGATTTTATACATTCAACAGTCTCAGACTGTGTTTTTTCCCTGTGGTCACTCGTCGGTTCGGCGTGGATTCATATCAGCTGCTGGTTAATTAGACGCACTTGCGCACTGGTTGTCATGGCCACTCATCCACATCCATTCACCAGACTGTTTACCTTCATGCGTCTGATGTATAAGTGAGCTCGTGGTTTCAAGATAAATGCAATGCATTCATTCTAGAGAAACTTGTGCATTGGTTAAATATTCGAGCTGATAACTGAACAGGCTTCGAGTTCAAAATGTGGTACAAATGTAGTCATTATGCTACAAAATATTTTTTATTTATCAGTATTTAAATGGTTAAAAATATTTTTTGCCTTATATTTAATGCAAAGTAGTTTTGTGTATAAATGGTCACACATTGCACGCCTTAAATGCTGCATGTATATGAATGAACTGTGGCGTAATGATGTTGTTGGGTGCTATTTTGTTCTATCATTCAAAGCAATTATCTGTCTGTCTCTGTACAAAGAGCTGTTTCAAACCATTGTGTCCTTGTGCAAGACACTTAACCTCAGGTTACTCCAGAGGGACTGTCCCTCCCTTTATGATAAGTGTAGTGACTCGGAAAAGCTGAAGATGCATCTGCTAAATGACTAAAGTAAATAAGTCAGCTTGTGAAGAAAGCTGCAGTATGTTTAAGTAAAGCTGCATGCTTTATGTGTCCAATGATTTATGAATTCAAAGCTGCCTCTGTAATTTATCGTTGAGTTGATGTTTCATTTACTGCACTGGCTGCGCTCAAGGACTCATCAAGTTCAATCAGAATATACAATCAGAGCTTGAATATCTAAATGACCAGCCTATAAGGCTCAAGAGACTTTGGAAAGTCTTATAGATGTTGCTTATATGATGTTCAAGTATATGTAAGGACTGGATCTCGGGTTCGCTTCTCTTTTTTTTAAAATCAAGAATCACATAAGTTGCGACTTTAGTTATTGCTGTAGTTGAGAGTTTTGTCAATGTTTGTGTGATTCGGCCACACAGTCACTTACTTGCTTCATAACCAATAAATCTTTCGGATTCTGTGACAGTTATATGAGCGATATTTCAATCTCCCTGTCAGTATTTAAGAGTTAGTGCTGTTAGGGCACAGGTTTTTATTAATTTTTAATGCTATACCTTGTAAATAAGAAGGAAGAACAAAGTATAGTGGTGAGATGACAGTTCTGTCGACTGTCAGAAAGTTTAAATCCTACAGAAACTACAGAGTGTGCATTGCACAAACTCATTGTTTTCAGTATTTCTCATTGAGATTAAAATTTCCCAAAGTGATATATAAGATATATGAGCTGAGTGAATGCCTGCGGTGTTAGATTAGATGAGCATAGGGTATGCATTTGTTTACATGATAGCAAAGTTTGCGCACATAGTTTGCGTACTTTCATTGTACAGCTCATAAGTTATTCTGAATGCAACAATATGTGAATCATTTTACCTTTTGTTTTTTTCCCCAGATTTTCACAATTCAAACATGCATTTGAAACCTGTACCAGAAAATGCTTTCCACAGATAGTCGCACGTTTCTCCTGGGAGCCGATCTTTCCGCTGCTATTCTTAGAGTTGTCACTTCAATCAGTCTATAAGAAGTGGAAGAGAATTGCATTGCAAGAACTGAATTCAGAGCTTTTGATTTACCCACCGTGCCAAATTTTCTCAAATTCTATTTAAACCTGTAAAGAGAACAGCATATTCTTGCTTGTAAGCACCTCATGTCGGGAGAAACGGATCACACACATATGCAAACTGTGTCTCTTGCAGAGCTGCATGCATAAATGCCAAGAGACTGCATTAGAGAGACGTCACCCAAGGAAAACAAGATCTTTTTGTGGAGGATGGACCCGCCGAATAAGGAGAGACGGTCACTGGAGAACGGCCCAAGGCCCTGTTGCTCAAGCCTCAAGGTAAATCTCTTTACTTTAACCCCTATATGGGCTTCATTTTTTATGGTGGACTCAATTGTCATAATAAAAGGCGCTGGTATGTTTGCGAGCTTGCAGGTCCGTAACAGGCTTTGAGGGCCCGAAGCACTGTGACGTCTTTGGTCCCAAACCAGATTTAGCTTCAGTTTGTGGTGGAATCTCCTTCTGAAGAGCTGAGAACAGAGAGGGTTTTGAGCCAGCGCTCCTGATGAGATGATTATAGCTAACGATGTAAATAACAAAATAGTCATTCTCAGCAGTTCCTTTGTCATGAACACATGACTGCAGCCACAGAAGGTCCATTCAGACATATAAACTCTCAGTATAAGACACACAGTCATGTGCACCATTAGAAGTATTGTAAGGTTATAATGTAAAGGTTTACTCAAGCTAAATTTGAAAACATACAGTGCTAATCATACTCACTAGCAGAGCTTTTTTTTCCAGTTATGGCAAACATGTGAATTGCTTATTTCATTTAATTCATTATACATTCATTCAAAATCTGCCTTATTTATTTTAATAATACACATTCATAGTCTTATTGTGAATACTTTATGCACATTACTCCAAAAATAAAATGTATGATAAGCACCACTTCTGAAACTGCTCATTTTATTAAATATTAAATATCCGGTTTAACATTACAGATATAAAATGGGCTGCAAACACTATTTTATGGTAAAAACATTTTATTTAGATGAGCCTTTAATTTAAAGTGCCCCAATTATGCTTTTTCGGATATGACCTTTCATGTAGTGTGTAATATAGCTGTAGGTAAAAGGTCTGCAAAGTTTCAAAGATCAAAGTGCTGATAAATGGAGTTATTGTCTCACAAAAGAAAGAACCGATTCTGAAACGAGGTGTCAGTAATTCTAGTCTTACTTCCTGCTTGAACCTACGTAGGTTTGCGTAGGTCTGGGCTGTCTGACCAAGCAGAGCAGAGTAGATCAATCACAACAGACTGGGCTGTTTGACCAATCAGAGCAGAGTACACCAATCAGAGCAGAGTAGACCAATCACAACAGACTGGGTCATCTGACCAATTAGAGCAGAGTAGACCAATCACAACAGACTGGGTCATCTGACCAATTATAGCAGAGTAGACCAATCACAACAGACTGGGCTATCTGACCAATCAGAGCAGAGTAGATCAATCACATCAGACTGGGCCGTTTGACCAATCAGAGCAGAGTAGACCAATCACAACAGACTGGGTCATCTGACCAATTAGAGCAGAGTAGACCAATCACAACAGACTGGGTCATCTGACCAATTAGAGCAGAGTAGACCAATCAGAACAGACTGGGTCGTCTGACCAATCAGAGCAGAGTAGACCAATCACAACAGACTGGGTCATCTGACCAATCAAAGCAGAGTAGACTAAGCAGAGCAAAGTAGACCAATCACAACATCTGACCAAGCAGAGCAGAGTAGACTAAGCAGAGCAGAGTAGACCAATCCCAACAGACTGGGCCATCTGACCAATCAGAGCAGAGTAGATCAATCACATCAGACTGGGTCATCTGACCAATTATAGCAGAGTAGACCAATCACAACAGACTGGGCTATCTGACCAATCAGAGCAGAGTAGATCAATCACATCAGACTGGGCCGTTTGACCAATCAGAGCAGAGTAGACCAATCAGAACAGACTGGGTCATCTGACCAATTAGAGCAGAGTAGACCAATCACAACAGACTGGGTCATCTGACCAATTAGAGCAGAGTAGACCAATCAGAACAGACTGGGTCGTCTGACCAATCAGAGCAGAGTAGACCAATCACAACAGACTGGGTCATCTGACCAATCAAAGCAGAGTAGACTAAGCAGAGCAAAGTAGACCAATCACAACATCTGACCAAGCAGAGCAGAGTAGACTAAGCAGAGCAGAGTAGACCAATCCCAACAGACTGGGCCATCTGACCAATCAGAGCAGAGTAGATCAATCACATCAGACTGGGCCGTTTGACCAATCAGAGCAGAGTAGACCAATCACAACAGACTGGGTCATCTGACCAATTAGAGCAGAGTAGACCAATCACAACAGACTGGGCCATCTGACCAATCAGAGCAGAGTAGATCAATCACATCAGACTGGGCCGTTTGACCAATCAGAGCAGAGTAGACCAATCACAACAGACTGGGTCATCTGACCAATTACAGCAGAGTAGACCAATCACAACAGACTGGGTCGTCTGACCAATCAGAGCAGAGTAGACCAATCACAACAGACTGGGTCATCTGACCAATCAAAGCAGAGTAGACTAAGCAGAGCAAAGTAGACCAATCACAACATCTGACCAAGCAGAGCAGAGTAGACTAAGCAGAGCAGAGTAGACCAATCCCAACAGACTGGGTCATCTGACCAATTAGAGCAGAGTAGACCAATCCCAACAGACTGGGTCATCTGACCAATTAGAGCAGAGTAGACCAATCACAACAGACTGGGTCATCTGACCAATTAGAGCAGAGTAGACCAATCAGAACAGACTGGGTCGTCTGACCAATCAGAGCAGAGTAGACCAATCACAACAGACTGGGTCATCTGACCAATCAAAGCAGAGTAGACTAAGCAGAGCAAAGTAGACCAATCACAACGTCTGACCAAGCAGAGCAGAGTAGACTAAGCAGAGCAGAGTAGACCAATCCCAACAGACTGGGTCATCTGACCAATTAGAGCAGAGTAGACCAATCACAACAGACTGGGTTATCTGACCAATCAGAGGAGAGTAGACCAATAACAATATCTGACCAATCAGAGGAGAGTAGGCTCTCAGAAAGGCTGGTTTAGAGCGAACGAATCCTTTATCAAAGCGCTTCAGAAGCTTTGAGAAAAGAGGTAATTCTGCAATGTATATTATGAGAGAATTAAATAGTTTTTTGCCTATAGCAACCTTTAATAGCAACCTTTAAAATAGCATTATAGGGGCACTTTAAAATAAACCTCTAAACCATACTTTACTGTATGATAGCAGGTGGAAGGACATTCTCATTCTCTCATTGTCTACACCCATGTGCAAGAGCACAGGTTAAGTGGCATATCTGCTTTGTTTTGAGTGGAATGAGAGATGAACTCCTTCCCATCATGATGACATTTTTGTTGTACTGATAATTACGTAAACAAATACTATTCGGCGTATCTTTAGCATCAAACTACAACAAAGAGATATAATAAGAGACATGGCAGAAATCCAAGAGCCCACACACACACTTACATTCTGACAATCGCCACCCGTAGGCAATTAAGGGGTTAAATGCCTTTTAAAGAGCATAACCGCAATAGCAGAAGATGTTATCAGCTGACTTGTTTTTTGTATCAAACAGCTGGCCCTCAGGGTTTGGAAGTGTAAATGACTAGAAAGTGTTTCTGTGTCCAGAAAGAGCTCTTGTTGAGTTCTCAGACTAGCCATATGACAGCTTTCTAAAAGGCTCAGCACTTAATTAGTGACATACTTTTTTTTTTTACACATTAAGATTTGGCACACGCGGATGAGATCCGAATTTAGGGCTTGTTTTTGCTTGGGATTAAATTTGCATGAGACAACAGTGTAAAAGCTGGTTAGAATCAGATTATTTTGCACAGGAACGAACACAATGAAAGGGCTGTTTCAAAGAAAAGAGACCACGCAGAGGTGCGGTAAATTACATCTTAGATGTGTCCTGATCATAATCCTCCAATAAACCTTACGGAGGCCTATTCTGATTTCCAAATTCTTTGCTTTAGCCTGAGGTCTGATCTTAGAAATGATCTGCATGCTTCAGGAACACGGAGTAATCTGATGAATGAAGGTATTGTAATTGCACCCATAGAGATCCTTATGGCAAAGCCGATTAGAGTTTCCAATGGTGTTGGAGCACTATAAGTTTTTCTCCAAATAACACAAGAATAAAAAATGTTGTCACATCCAGTAAAAAAAGATTAAGGACATGTGTGCACACAGAAGGAACAAATACATTCTCTTAACCCAGTTTATTGTTCATTAACATCTAATAGTATGCCATTCATGGGTTTATTGCCCCAAAAGTGTAAACACTGAGCCCCCCAGGCACCATAAATATTGAGAGTGGTCAATCACTTTCCAGCTCAACCTATAGCGAGAGTTTGGGGCGTGACTACTATAGCAGGCAGAGCCAGAGGGCGTTTAGCCGGTATGAGACCATGACTGAACATGTTACATGGGAAAAGACATTCAGTTTCAGTTACAGAAATGCAAGCCAAAAATCACTGCATTTAGACCTTCAAAGATTAAACGGGTGATGAAAACGTCAAAGCGAACTCTGCCTGGCTGGATGTTTTAAATGTCACTGCTCTGCTTAAGCCTTATGAACCCAAACCTAAATCTGAACCATGGCTCAACTCGGATATCCGACTACTAAGACAAATTGAAAAAGGACAAATTACATATTTCATTCCAGTTGTTTAAAGACAGCTTATTGATTTATCAGAATGCTGTTAAGTCTGCAAAAGCCACACATTTTTCTATCAAAATTATGGCAAATCATTCTAGACCTAAGGTTTTATTTTCAGTTATAAATTCTGTTGTAAATCTCCCGGTAAATACTATGTCTGCTGCATCTGATGCCTTATGTGAAAGCTTCTTGAGATTTTTATTGACAGTCTCTAAGTTGAGACCCAAAGCATGCCCTCTTCATACTGAACCCTCTATTCTGTTGTTGCATTCTGTCTCCTGGGATGCTTTTGAACCTATTTCTTTGCAACTACTTAAAGACACTATAGTCAATATTAAACCATTTACTCTGTTGGGCCGGAATTGGTGGCTCCTGTCAAAAAGTGTCTCTTTACTGGCTCTATCCTGGCTAAGATGGCCACTGTTACTCTGTTACTCAAGAAGCCTTCACTAGATCCATCTGTTCTGAACAATTTTCGTCCTATTTCTGCATTACCTTTTATCTGAAAGGTGTTGGAAAAAATTGTGTTTGACCAACTTCAGTTTTTTCTTAATTGCAATGATATCTCTGAAACATTTCAATCTGGTTTTAAGTCTGCCCACAGTACTAAATCTGCCCTTTTGAGAGTGTTAAATGACATTTATCTATCTACAGACACTGGTGACTCTGTGGTTCTCATGCTTTTAGATCTATCAGCAGCTTTCGACACTGTTGAACACTCTACTCTGATATCTAGATTAGAGTCTTATGTGGGGCTAAAAGGAATCGTCCTTAAGTGGTTCCAGTCTTATCTCTCCGACCGAAAATTTTTAGTCAAATTAGGCAATTTCTCCTCATCTATTGCTCATCTAACCTGTGGTCTTCCTCAAGATTCTATCTTGGCGCTTTCTCTTTTTTCCCTGTACATGCTACCTTTGCGCTCCATTCTAAGAAGTCACGGGGTATCTTTTCATTTTTATACAGACGATACCCAAATTTACTTACCAATTAAGAAAAATTATCCTTCTGCCTGTACATCCTTATTAAGTTGCCTAGATGAGGTTAAATCTTGGCTAGCTCAAATTTGTATGTCTTTAAATGAAATTAATCTTTTTTGGGCCCACTGTTAATTCTCAGGGCACTAGCCTTGATCTGGGTGTACTATCTGCCTTTAGATCTTCACGTGTACAGAACCTGGGCGTTCTGCTAGATGAGTCTTTAAACTTTGACAAACACATTTCTTCTGTAATCGGCTCTAGTTTTCATCATCTTCGTCTGTTGTCTAAAATCAAACCTTTCCTAAATCATACAACTCTAGAGATGGCTGTTCATGACCTCACGTTTAGACTACTGCAATTCACTTTACTGCGGTATTTCAATGTCTCAAATTGCTCGTGTTCAAGTAGTTCAAAACGCTGCTGCTAGATTCCTTCATAATAGTCGTAAAAGCGCTCATATCACTCCAATTTTGAGGACCCTTCATTGGCTGCCTATTAAATTCAGAATTGATTTTAGAATCCTTCTATTTGTTTGTAAATCTCTACATGATTTAGCACCCACTTATTTATCTGAACTGCTGCAACCTCATACTCCTTCCAGAAGTTTGAGATCCAGCAACCAGAACCTTCTTTTAGTCCCACATTCCAGACTCAAACGCAGAGGGGATAGAGCGTTTTCTGTGGCTGGGCCGCGTTTGTGGAATAATCTGCCTCTAGAAATTAGGTTAGTCCCTTACACAAGTCAACAAAATATAGAACTGAACACTTTTAGGTCTCTTCTGAAAACCTGAAAACGCACTTGTTTTCCATGGCTTACAATTCATTTTCTTTATAGTTCTTGTTGTGCTTTTATGTTTTAATGTCTTTACCTTGTTTTCTTTGGTTTCATTCTACATATTCATTTAGTTTTGTATAAATTGGGGTCTGACTTGTGTTTTAGCGGTTTATCATAATTTTTTCTTTTTTCTTTATATCTCTCGTCTGATCCTTTGTACAGCACTTTGGTCAGTTGAAGTCGCACGGGTATATTTGTGGCATTAGCCAACAATACATTGTATGGGTCGAAATTATCGATTTTTCTTTTATGCCAAAAATCATTAGGATGTCAAGTATGGATCATGTTCCATTAAGATATTTTGTAAATATATCAAAAATGTATTATTAGTAGTAATATGCATTGCTAAGGACTTCATTTGGACAACTTTAAAGGAGACTTTCTCAATATTTCGATTTATTTATTTTTTTGCACCCCCAGATAGCAAATAGTTCTCGACCAAATATTGTCCTATCCTAACAAACCATACATCAATGGAAAGCTTTCAGATGATGTATAAATAAAAAAATATTACCCTTATGACTGGTTTTGTGGTCCAGGGTCACATATTTTAAATCTGAGGGAAGAACAAAACACACAATTTGTCCTCACAATTTGCCATGTTTCATTGCTTTATCACAAATAAAACAGTTGACTCCGAGCACAACTATTCAATATGCTTACAAAATCTTTAATAAATTTTGCATATGTAGGCAGATGTAAGGCATACGTAAAGTAATGCGATCATCAAAATTAAACCGCATATAAATCAAAACTATCTAATGTTATTGAATGAAATGACGAGCTGTAGGACTGTGAAGCTTTGTGGGTGTTGATGGACTCATCTGTGTTTTGATCATCGATCTGAATCCGATCCAGACGTAGTCTTTCATAAAAATGCGATTTTTCTCAGCTTTTTGCTCAAAATGTTGTTTTGATATATTGCATGTTCAGATATTCATACAGCAAAATATTCTGTGGGCCATTAAACTTTTGTGAAAATGATCAAAAATGCTGCCGCTGGCGGGGACATTTGTAACAATGAATGTCCAGTAATCACATATGAAAGAAATTTCACGGGTCAAAAAGCGAGGAAATGATAAATTCAAATTCTCTGCTGTGATATATTACTGTCAATGTACAAATGCATTCAGTTCACTGCTGTGAAGGAGCTATGGAGCGTAAACTACAGAAACTACGTCAGTGCATGGCGGCCGCTCGGGCGCATGCTTGGGAAATCCATAAGCACGTGAAGGGACCCATGTGCTCTGGAGTGAGGAAATATCTGGACTGTTGTAAAAGCTGAAAATTAGCCCAGAGGCCATCGCAAGCACGTGTTGCTGTTGGCTGGCGGTCAGATTACTGCGCCCACGTGTAATGTGATCTAAGTTGCGCTCTAAGATGACGGATATGCCACTGTATTGACAGAGCAGCTGTAAATTTATGAGGGTTCACCAATCACAAGTCAGTGACAGACACATGTGCATGCGTGCATCGTTTATGATAGGACATTTGAAATTCTTGGTTGAGGTGTCTGCTCTCATGTGCGTTCATTTGTTCGGTCATTTATGCTGATATTCTGTGCATGTTGTTTGCAAGCTGCCAATGGACAGGTGATTGCCACCATTCACCTTTCAGCTGTGTTTCTATTCTGAGCGTCTCGTCATGGGAGAACTCGCATGGCGTGCCAGAATAAGTACCCAGTCTGCTTTAGGCACACTTTCTCACACTCCCTCTCTTTGTTCTATGCTATTTACTCTACTCTTCTTCTAGTTCTTTCTTCTCTCAGCATTAGATGCCTCCCAAATCCCAGCATGCACTACACTATCCCCTGTAGCCCAAAGTAACCATAAATCTTTCAGAAATGTGAGTGCTCAAGTCCCAGTCGAAGAACACAGTCCATTATGACTAGCCGTGACGCAGCGTTGCGTGACCCAGAACAAAGTTGCATTAACTTGGTTAAGAGAACGGCGCAGACTGTGAACATCCTCAACTAAGTGATTGATTGATTTAGATGTTAGAAAAGACATATGTAGATCTGTTACATTACCCTCAAATGATGGTTTAGTGATATCAATTAAATCAGTTCACTGAAGCTGTGATGGTCTGGGTTTGTTTTTTTTGCAGTGAGTATCTACAGGTGATGGAAAAGTTTGGGCTGGGTAAGATTTTTAAAAGAAGTTTTAGAAAGAAGCTCTTATGACCACCCAGACTGTATTTATTTGTTCAAAAACACAGTAAAAAAAAGTTAAATATTATTTGTTTATCCTTCAGAAATCATTCTAATATGATGATTAGCTGCTCAAAAAACATTTCTGCATTAGTAACATAAAAAAAATGCCTTTACTGTCACTTGATCATTTTTTTAATGCATGCTTGCTGAAAAATTATATAAATATAATAAATAAAATACAAATGTTTATTATTTAATCTTATTATTTTGTAGTGATAATCCCAAAATCTTACAGAAAACGGACTTTAATATTATCAAGGGACGCCACAGAGCAGCCATATGAATATTGTTTTATTCTGATGAGCTTCAAAAAGCGAGTCAGCTCTTTTTTTCTGTTTTTGTGCATGTAAAATTCAAGTGTGTGTTGAAAGACGACTGTATAGCTGACGATTTGATCATCAAAGGCTTCTCGTCTCTTTCTGCTTCTTCACCCTTCTCTTCTCCACCTTTCCGTTGATTATTAATTTGGATGCAGAGAGTGTGCATGCGTGCAGGAAACCCCACAAGAGTGAAGATGCACCGCTGTGCCGAGGCGAAACCTCTGCGAATGCTGATGATTTTGGCCCAGAAACCCCAGCAACAGTCATGAGCTGCAACTCATTTTTCCTGTTGTTTTGCTCATGGAGGCTTAAGTCATTGTGGTTGAATGTAGTAGCATCACTCAAGAGCGTGACATAAGCTCCCCTAATCCGCTTTTTGTCCCACTACCCATAATGCAATGCAGCTCGAGCAGTGCATTCCCCCCTTCTCTCAATCTCACCATCTCTACTCCCACCCCAGTTCTCTTATCCCCTACGATTTTAAATGCATATTAATGAAGAGTTGCTTCCATGTCCAAAAATAGGTTAATGAGGCAGAGTGTGAGTTGTGCATGCAGCATCTGACAAAGTCTTTCTGTGTCTCTCATTACAGATGTTCCTCGTGGCCTTGTCCTTTGTCTACTTTGCCAAGGCATTATCCGGGAGCTATATGAAAAGCACAATAACTCAGCTGGAAAGACGCTTCGACATCCCCAGTTACTTAATAGGTGTCATTGATGGCAGCTTTGAAATGGGTAAGAACCGGATCTTCATGCGTCAGCTACGTTTCGATCCCGTCACCTCGGCGAACCAGTTGCCAAGGCTCTCGTCTAGCCTTTCACAGAGTCCGTGCACCGCGCTTCAGTGCAAAATAATACTGAGACGCTCCATGTGTGCTGCGATTTTCGGCTGTCATCCTCTGCGCAGTGCAGTGGTCCGACAGATCAGACAGCTATGCAACTGCAAACATGTTTTAACAGGTCACAGCTGCAGTGCTGCACGTCTTAACAAATGCAAATCCGTTGCATTTTAAAGTTTACTATTTAAGAAGCACATGCATGCATTTTATTCCTAATATTTGCATTGCAATAAAATGCAAATAAAAATGTAAAGTATCTAAATATGAATGCATTATTTAATCATATTTATTGTTAAATTTGAAATGATAATCCAATAGCTTAATGCTTCAACTTTTTCAAGTGTGCAAAGATGCCAGTAATAAAATAATTGATTTTTAAATGATTGTTTAATTGTCAAGGGATGCCATACAGAGCTTGTTTTAATCAGAATAAGTGATTCAGTACTTTTTCCCTCTTTGCACTTGGAAAAGCAAGGCTAAACCCTGCTCACACTGCTGCATCTGCCGCTTATGTGGCCCTAGAAACCAGTGTTTCCATAGGAGCGTTGCCATGGCAACGGGACGAGGAGCACAGCCGACGCAGAGATCATGTTTTGATCATGAGTTTGTATCACTCTCTCAGCTGTCTTCTGTCCCTGTTATCAACAAGTGCTCGGGAAACCCGCGAAATAAAGGCGGCTGTGTGTTTGTGTGTGTTTTATAAATGTTTGTGCGAGTTGTTTCTCTTTGGTCAGACTGACCTCCTCATAAACTGAGCCATGGTCTGAACGTCTGAGAATTCCTGTCCCCATTAAATCCATGAAATGTCCTGAACTCCATGCTGGATACCGAGCTGTGCTATAATCGTCCTCACAAAGACCTCCGTTCATGCAGCCGTGAACCTCAGAAACCAAATAATTCTGCCAATAAATGTTCCTTAGAGACAAAGAGGTCAATCATGTTGAAATCAGTTGGGAAGGGCCATGTTCAGAGAGTTTGTGGAGCGGATACTTCCATTCATGGGTGAATGTCAGTGGTTGACCAATGTTGGGTTTTTATTGGCTGATGCACAATACCAAATGTTATGCACATAAAATTGCTCTTATTTTACAGTATTTACTCAATATCCACAACAATTTTTGGAAACAGAAAATAGTGCATATTAAATTTATAAAGGTTACTTTTTAAAAATGAGACATCCTTGATGACATATACGGCCAACAAATACGACGAAGCCTTGGAATTAAGCCGTATACATCGTCTCCCAAAAGAAAGAATCAATTTTGAACCACTTGAAATGAGACGTCAATAATTACAGTCTTTCTTCCTGCTAGTTTTGTAACAAATTTGCATATTATCCACCTATGGTCTTTATTGGCTGCCAATGAATAACGTCTCCTTTGACCCTCAAACACTGTAGTTGTAGCTGAGGCCTGATAGTTTGGTTCATGTTGATCATATCAAGAAAGCGCTGTTTTCTATGCTGCAAAAGCAAATCCACATTACATGCACTTCCAAAGGATGAGATTGATACAGCAAAACCAACGCCATTGTTACTGTTCGTATCACTGTGTATCAAGTGATGAGGAAAATCCGGAGCTGAAATTCAGATATGATAATAGGTGTTTGGTTTCTGACACGTGCTGTAAGCGATAGTCCAGTCACAACAGACTGGGCCATCTAACCAATCAGAGTAGAGTAGACCAATCACAACAGACTGGGCCATCTGACCAATCAGAGTAGAGTAGACCAATCACAACAGACTGGGCCATCTGACCAATCAGAGTAGAGTAGATCAATCACAACAAACTGGGCCATCTGACCAATCAGAGCAGAGTAGATCAATCACAACAGACTGGGCCATCTAACCAATCAGAGTAGAGTAGATCAATCACAACAAACTGGGCCATCTGACCAATCAGAGCAGAGTAGATCAATCACAACAGACTGGGCCATCTGACCAATCAGAGTAGAGTAGACCAATCACAACAGACTGGGCCATCTGACCAATCAGAGCAGAGTAGATCAATCACAACAGACTGGGCCATCTGACCAATCAGAGTAGAGTAGACCAATCACAACAGACTGGGCCATCTGACCAATCAGAGTAGAGTAGACCAATCACAACAGACTGGGCCATCTGACCAATCAGAGTAGAGTAGATCAATCACAACAGACTGGGCCATCTGACCAATCAGAGTAGAGTAGTCTCTCAGAAAAGCAGGGTTTAGAGAGATGCATGTAAACCTATTGTAGCAGACTCCAAAACAAAATTAGAAACCAGTAAAATAGCACAATACGGGCACTTTAGAAATTTTAGTGAACATTGAGTGACTTTGTAAAATAAATTTTCTGTGCATATCATATCCATATTATATCCATCAGTAGATTATGAAACAATACGTGCGATCAGCTCCTCTGTTAATTGGGCACAGTTATTAAGTGATCTCAAAATGACTAAATAACCTGTACAATAACATAACCTGAAGAGTGCCATCCTTAGTGACCTCCTTAGGTTAGTTGCTTGATTTTTTGGGGGTGATTTTCTTAGAAACAATCCAATTAATAATAATAATAATAATACCTTTTATTTATAATGCGCTTTCCTTAATCCAAAATCGCTACAGTAAAATAAAACAGAAACAACAAGGACAACACAATAATTAATTAAAGAAAAACAGCCTTAAATAAATGTCGTAATCAACTTTTTAAAGTGTCCCAATTTTGAATATACTGAAGAATATACTGCTCAGAGATTTAGCTGGAAGGCCAGAGAACAAGGCATTACAGTAATCTAACCTAGTTGTAATGAAGGCGTGTATAAGCCTTTCTGTGTCTGCAAAAGAGAGAAAAGGTCTAAGTCGAGCAATGTTTCTCAGATGGTAAAAAGCTGTTTTAGAGATGTGTTTTATGTGTGCTTGAAATGTTAACTGTGGATAAAAAATGACACCAAGATTCCGCACCTGTGAAGAGGGAATCACCCTGCTGGAATCAACAATAAAACTGATCTGCTCAGCCTTACTGTACCAATCTGCATCAATTCAGTTTTGGAGCCGTTCAGCTTCAGGAAATTATTCTGCATCCAGATACTGATCTCTGCTATACAACTACGCAAAGCTATTAATGAGCAATGGACATCAGGACTAGTGGTGATGTAAATCTGCATATTATCCACATAGCAGTGATACCCAAGACCATATTTCCTGATGATCTGCCCAAGTGGAAGCATGTAAATGTTAAATAAAATTGGACCCAACACTGAACCCTGAGGAACTCCTTGTCGAACAGGCAAGGTATCAGATTTGTAATTACCCAAGCTTACAAACTGGACACAACCAACAGAATACAGCTCCAGAAAGACCAGCCTTTGTAGAAGAAGACAGTGACATATAGTGTCAAAAGCAGCACTGAGGTCTAATAAGACCAAAATACTGCATGCACCAGAATCTGCCACAATAAGAAGATCATTTACGACCCTTACTAAAGCGGTCTCAGTACTATGCCCTTTTCTGAACCCAGATTGAAAAGGTTCAAAAAGATTGTTCAGTGCTAGGTGATTATTTAACTGAATACCCACAACACGCTCCAGAACTTTAGCCAAGAATGGGAGGTTAGAAATAGGCCTGTAATTGGACAAATCAGAAACATCACAGCCAGTCTTCTTAGGGACTGGTGTAATGGCAGCTATTTTTAGTTCTGGGCAGATTGATGCAAGGCAGTTCATAATAACCAAGCAGGGAACCAGATCTAAAATACTGCTAGTTGAATTCATGGAAATTAAAGTTCAAAAAGGTAGTGGTAATGGAGCCTGTTAAACCGTTTCACATCATAATGTTTGTCTGAACAGTTCTTCCCGGCTTCTGCTCCTAGGTAACTTGTTAGTGATCGCCTTTGTGAGTTACTTTGGTGCCAAACTTCACCGTCCGAAGATCATCGCCATCGGCTGCCTGTTGATGTCACTAGGGACTTTTCTAATTGCCTTGCCCCATTTTATAATCGGACGGTAAGTTTCATCTGTAAATGTGAAAATGTGTGTGTGATGTCACGTCAGCCTCGACACAAGCTGCTCCGCTGTTAACAGAGTGAGCTGTTTTGGAGGGTCACATGGATCCAGTTTGATCTTGTTAAAGTCCCTGACCACAAATGCCAGAGTCGTTTTCAGTGTGTGTTTGTCGCTGTATGCCGTTTTTTTTATCAGATGTATTTCTTGGCATTGTAAAGCTGCTGCGTAAAGGAAACATTTTTAGTTGATATATAGAACAATCCATGACCTCACTTTACTAATTCAAATTTGCATTGTCAACTTTGAGAGTGTGCCAGGTTTTCAGTTTTACATGCTGCTCTTCGGAGACATTGCTTTCTTAAAGTGACTCAAGTGCAATTTCCGTGATGAATTGATGTTTTAGATGTTAATGTTTTGTATGTAGGCCATGTTTATGGTGTGCATAATTTCCAGGAATGACGCATTCCTATATTGCATCCTATTTTTAAGGCAACAGCCTATTTAAAATCTGAATGGCTCAGTCTGTCTAAAATAATTCATATTTCGTATCCTGTGCATTTGCTCCACACTCTATTCAGGTGAAAGTTGTAATATACTGCAGATTCATCTCAGCTTATGCTAACCACAAAATGCTAAGACTGTATTATGTTTTCTTGTAATTTTTGTCAACAGTATGGCTGCATCCAAAATCGCATACTACTATATCCTGGACGTTTATGAAAAGAGTAGTCTGAATTCACAGTATTTATAAAACATTACATTAATGCTACACACATTCATACTATATAGAACGTACTGTTTAACCGGACACACAGTAACTACTTATTGAAAAGTACCTATTCAAAAAGTATGCGATTTTCGAACGCAGCCTGTCTTTATTTAGGGATTATTATTATAAATATTATTATTATTCGGTAACACTTAACATTTAAGGTTTGGTTTGTTGACAACATTAGTTAACATGAACTAACAATGGACCATACTTCTACAGCATTTATTAATCTTGGCTAATGTTAATATTTATTTCGAGTTTACTTTAAACATCCTACTAACTATAAGTAACTTTGCAACTACATGTCAACTAGCAGTCATTAGAGTATTAGACTGTCTGCTTAATTATCTGCTAACACTTTATTCTGATGCTCTTCAACAGACATACTCCTGACTATAACTTTGCAACTACATGTCAACTTATTCTACTAACCCGAACAGTCTACTAATACTCTAATGAGAGTTAGTCGACATGTATTTGCAAATTGAGTTAGTTGACATGTAGTTGCAAATATTACATGTAGTGGTGACATGTAGTTGCAAATGAATGATAGTTGACATTTAGTTGCAAATATTGCATGTAGTAGTAACATGTAGATACAAATATTGCATGCCGTAGTGACGTAGTTGCAAACTGGGTTATTTGAAATGTAGTTGCAAATATTGCATGTAGTAGTGACATGTATTTACAAATATTGCATATTGCATGTAGTAGCAACAGTTATAATTGCAACTACAGAAGTATATACATAAGTATACAGTCTGGATTGTATTGTTGTGTCAGGTGACCTGGTCTCTGATTTCTGCTACTGAATTGTTGATGTTTTATATGCAGCTACAAGTTTGAGACCTCTATTCGATCGTCAGTGAACTCAACCAGTAGCCTCTCCCCATGTCCATTGAGGTCTGCTAGCGTTCTGTCCACAGGTCCAAGCACTTCTTCAGTACCGAGCTCAGGTACATAAGTACCTACTGCTTCGGTTAGTCTTGCTGGTTAAGCTAGTTATGAAACCTATTGGGACTAACATATGCTAGTATTACTGTAGTCTATGGCCTCATATGATTTAATATAGTTGTATTTGTGTATGCTACATTAATAATAATAATAATCTGCCATTGCTTCTTTACCCTGTCTCATTTAATTCGGTATCTTTGTCATGTGTCAGTTCCTCGAAATACCTCTCACCATTTGCAAAAGACTTCTCACCCTCTCTTCTCCCTTTCTCAGGTTGCGAACACGAGTCCAGGTTGTCCATGTGGATCTATGTTTTCCTGGGGAATATCTTGCGTGGGATTGGCGAGACCCCAGTGCAACCTCTGGGAATCTCATACATCGACGATCACGCTCTGGAGGAAAATGCAGCCTTCTATATTGGTAAATCTAAATCTTTGTTTATGCATATGTGAGGGGGGGTATATACAGTTTAATCCTGCTCTTGAGCATGATGGACATAAGTAGAGTAACCTCAGCTGGACAGATATGCATTATGTGTACATGTTATGATGCTTTATTGTTTAACACAATACCTCAAATTAATAATTAATAAAGAATCATACAACTACTAAAAGTATTTCCAAACTTACCTGGTTACAGTACACTCACATTAGCGGTATGTTCAATATAGTAAATCTCAGCTTATAAATATAGTACATGCTACTTTACCTGACAAATACACACAAAATATCCTCGTACACAGTCGGTTGTTTCTTAAGTAGGGGTGTAACGATACCCTCATGTCACGATTCATTACATATCACGGTACTGACCTCACGATATGATATTATTGCGATACACCAAGACATATGGTAAAAGGTTAACCAAAAATTTACTGTTGATTAAAATGCTACATTGGGGGTGGAAATGAACTTGGACTTGATACTGGAAACCCAATGCACAGGACAATGGAGACACCAGAATAAAAATATTTATGATTCTGAAGCTGAAAATACATAATTATTTTAGACAAATATGCTTGCACTTTGTCACTGACTAGATACATTTAAAATAATTCAGGCCACTTTTTACTGGTAACAAAAGGCATTTGGCATTATCAGGACACACAGATATCCCCCCATTGCATTATTATACATTATATTCAACATTATATATAGTAGTTTAATGTAGTTTAACTCTGTAAATGCTGTGAATTTTTTTCTCACACTGTCATTTTTATTTTGGTTGAACTATACACGATACATATTGTTGCATTTTTGTATTGCGATATATTGTGACATAATATATATTGTTACACCCCCAGTCTTAAGTGAACATGGACAGTTAAAGAAAACGCATGTATAACAGTATATTGGATTTGTGCAGCTCTTAAAGCGACAGCAGCCTAATATTCCTGCTGCCGTCTCTATAATAACGTAAATCAAGCAGAGACTCAAAAATTCACTCGCTGTTCTTGACTGAATAACTTTTGTAACGATATTTATAAAGTGCTGTAATTTTACATTTGATTATGGTTTCTGTACCTGAATACCTGAAAATCGTACATTTTTAAGATTTATTTAAATCGTATCTTTGTTCATTTGTGTGATTGCTTATTTGTGGAAAAAAGTGTTTACTTGTCTTTAATAATGCTTGAAATTTATATTAGTTAGGCTAGTTGTTTTTGCTATGGTATTTTTAAAACTTCCTTGTGTAAGTTTTTGTTCATGGTATTCAGCCACAATGAAACGTTTTGCAATAAGACATAAGCCCTATTTGGGCGGTAATTATTAAAATAAACTTGCATGCCACCTCAGTGATAAAACTCGTGCATTCAGATGGTGATTTATTCACGGTGGAGGAGCGAGTTTTGTGATCCTGCGGGAACGCGCTGCTCACGTGGTCAATAACATGATATGTATGCTGTAAATAAAATGTCATATGCTTGGTATAATACGAATAAATGCATATTTAATTTAATAATAGGAAAATAATATCCTAATTATTATTTAATTATTTAAATCTGTTTAAAAATGGGAAGATATATAGACGCACATTATAGTTAAAATAGTTTTCCGTCTTGTATTTTATCTCAAAATAAAGGATGTCATTTTATTCCACATGGAAATGAGCGGAAATACAGCCTCTTATTTACATGTGGTAAACATAATGCTGCTTGGTTATGTTAACATATATAATTGCTGCCGTAATAACGGCCCATTTCAAATGTTTACGTGCTTTTCTTCTTTTTATTTTTTGAGTGGTGATGAAATATATTGCTCTTGTAAATACTTGCTAGCATTTCAAAAGGCTAGATCTTTAAAATGCATCCAAACTACAGCGAAGCGCAACCGTACGGTGCTCTGCAGTGGTCAAAAAGGATATAAACAGTGAATGTTGAAGTGATATATTCTTGAAAACTCAGAGATGTGGATTCGGACGGCAATTAAATTCCCACACGTCACAGCCTAGGTATTTGTCAAAAAACAGATATTTGCGCGGGTGGTGGGAGAAAAACACTCACATTCTGGATTCAGACAGCAATAAAATCACAGACTAGCCCCTGTCAATGATGGAAATACCTTATGACCCCACAAGAAACAAATACCGTCTAAATAGGGCTATAGAATAAATATGAATATCATCTACGTTTTTTTTTTTATTACCTTATTGGAATCGAAATTAGGAATCGATAAGCAGAATCTGATTCATTTAAATTTAAACTATTCCCAACCAGCAGCTGCAATAATTTACAACAGCAGCATTTATCATCAGCCTAGCAGATCTATTCCACCAAAACTAAATACATTAACATTGTCATATCCATTACCATGCTAACAATCTTCCAAGAGTTGTCATGATAAAAATAAGTATGCCCAGCTTTTTCCCCATACATACAGTATACTAGCGTAAGGCCATATGCACTATATAGCAAATCGCAAAATCTATCTATATTAATGTCCGGTTCTGAAGGCATGAAGATATTATAAACATTAACATCATCATAATTTCTGTAAAGCTGCTTTGAAACATTGTGCACTGTGAAATTCACACTGTTTTGCCCTTTAACGGCTTCCTAGTATTAATTGTTTTTCCTAGAGAGCATTATCTTTCTTGGAAAACAGTCTAGACTAGATCCACAACTGATCAATTCATGTGCCATCTGCATCAGGATGTGTCCAGACAATATCGGTCATCGGTCCGGTGTTCGGCTACCTGCTGGGGTCCGTCTGTGCCAAGATATACGTGGACATTGGATTTGTCAACATGGGTGAGTGAATCTGTGCTGTTGTATGGTTATTTCCTGAAGGAGTCACTGGGTTTAGTTGAATCTGCACTAGATGACTTGAATGGCATGAACGTCTCTAGGCATGTATCGGCAAGGTTGAACAGTGAGAGAGCGAGAAAAAAAATGCATTATAAAATGCATTTATTCTGTGTAGTTCCATGGCTCATCTGACTAGACTAGTCAACTACTAAAAGGAGCAATTCATTGTGACTCTTTTTTTCCTTAAATCTGGAGGAAATCCAGCTTATTCATATTATTCTTATTTTGTTAATATTTCAAACAAAAGCAGGAGGAAATAAGAAACTTTGTTGTTTCTAGTTTGAAAGCAGTGGAGGCTGTTTATGTTGGATCTGAGTGCGTTTTTGGCAGTGGAACGCACTCTTTATTTGACTGGGAACGATGTAAAGGACCATAAATGTTAAGCTGCGATTTAACAGCTGTTTTGGATGAGATGTACCATGTAATGAGAGTGAGGGGTTAAAGGGGACATAAGCTGAAACATGTAGTAAGATTAAATTTGTGTGTAGTTTGAATGTTAGAATCGTAGTGTTAAACTTTTTTTTTTGGCATTGCATGCTGGCCATTTCTTCATAGCTAATATAGCAGTACGTTACACCCTTAAGTCAAGACATTTGGCAGGAAAGTTACGCCATAAGATAATAAAATATTAAGGAATAATGGCTGATGTTGTACAGTAAATCTTCAGCCAATAAAAGCTATATCACATTGTTTTGCCTTTAATTTTATTTAATGAGACAATAAAACAGAGCACAGACAACAACATCTGTATCATACACATAAATCATTGCAGGAGAAAGTTCCATATTTACTGATACTAATGATTACAGATCAATATCTAGTCTCTCTATGTAGTATATAAATTACATCTAAAAGTTTAGAATAATATATATTTTTTAATGTTGACAGTTGGCTCTTATGCTCACCATAATATTTTGAAAGAACAGTTTTGTATCTGAATATATATAGTGGTGCAGGTTTGACGTCACTTTGTAGGCCAACCGGCAGTTCGCATCGCACTGGTTCCCTCAAAAAAAAAAAAACCCAATAGGATTTTCCCATAGACTTTTGGATTATCACAAAAAACAAGCTCTGATATCAACAAAAGTGTTTGATACTTACACGCTTTGCCCATCAAGATAATTTTCACGGATGAACACAACTTTTATGAATTCTGAAGCCTAAATGCAGTCGCAAGAAGTAAAAAGCTAAAGGTAGGCTATAAATGAACTACACCACGGTTGCTAGACTTCAACGTCACCATCACTAAACTCTTCCAGTTTTTATCTCAACATTTTCCCAAAACGTTTGAGTTAGAATAGTTTATAGGAGCACAATTATAAGCATAGTGAGGCTGTAAAAGTGGACTGAGGTTAGGCGTGATGACGTTTAATCTCCTCGACTGCCTCTAGTCCCATTAGCCACGTGTTAGCAACCATCTTTTTCAAGACACGTAACAGCTTCAAAATGTACAAGTGGGGTAATACTGATGTATGTTGTAGAATGAAACGTGAAAGTGTCTTGAGTTTCACCACATTTAACCAAAACCCCGTTCAAAAAACCCATTGACTTTGGGACGAGGGAACCAAAAGTGCTAAATTGCTAACTCGCTTCCGCGTTTTGGCCTACAAAGTACCTGCACCACTCTATTGTGTATATAAGCTGTATTTTCAGCATCATTACTCCAGTCTTCAGTGTCATATGATCCTTCAGAAATCATTCTAATATGCTGACATAGTCATAGCTCTTTTGCAGAAAATCTGAGTTTAGAGTTTAGAATGTGAATGTTAAAAATGAAATCATTTAGAAAAACTGCTATGTTCCATAAAAAATAAGAACTGTAAATTTTGATGATGTGGTGACAGTCGTATAGACTACTTTGATTGGGCTCTTATGTTGCTTTCTTGTCTCATTCTACTTGACATCTGATTTTGTGTTTTCAAAAAATAAAATAATGCAGGCTTAAATGTGACAAAAAAATTTGATTAGCAAATATTCAGTTGAGCTATTCCTTTTCATTGATGCACATTGTTTATGTGTCATGCAAACATTTCTATCTACTGGCACAGCTTAAGCACAACATGGAGGCTGTCTGAGCGTACATGATGAGATGAGAGCATGGAGAGAGAGCGAGACATCTAAGACTGTCTGTGGATCACAGTCTGCCTCGGCTGTCTGCCTGGCCCAAATATTCTGAACATGTGACGAGCTGCAGTGAGCTTTGTAGCGTCTGTATTCTCGGTGTTGACATATGCGCGTGTGTGTGTGTCTTCTCACAGATAGCATTAGCATCACCCCAGGAGATGCACGCTGGGTAGGCGCCTGGTGGCTGGGATACCTTATTGCAGGATTCATCACCCTGCTCTCGGCGGTGCCGTTTTGGTTCTTGCCCAAGTCTTTGCCCCTGCCAGAGAGACGACTTGCCAAGTATTCTCCAGAGCAGGCCAGCTTTATCAAAGACTCGCCCCTCCTGGAGCACAAGTACCAGGCAGACGAGCCAGCAAACTTCCTAGAAATGGCCAAAGGTAAACAACCTAGAACCAACTAGAAAATGTCTAAAATATCAGATCCCTAACATATTTGGAAATTGAAATCCACGTTATGCCATTGCATTCATTAACAAAATGTCAAACCAAGTGCCATTTATTTTAAAGAAGCATCCTTTTCAAGCAAAGAAGTTTGCACACTGCAAGAAAAGATTTTCTTACTCAGTATTTTAACATTCTTAAACAAGATACATTTACTTAAGAAGTTAAATTACTTCAGGTATTAAGGCTTGTTTTCTAAAAAAAACAAAAAAATTAAAGCAAGTTTATTCTTAAAACAAGACAAAAATATATGTACATTTTCTTAAAAAAAAGAAAAAAAACAAATTAAGTTGAAAAGAAAATATATATGTCAATCGGGTCAGAAAAATAAACTTAGTTCAAAGGGAAAACAAGTTTTATTTTTCGGACCCAATTGGCAGATATGTGTTGTTGTTTTAATGATAAAGTCTTTTGTATCTTATGTCATTTTGCTTCTCAAGTAAATGTATCTTGATTCAAGAATGCTTAGATATTTTAATGAAAAACAAAACAAAAATCCTTAACCTTTTTGCAGTGCATGATTTTAAATGACAAAACAATGGATGCACTGTTTAAAATTGAGACAAATGTGTTGTTCGGAATACCATTCTGCTCTATATACTATTTCTACTGTATCTATATAGTGAAGAAATAGTACAAGTAGTGTGCTATTCTGGACAAAACTGAAAATTATTTACAAGGGGTTTAGATATACCAAGATACTACGAATTGGAGAGAGTGCAACACAAAGTATGGCAGAATAAGTCCCGCCTTCTAAATAAAAGAACCAATCAGCATTTGGTAAAGTCATTGCATCACAGCTGCTGTCCTTAGAATCTCCGGTTTCCATAGAAACAGTCAGTATCCTGAGATGCATTTATGTCTGGAACAACCTGAAGCTTTTTTTTTAGCACTATTTGAGAAACATGGTTTCATAGGGAGTTCAAGTCAGATTTTGTTGCTGATTTGATGTTATTTAAATGTCAAGCCGTTTTTAAATGGTCATATGATGCTGTTTTAAGAGTTTAAAGTTCATTATTTTGTCTATCGGGTGTAATATAATAGGTTAACATACTGCCCAAAAAAACATTATTTTTCACAAACTGTACATTATTGCATCTCCTCTATTCCTAGTCTGTCTGAAACATGCTGATTTCTACAAAGCCCCTCCTTCTGAAAAGCTCAGAGTTCTCTGATTGGTCAGCTGGCCCAGTGCGTTGTGATTGGCCAAACACCTCAAGCGTGTCAGAAATGTAATGGCCCTTAGCATAATCGCCAGCTTCAGCTTCCAAGGCTTCTAAAGCATTTGTAAACACGGTTAACTCTTTCCCCGCCGTGTTTTTAAAAAAAAGTTGCCAGCCACCGCCAGGGTTTTTGATCATTTTCACAAAAATGTAATGACCCATAGAATATTTTGTTGTATGAATATCTGAACATGCAATATATCAAAATAAAGAATAGACCAACACTTTAATATGGGTAAGTTTCATAAAAAAAGCAATATTTTGAGCAAAGACTACATTCAGATCAGATTCAGAGCGATGATCAAACACAGGTGAAGTAGATCGAGTTCATCAACACCCCTAATGCTTGCACAGTCCTGTAGCTCGTCGTGGTCCACATTTCATTCAGTAACATTAGATAGTTTTGATTTATATGTTTAATGTTGATGATCATGTTATTTTACATATGCATCTGCTTACATAAGATTGCTTGTTTTTTTGTGTCTTCTTCCCTTGTGTTTTGATCTGGAGATTCTGTACTCATTCAGGAGATGCGTAATAGCGCCCCCTAGCGTCTAACAATGAAAACACGGAAACACGGAAAATTCCATGTTTGGCAGGGAAGTGTTTTCTCACAAATAATGGAAAATTCAGTGTTTGGTGGGGAAAGAGTTGATAATAATGTTTTACCGGTTTACACAGCATCTCCGCTACATGTCAACAATATTTCAATTCACTGAAACCTTTCTTCGCGTATGCCTTTGGGGCATTATGCTAACTTTTAATGTGGACTTTTGAGGAAGTAATATTTAGACTTGGATCGAGGCGTTTTAGGCAGGTCTGGCTCAGTGTTCTCTCTCTGTTAGATGGAATAAATGGCTTTGTGCTAGACTATAAGCTTTGTAACTTTGCAGATCGTATACATGCACAAACAGATACATTACACACTAAAGGAAAGGAGAACATTAAAAAAACATTAGATGACCACTTTAAGGATTTCCCCATTCAAGTAGCTAGGACTTGGGATGCATCCAAAATCCCATACTTATTATATAGTAGGCAAAAAAACTGTATGTGACACAAGAAGCATGTCTGAATTTAGTGCTCATAAAAGAGTTGGCAAAAAGGCCTACTACTTCCGGTGAGATACTGAAGTGTGCATATGATGGACACTTTACTATCCCATGAGGCCACGAGAGAGGATTTATGAATGGCAGTAAAGCCACCCTGAAAGGGACATTGGTATTTGGGCCCTTTCTGTTTGTCGCCCGTACATCAGGTGATCAAGTGTTGATGTGAAGGAAAACTGACTTCATGCATCCACTCAGTCATTTGCAAAATGGCTCAGACAAGTGAAAATAATTTTAGAGAAATGTTTGTGCATCATTTGTTTACTGTTTTGTATCTATTGCAATCACATTCGTTCATTTCAAGTGTGGCACAAATAAATATGCTGTTATTTTTAACTGTTTTTCTGTGTCTAGCATCATTCTTAAATATTTTATATGAATGTTTTTCAGACTTTTTGCCAACACTGAGATCCCTCTTGGGGAACCCGGTCTACTTTTTGTATCTCTGCGTCACCGTCATCCAGTTCAACTCTTTGATCGGCATGGTGACATACAAACCAAAATACATTGAGCAGCATTACGGGCAGTCAGCGTCCAAGGCGAACTTCTTAATGGGTATGTCGTCTTCCTTTAAAGGCATTTGTGCACAGATATATTACAGTTGTGCAGCTGTGACCTTAGAGTTTAATGTTATGTTTTGATTGGATTTGGGGGGATTTTATTAATGTGTGTTAAATATTAGTCTTTGGTTCTGATATCAAATCTAGAGGTTTGTATAGCTCGGTTAAATCACAGTATGACATGGACCATTACTGCATATGAAAGAGAATGAAATCCAAAACTAATATCAGCACACGACGTATGCAGACACTGGAGACTGTTGTGCATTTCGGGAAACGGCATTAGCGTTTAGAAAGACAGGAGGGAAAACAAATAGGCCTGTTCTGTATTCCTGAAAACCACGTTTGAGAAGAGCCAAGCCGACTTTTACGGCTCTGCCTTTGTTTCAAATCTGACACTGGTCCTTTGATCCAGGTTTTCCTGATGCCGTCTGTTTTTTCAGGAGTTATCAACATCCCAGCTGTAGCCCTGGGAATGTTCTCGGGGGGTGTGATCATGAAGAAGTTCAAGCTGAGCATCATGGGTGCAGCCAAGTTTGCACTGGGAACGTCTCTCCTGGGCTATTTCCTGTCTCTTTTCTTCTTCGCCATGGGATGTGAGAATGCCAACGTGGCTGGCATCACCAGGTCATACAATGGGTAGGATGAAGCTTGCGGTTTGTACTTGGGTTCAGATCTGGGGCCAGTTGCACAAAAGCATTATGTTAAGACTGTGTACTAGTACTAGTCTAACCAACTAGCAGTTAGTCAAGGGTTAATCAGTCGGATTCAAATTACTCCAGTATGTTTTCATGTAAATGATTGAAAAAAGTTATGATCAGTCTTAAAGGAAAAAAGATTAGATGACTTAAATTGTTTAATTTAATTGTTTTTACGCCTGATGGAAGGGAAACAGTAAAAATAATTGATTTCTGCATTATTGAAGTACAGAACAGTGTTCGTCTATTTACTGACCAGTATGACAGAAACTTTTGGAAATAATGATTTTTTTAAAGACATCTCTTTGATGAAAAACACAGTAAATAATTTTTACATTTAAAATACCCATTTTCTATTTTAATATATTTATAAATGTAATTTATTCCTGTGATCAACGCTGAATTTTCATCATTACTCCAGTCTTCAGTGTCACATGATCCTTCAGAAATCATTCTGATAGGCTGATTTGCTGCTCAAGAAATATTTCTGATTATTATCAATGTGGAAAACATTTTTGGCTGAAAATTCAGCTTTGCCATTACAGGAATGACATGTTTTACTGTAAGTTTACTGTATTTTTGTATCAAAGCCTTGGTGAGCATAAGAGTACGGAAGCTTGTTTCCACCACACAATAAAACGTTTAAAAGGTAATTGCGTCACAAAACGTTTTTTTTCTTTCTTTCTTGCAGTTGTGAGTTTACATCTCGCAATTTTTACCTTTTACATTTTATAAAGTCGCAATTACGATTTATAGTCTTTTTTTCTCAAAATTGGACTTTATAACTCGCAAATCTCAATTTTGAGAAAAAAAGTCAGAATTGCGAGTTTATATTTTGCAATTCTGAAGAAAAAAAAAAGTCCGAATTGTAAGATAAAAAGTCGCAATTATCTTTTCAATTGTTTTATTCCGTGGTGGAAACAAGTTTCTATATATGAGACTTCTTTCAAACACATGAAAAAAAAAATCCCAAACTTTTGATTGGCATTGTATATTGTGTGCATCATTTGCAAAATGATAAAAGATGGATGAACTAATAATAAAATGCTTCTTGTTCTTTGAATACAGGACGGAAAGTCTTTACAAAGTGGACAGTTCTCTCTTAGCGTCCTGCAACGCAGGCTGTCAGTGTCCTGAAACAAACTGGGACCCCGTGTGTGGCGAGAACGGGCTCACCTACATCTCCCCCTGCCTGGCTGGATGCCGGACGTCCCACGGCTCTGGAATGGACACGGTAAGCGCGGCCTCTGAACCGAGAGCGTGATTTGGAACAATAGCGTGTGTTTGTTGTCCTATCTCTTCAAAGAATGCCAGCGACAATGTGTTCTGTTCCATGTGCCTTGAACTCTGGTTTTCCCAGCACTCTCTGAAGGGTGTGCACAACCTGTTTGTCTTCAGCTCAAAGGCTATATTGAATTTTCGAACCTTCTCTGAAACTTCCTTCCCCGTCTCTCTTTTAAGAGTGCAAACCTGGTTGTTTCTTCACAAGTATTGTGAAGTTTCATTGCATCTAAAAGGCTGGGATACTCCATGACTTTAATCTGCAGGTTTTCCTCCCTCCCATCCTGTGTGTCCATTTCATATCTCAAGCATCTGTTATATGCAATGTCTTTTGTCCTTTCCTTTCAGACCAAACAGACTAAACTAGAGCATGATGAGTGAAGCATTTATTCTGCTGCTATATCTTTAGATGCTGTTAAGCTTTTAACCATTTTTTTAACAAATGATCTTTGAGTAAATGCAAGTAGAAAAGTCTAAATAGAAAGTATATAATATAAACATCTCATTTATTTTTAAGGTATGATTTGTGTGTTTCAGGTGTTCGAGCAGTGCAGTTGTGTAACAGTCGGGAATCAAACGGCCAGCGTGGGACAATGCAACAACAGGGAGAGCTGCCATCGAGTCTTCCCCTACTTCCTGGCTCTGTCTGTCATCACTTCCTTTATCATCTCGCTGGGCGGAACGCCGGGATACATGCTGCTCATCAGGTGAATATCTGACCGTGATTTATTGATCAGGAACTGCTCAAGAGTTACAGCTCACTTCAGACGTGGAATAATGGAAATTAACTGCATATTTAGTCTTTTCCTGCCATTGACGAAAATTTCCGACGTTATTACGCATCTTCTGAAAGAGCACTGACTCTCCTGATCAAAAAACAGGCGAAAAAGAAGCAGAAACAAGCGATAGCATATGTAAGTAGATGCATATGTAAAATAACACGATCATCAACATTAAACGGCATATAAATCAAAACTGCCTAATGTTACTGAATGAAATGTCGACCCAGGACGAGCTATAGGACTATGAAGCTTTGGGGATGTTGATGGACTCGATCTAGTCCATCTGTGTTTTGATTTTTTGTTTAAAGAAAGTTCTTTCTTTTGATATATTGCATGTTCAGATATTAACGCAACAAAATATTCTGGGGCCAATTTTTGTGTAAATGATTAAAATGATGGCGGTGGCTGGCAACTTTTGTAAAAAAAAATTAAAAAAACACTGGCGGGGAGTTAACACCCCAGTTCTCATTGATAGCCTTAATGATTTTATTTGAATATTGCACATTTACACTCTTTTTCATTTGGCAGACGCTTTTATTTGAAGCAAACACAAGTGCTGTCCCGGCTTTGCACTTATGGGGCCCTATTTTAAAGATCCAAGCGCATGGTGCAAGTGCACTTAGGGCGTGTCCGAATCCACTTTTTCTAGTTTAACAACGGGAAAAATGGTTGGCGCACCTGGCACATGGTATAAAAGGGTTGTACCTAGTATCTTAATGAGTCATTGATTGGTTTATTGCACGTTACGCCCAAAAAATACCCGAATCTCATCTCCCATTCCCTTTAAAAGCCAGTTGCACTCGCACCATGGCGGATTCGGTATTTACATGGCGGAATATAAACACACTCAACCACGATTGGTCAAATAAGTAGCCAATTTCATTTGTCATTACTGCAAATAGGTCATTCTGATACATGCAATGACTATCCATTATGATATGTAGGCATTTTTATCTTTATGTACACAATAATAATCTTTTACATTGTAATCCTTTTATTTTTAATATTTGGCATGTTTGTGTGCTGCTGCGTGTCCCTGTGTGTGTAATAAGCAGTGTGTATGTGCGTTGTGCACCGCCTATAGTTGCATATTACTAACGCGTCCTTTAAATAACACAAAAAATACTGCGCTATTGACTTTAGAGCAGGTTTTTGTTGGTCAATGGCGCAATCGTTTTCAGTTCCTCAAAATAGCAACACGCCAACAATGCTCCTGAACACACCTGGTTTTCAGACCAGCACACCCATGGGTGAACAGATGCCGCAAGTGCTATTTAAACAACTTGGCGCTGGACGTGAAAATGATAACTGCGTCGGGCTGAAACTAGCAAAAAAACACTTGTGTTGCGCCTGGTGTATGATCGGGCCCATGAAGTCTTGTGAAAGTGAACATTTGCTGAATGGACGTGTACATACTGAAAACAGAAAAGGTCGTCCAGTCATGTGTTTGTTTTCCTCAGTTCAAGCAGATTACAGATGAAAACCGACTGCATTAGCGCTGCTAATGTGAATTTTGTTTATTTTTTTATTTCACCCCCTCATTATTCCACATCTTAGTCAAGGGCTGTAGGCCAGTCAATTGAATGCAAAATCAATCAAGACAAGTTTACGGTCACTTGTGAAGTTCAGTAATCAGACTTGTGTCTTAAAAGGAAAAGCTTTAGCACCAAGGACTGCCAGCTTTCTCCTAAAGCTCAGTCAGCTGATGCTGCTGGAATGCTCGGCCTCCCTCGGGCTAAATTAGGTTAGCGGCAGCACTGTCCCCGCTTTGTATGGTGAAATAAAAGTGCATGTCTGTAGCTTTTGAGGGAAGACGTGATTACTTTGGATAAAGTAATCTGCATATTGCTGTTGTGAGGTAGAAACCGTATTGTTCTCTTCTGTTCAGAATGATAGCAATGGTACTGTCATAAAAGTTACATTTAAAAAAATTCAACCTACGTTGTATTTATTTTCATAATAAATGTTCTTCATCTTTATGCACAACTCAACCCTTTGAAATAATATGCATTATGTTTTTTTAATGTAATAATTAGTGCTGTCAAATCAATTAATCGCGATTTTATTCACATCGAAAATAAAAGTTTGTGTACACTGATAAATGTGTGCACTGTGTATAATTATTATGTATATATACAGTGGGGCAAAAAAGTATTTAGTCAGCCAACAATTGTGCAAGTTCTCCCACTTAAAAAGATGAGAGAGGCCTGTAATTTTCATCATAGGTACACTTCAACTCTGGTACACTCTGATTTTTAAAGAATTTATTTGCAAATTATGGTGGAAAATAAGTATTTGGTCAATAACAAAAGTTCATCTCAATACTTTGTTATATACCCTTTGTTGGCAATGACAGAGGTCAAACGTTTTCTGTAAGTCTCCACAAGGTTTTTACACACTGTTGCTGGTAGTTTGGCCCATTCCTCCATGCAGATCTCCCCTAGAGCAGTGATGTTTTGGGGCTGTTGCTGGGCAACACAGATTTTTAACTCCCTCCAAAGATTTTCTATGGGGTTGAGATCTGGAGACTAGCTAGGCCACTCCAGGACCTTGAAAAGCTTCTTACGAAGCCACTCCTTCGTTGCCCGGGCGGTGTGTTTGGGATCATTGTCATGCTAAAAGACCCAGCCACGTTTCATCTTCAATGCCCTTGCTGATGGAAGGAGGTTTTTACTCAAAATCTCACGATACATGGCCCCATTCATTCTTTCCTTTACACGGATCAGTCGTCCTGGTCCCTTTGCAGAAAAACAGCCCCAAAGCATGATGTTTCCACCCCCATGCTTCACAGTAGGTATGGTGTTCTTTGGATGCAACTCAGCATTCTTTTTCCTCCAAACACAAGTTGAGTTTTTACCAAAAAGTTCTATTTTGGTTTCATCTGACCATATGACATTCTCCCAATCCTCTTCTGGATCATCCAAATGCTCTCTAGCAAACTTCAGACGGGCCCGGACATGTACTGGCTTAAGCAGGGGGACACGTCTGGCACTGCAGGATTTGAGTCCCTGGCGGCGTAGTGTGTTACTGATGGTAGCCTTTGTTACTTTGGTCCCAGCTCTCTGCAGGTCATTCACTAGGTCCCCCCGTGTGGTTCTGGGACTTTTGCTCACTGTTCTTGTGATCATTTTGACCCCACGGGGTGAGATCTTGCGTGGAGCCCCAGATCGAGGGAGATTATTAGTGGTCTTGTATGTCTTCCATTTTCTAATAATTGCTCCCACAGTTGATTTCTTCACACCAAGCTGCTTACCTTTTGCAGATTCAGTCTTCCCAGCCTGGTGCAGGTCTACAATTTTGTTTCTGGTGTCCTTTGACAGCTCTTTGGTCTTGGCCATAGTGGAGTTTAAAGTCTGACTGTTTGAGGTTGTGGACAGGTGTCTTTTATACTGATAACGAGTTCAAACAGGTGCCATTAATACAGGTAACGAGTGGAGGACAGAGGAGCCTCTTAAAGAATTTGTTACAGGTCTGTGAGAGCCAGAAATCTTGCTTTTTTTGTAGGTGACCAAATACTTATTTTCCACCATAATTAGCAAATCAATTCTTTAAAAATCAGACAATGTGATTTTGTGGATTTTTTTTCTCATTCTGTCTCTCATAGTTGAAGTGTACCTATGATGAAAATTACAGGCCTCTCTCATCTTTTTAAGTGGGAGAACTTGCACAATTGGTGGCTGACTAAATACTTTTTTGCCCCACTGTAAATACACACACTTGCATGCATGTATATATTTAAGAAAAAAGTTATATTTATATATAAAATATGTATATATAAAATATATATATATATATTTTATATATAAAATATGTATATATAAAATATATATATATATATATATATATATATATATATATATATATATATATATATATATATATATATATATACACACACAGTGTATATAAATGCAAATATTTCTAATATATATACATGCGTGTGTGTGTGTTTATTCAAATATACATAATTATACACAGTACACACATTTATGATGTAAACAAACTTATTTTGGATGTGATTAATCACAATTAATCTATTTGACAGCACTAGTAATAATTTGTAGTATCATAACTTTTTGCAATATTGTATGCATGCTGAACAATTTGCAAATGCCATTTCATGTTATTTTTTACTGTGGATAAAGTAATTTACATATTGCATTTGTCTAATGGCTCAATTCAATAGATATCATTTTGTACTCTTTTGTTCAACATCCACTTCATTACTGTCATAAACGTTAGGGTTCATATGAAATCTAAATCAACCCTACTTTTATTTTATTAACAATTGTTAATTGTTATAATAAATGTTACTGCCTAATCATTCATAACTCATCAATGCATGTTATTGTATTTTATTTTTTTATTTATTGCAATTTATATATACAATTTCTGGCATAAAAATGGATATAACCAATAATATTCATTGCCTTTTTTTTTTTTTGCAATATACACTTTGCAAGCAGAATTATTTGCAAATGCTGTTTGATGTTATTTTTAAATTCCTAAGCATTTACATATTAGGTCATGGCTGAATATACCGATATGTCATATTTCTTGTCAGTCTGTCAAACGTGTTTTCATATTATTCTAAAAGGATAATTCTTGTTTTATTAACAGATGCATCAGACCTCAGCTGAAGTCCTTAGCTTTGGGTTTTCACACGTTGACGACACGAACGCTAGGTGAGAGACGCTTTGGTGTTTGGTGCTGTTGACACTGACGTCATGTTATAGTCACAGTGGTAATGATGATTTGTTTTGAAGCAAGAGTGATGCAAATACTAGATTGTATGGCATTTTTTTGCCTTCCGCAGCTGGAATTCCAGCTCCTATATACTTTGGAGCCATCATAGACACCACCTGCCTGAAATGGGGTCACAAGAAATGTGGTGGAAGAGGAGCCTGTCGAATATACAACACGAATGCCTACAGGTATCGGCTGGATTCACTTGTGCTTGCTGTGCAGTGTAGGGTTGTAAGAAGTAAAAATAGCAACACTACTAACTTGTGTTGCACCGATACAAAAATACTGATTATTCAGAATGATATCTACTGATACCAATAGTTTGATTTTCTTAAGGGAAAAAAACGTAATTAATGCTATACATGGAAAATTAGTGGCGAAAATTACATATTGTGGCTTTAACTGTTAATGAGTTATCGTGTTCAACTTGACAGCCCAAAATTCAACAACACGAGAGATTTTCTTCACACACAGTACGAGTTGCTGTCTGACATGTTTTTTTTTTCACCCCCTTTTGATTGACAGGATATATCGGTCCTGATCATCTGCTGTTCATCAGCCTATCGATAGTGAGAATAATAGCTTTTATCAGCCGATACTGATTAATGGCAGATACATCTGTAGCTATAGTTTGCCTCTTTTGCCAAATAACTTCATCAGATACTTTAACTCCCAAAATCTGCCTTTTTACCTTAAAATGTAGCAATAATACTGGTGGCACAATATAAAGCCACAGAGTTCATAAAACATGGTTAATACTCGTATTGTACACATACACGTGTACAAGGTCATGCAC
Source organism: Rhinogobio ventralis (assembly GCA_039654625.1). Classification (NCBI taxonomy): domain Eukaryota; kingdom Metazoa; phylum Chordata; class Actinopteri; order Cypriniformes; family Gobionidae; genus Rhinogobio; species Rhinogobio ventralis. The sequence continues at coordinate 3,872,241 of CM077207.1, forward strand.
GCAGACAAAACACCATCAGTGTAACACAACACTATAATAATGCAATAAACATTAACTAAATAACACAGAATATGTACATAACTGATAACAACAATTAGAAAGGACAAGATTAATACAAAAAATTTAATCATATGGAATGTGTAACGCAGGGATTTCTTAATGATAATTACATGGTAATTCATAGTTTTTACTTGCAAAAACCATACATTACAGTAAAATTACATGTAATGTGATGTTAAACCATTTAGTTTTTCACCATATATGGTAAGGTAACTTTCAGTTATATATATAAATATTTTGATGGTTTCCATTTTAGGGTCATTTAAAAAATCTGTGCATCACTTTTGGTCACTGCTGTAGATCATGTGTAATTGTGGTCAGTTGATTATCCTGTGTTTTGACTCTTCTTTGCTCAGGATAGCATATCTGGGCCTGACGCTGGGCTTACGGACAGCTTCCTTCTTCCTGTGCGTGCTTGGGCTGGTGGTGTTACGACGGCACATTCAGAGGCAAGAGCGCAACACGCTCGCAAACGGAGGCGCGGGGGCCGCGGCCGGAGAACTGCAGGCTCTCAGGAAAGAAGAAGAAAACAGCTGTAACTCGGACCAATGCCCGCGAACCACAGATTACGACCCAGAACGGGAGACGCGTCTGTGACGCACAACGTCCTCGCCTGCGCAGGGAGCAACAGGGCCTGTTTATATGAGTTACACTTTCTATTGGACCCATGTAAATGATGTGAAGTAAGAAAAAAATCTGTTGTTTTGATATAGTACAATTATTTCTTGAATGTACATGCTGTTTTGGGTAAAAAAAAAAAAAAAAGAAAAGAAGAATGTCTTAAACTACCTAACCTGTTTGGATTCAAAGCAAAGATGCTTTTAGAAGCATCTTAACGTCAGACGCCCTACTAGAGGCAACGAAACATTGGATTTCCTCTCATTTAAGCCATCATCGTGCACGGGCCCTATGAGGAATAACAAGATTATAACTTGTGGGTACATGACCACGTCCGCTTGTAACTTTCTCTTCTGCCATACACACGGATAGATGCCTGAAACAGTTGACCACGACACTGTGTGCTTAAAATAGGTAGGGCTTGCCACGCAGGCTATAGGTTGAATATGTTGGTGGATGTCAAATTGCATCTCATTTGTTTGTAACGTATCGTCAGGAAGGGAGCATGCCGTGAGGTGCGCTAACGAAACGCTCACCATTGTGCTTTTACATGTCGCCTGACAGCAGTTCCTCCCATTTAAGAAACGTGAGGAACGATCCAGAACTGTGGGCTTGCAAACAGGTGCGTGACGACATGGGTATGTAAGTAATCATCTTCATGATCGATGTTGTGCAATGCCACTGTGAGAAATGTCGTGCGTGTGTGTTGTTACGTGTGAACGGATGCATTCCTGTGCCCCCTAAAAAAAAAAAAAAAACGTGCGAGAAAGAAAAAAAAGTCAACACGGTCTATTCTCAGGTTGTTCAATCAATTGCAAATTTGCAAATAATTATTCTTTTATATACTTGTATAAATCGTTGTCTGGTTTCAGCTGAAGAGAAAATGTTGCTTTGTCCTTGGAATAGTTATTCATTTCGGGCAACTGAAGTAACAACCGAGGAAAGCATTTTTATTTGTGACTTGTAAAGCAAATAAAACGAGTGGCATTTATTACTTGCTTTTACGTTAGGCAGTACATCGTTTTATTTGCTGATGTTTTTGTATACTTAAAAGTGAATATCCTGATAATGTGTTAAAAAAAAATGCATTTGTGAAAGATTAGATACATTCTTTTAAAAATAAAATGAATGATTTGCTACAAAAAACAAAAACAAAAAGATGCACAATCAATGACAACAGTACCGTTTTTCGCTTTAATCGTGAAAATACAATCACAACAAAATGTAAACAACTCTCTGAGGCACTTAAGCAGGTGATTTTGCACCCATTAGAAGAATATTACAAGATTATAATTAAAAAAAGCTATATTTGACCACATTTGACAGGAAGATGCCGAAACCGCAAAGGAATAAACAATCCCTCTTTTAACTTAAGACATTTCAGACCATTTCCCGCCCTTTGGAACGAAGTCAGCAATCGGCCAACCATACAATCTAGAAATAACATTTCTATCAAAGAGTTGCATAGCAATTTTAGGTGTTCTCCTCTCCCTCTCGAGTGCTGCTCAGGATTAGACGGGTCGCATCAGACAAACAGTTTTCCACCGTAGCGTCGGAAAGACGAGGGAGAGGAAGTAAGCGTGGAAGATTTGTGCATCATAAACGGAGCAACGTATCGACAGCATGGTTTTGAACACCCACACGGTGGGTGACGGCTTAAAAATCTGATTTTCTTTTTATGCCTCACAGCGCAGGGTCATTTTCAGTCTTTTTAATCTTCCCATAAGTCTAAATGTTTTCATTGTAAAATGTTGGTTGTTGTTCTGCGACTAGAATAGGTGAACAATGAAATACAATATTCAGACTTCATCGGAGTAAATCACACCAAAACATGTCCAGGTCAGATTTAATCCTAAAATCATTTTCTTTTTTGCATTAAGAAAAAAAAGTCTCATTACTGTAATGCATCTGGACATTTGTTTTTAAACCAATTCTCGTTAGATTAGATTATAGCATTACACATTTAATTTTCTTAATTGAAAATGTGCTTAATTGAGAAATATCTAAATGGTTTAATTTTCGCTACACAAAATATAGTTTGATTTTGTGGTGAAATATGGCCTGGACGCGTTTTATAAGATTTAACTCTTAAGCATCAATAGCACAGAAACAGAGCTACCTCAGATGGACTCACAACTGAGAAATGATCTCTACTATTGGACTGCCAAATCTTCACAGGTGGTGTTTGCATTTGTCTAACAACTAACAGTGATCGAACTCAGGTGTAAGTGACCTACCTCTCCAGACTCAAGAACAAACACACTAACGTCTCGCTAACAGACTGTTTGCTCGACCCGGAAATGGTCTCACTGTGATGTGTTTACTACTTCTTATCTGTTGTTTATGTGTATACGGTTTTATTCTTCTTAATTAAAGTTGATTTAAAAGACTAACGCCGCCTGTAATGTATGTGATCTTAGACATGCTTCCATTTGCAATCTGATGGATTGTCAACAGACTGGTTTTTGTTAAATATCAATGGATATTGCTGTGAAAAACATGCTTGAAAAGCATACTAATATTACAGCTACTATGACTCACGTTTGCACGTTTGTTCGTGTGACGTTTCTGGATGTTGCACGACATCCTGGTTCAATAAGCACTTTCAAATGAAAACGAGGGAGAGAATTGAGCAGAGGAGAATGAAAGCAACATGAGGTAAATCAATGCGACATGCAAACATCTGTCTAATATGGCTTATTCACTAAATAACCTCAATAAAACCAGTGTGTGGATACAGTTATTTGGAGATGATCTTAAAAGACGGCACTACCCCGCGGATCAGCCAGAACATCAAAACAATAGGGATGTATATCAAAGCAGGTAACCTAACAGGATGTGATGTCATGGATGGTTCCGAACTGTGAACTCGCAACAGTTTTCATGTCATGCTACCAGGTGAGTGTATGTGGGAGGAACTCAGCAATTATGATTATCATACAGGTTTTTCCGATGTGCCTAGTTGCCTTTTTTGTCTCCATTGTCCCGCTGATTCTAGAAAAGAGAGAAAGGAAAATGTTGTAAACAAGGATTTCGTATAGTTCTTGGTCATGTCATATTACTTTGTCGGGATGCACACTATTTTGGTGATTTAGTATTGGTGTCATTTATATGAATTATCAGTATTTGTCTGATTTTATTAATTATTAAACTTATCCAATAAGTTATTTATCTCTATAATTGGTATCTCTTGAAGCATGGAATTATTTACACAGTATTGTTGTTTAAAACAATATAATTTAAAATATCTATTTTGCAATTTTATCTTAGCATCAAGATAACGTATATTTTTTTAAAAAAATATTTTGAATAAGATTTGAATAACACTTTACAATAAGGTTTCATTAGTTAACATTTTAGTTAAACTAAGAATTCATAATTCAAAGAATTTATTCATCTTAGTTTGTTTATTTTAACATTTACTAATGCATTATTAAAATCAAACGTTGTAGTTGTTAACATGAGTTAATGCACTGAATTAACAATGAACTGCTGGATTTTTATTAAAGGGTTAGTTCACCCAAAAAATGAAATTCTGTCATTAATTACAATTAATGCCGTTCCAAACCCGTAAGACCTTCATTCATCTTCAGAACACAGATTGAGATATTTCTGACATTTTAAAGCTCACCGTTATTACCACTTTCAAGACCCAGAAAGGTAGTAAAGACATCGTTAAAATTAGAGATTTTTTGTATGAGTGTGCACAGACCACATTATCATTCGTGAACACGTCATTTGTGTGGAAGTATTTTGAAATCTGTGAGCAGTGAAGACTGCAATCTGTAATGTCTGTAAAGGACGGAGGAACAACAGCGAAGACATTCGACAGGAAATGCAGAGCTACCTGTCTGAGGCACAGATTCCAAGACAAATAAGAGCCGCTTTCCGTACCTGTCCGCGCCCTGCACAAGCCTCGACAGTGAGCGTTTGTTCAGCTCAGCTTCTCGCGTGTTGGATGAGAAACGAAACAGACTAACTTGTGACAAATCTGAAATGCTTCTTTTTGTAAAGAAGAACTCGGATGCAGTTTTGAAAAGCACCTGCTGTAGCATCTTTGTTTTACTCGTTGCACTACACATTATTTGATTCAACATTTTGGAATCATTTATTTATTGTGGTTTTGTTTAGTTTCACTGGTTTCTTTACACCAAATTTAAAAACAAACGAATGCTGATTAAGTAGCCTAACGTCTTTGTTAGATGTTGAATGTGTGTTGATTGTGTTGCAGAACTATGTTACAGTTAATGTTTGAATTTAAGGCTAGTTTTATGTACTTTCAAGTTTAACACAAGCTAAATGTCAGTATCTATATTGAATGTGCTTAATGCGCAGTTACTGATGGTTACAGTTATTGTTTTCAATAGCCAAAAGCCAGTTTGGCCTGTTAAATACCAAATAAACAACTTGTTTATGTACACTTCCATTCTTTCTTGTTTGTTGCTTAAAGAAAAAAATCGGTATCGGAATCGGCCATGAAAAATCATGATCGGTGCATCACTAGTTAAAATAGTCCATGTGACTCCAGTGGTTCAACCTTAATTTTATGAAGCAACAAGAATACATTTTGTGTAAGGTTGAACCACTGGAGAACCAATGGACTATTTTAACAATGTCTTTCCTACCTTTCTGGGCCTTGAAAGTCTTGCGGGTGAGTAATTAATGAACTAACCCTTTAACTAACATTTTCAAAAATGAATAAATACCGTAGCAAATGTATTACTCATTGTTAATGCTAGTTCATACATTTGTTAATGGTTACCAAGTGTTCTGTTTTTATATTGTTTTCATTTTTTTTGTAACGTTTCAGTACAATTTTGTCATTTTTTGTGTTTTTGACTTAGTTTTTTTGTGGTTATTTTAGTACTTCTAGAACTACATGAAATTACGGAAGTTAAACTAAATGAAAATGAGAAATGTTGCAGCTAAAATAAAATGTATTATATTATTTCAGTTCATGTTTATTTCAAGTAATGAATATTTAGTTACACTTTATTTTAGAGTGTCCTTGTTACAGTGTAAATATACATTTAGGTACCAAAATAATAATTAACTACATGTATTTACTATATGGTTAGGAATAGGGTTTGGTTTATTTTTGCATGTAATTATGCATAACTTACTGATATTACTACAGTAAGTAATGTATCAAGGACACTATAAAATAAAGGGCTGCTGAATATTTTTTTAATGGTTTTAGTTGGTAGGATGTAGGATGTTTACTTGTATAATATCATACGGTTGGTCTTACCTGAAGCTCCTGGTGCTCTTGAAGGAGACGGTCGTATTCTTTGGTTAGTCCTTCAGTTTGTTTCTTTATGGCATCTAAATCTGACTTGGACTTTTTCAGAGCTACAGAAAAGCAAGCAGCCGTAAGTGATAGAGCTGCTGTGTTCCAGATCATTTGATAGTAAGTGTGAACCAGGATCAGTGTTGAGTGTCTGTGCTCACCATCTGTGCTGCTCTTCAGCTCCTCTGTCAGCCTCTGCACGTCTTTCTTCAGGAGTTTGTTCTCTTCTGTATCTTGTTTCTTCCCTTTTTCTCCTTTAGGATCCACCAGTGCCTGAGGAAGACAACGGTTTGTCCTTCTGTTACTCAAGGGTCTTTCTGAACAACTTCAAGACCCAAACACCACACACACTGATTTAATTCCTCGTCATGAGCTGTGAATAAACACAGTGAGGGACTGCTACAAAAAGCAGATGTCCATGTCATATAATTTACCCCAAAATTTCTTTTTTGTATAAAGAAAATAAGTGTTTTCATTACTTTCAAATTCTTCATTGAAAATATTATGTCTTCTGATTTTTAGGCTGAAATGTGTTGCAGGTTCGTCAGATTCCTTCATTAACATTTAACCCTTACATTATGTTCTTGGAGAGGATTTTCTTTTTACCGAAAATTCCCCTTCATGCAGTGTGTAATAGAGCTGTTTGTGAATGTAACCACTCTGCAAAGTTTTAAAGTTGAAAGTGCACGGTAAAGTTATTGTCTCCCAAAAGAAAGAATCGACTCTGAACCGCCTAAATGAGTCGTCTGTAATTCGAATCTCGCTGCGTTGCGGTTCTACGTCACTAGATAAGACATTTGCATAATGCCCGCCTATGTCGTACGTCAAATAACTTGACCCGCCCTCAAACACGTCATTTTACTGACGACTACTTCTCAAATCTCAGAGCTCAACGCAGGATTCGTGAAACGCTTGCTCTGGAAAGATTGGTCAGTACTCAGTTTATTTGGACCAGCTCCTCAGAATCACAACCTGGAAGTATGAATAATTATTGATGTAGATATTTTCTACCAGGTGTTCAAAATACGTGTTTTATATTTTGTAAGTTTTTGTTATTACTGTCTTACTGAAATACTTCTGAAATCACCTGTGTGCCACTATTACCTAAAACTGGCTGTTAATGCAGATCGTCTGTCGTTCTTACTACTTTGAGTAAAGATAAAGGGTAGAGCAAGATTTGTTTTACAAACTTTAATGTTACATCAGTCATATGCGCTGTTATTGATATAGTTCCCGCATGTGCACCCCAATAAATGAGAAATATACACGGTTTGTTGATGGACGTACACTTGTTAATGCTGATGGTGAGGAATTACAGCTGCAACATCTCATAATGTACCTCAAAATGAGTAGCGTATCACTGAGAAACATCCTGCACGAGTCGTCCTTGCGATGGAGTTTCGGGTTAATCTCATCATCGGATTCGCGCTCTGACTGATATGGTAAAATCAACGCCATCATTACTGTCTTTACAGCGTGTAGAATCGACTGAGCTTTAGGAAGCCTCCGCAGCTGAAGGTCAGTTATGGTAATGGACGTTTAGCTTCTGACACGCGCTGCAAGCAGTAGACCAATCACAACAGACTATTGTAAGATTATTTTTGTGCTTTTTTGGTGTTTGCTCCCACCTTATTACACTTGTGTTCTCAATAAAAAAAAACAGCCTACAAAAATTGCTCATTAATCTCTCGTTATGCGTTTTGGATGAACAGATCACATGTAGACGAGGGAGACACATTCCTGTTTACATCTAGTGTTTTACTTTTTGTCCACTTCTGTCATGATTTCTTTGAGGGGAGGGTAAATCTATTGGTTTTTCAGATCTTACGACGAAATAAGCTCACGCAACTTACATATGAACGTGTCCGGAGATTTCATTTGTGCTCTGACAGCCGCAAGATCACGCCGAACACTGAGTGTGTGTGTTAGAAATCAGGAATGGTGAGAGAACATTGTGCTTGGTACTTTTTTCCTTCTTCAAACTAAACATGGATCTTCAGCCGACAACGTTTAAATCCCGTCTGGCTAGCGCGCTTCCTGTCATGTTTACACATTAGGTCAACAGGCGGAGAGTAGTCTTTTGTGGCTGTTCGAAGGCATTTGACCACATGAGCGTTTACATTACGAAAGCAATCCAGTCGAATGTGTTTTCGACAACCTCTGGAAGTGGTCAAAAGTGGATAAGCTCAAAGCATTTTAGACCTCTTTAGTGTAGTCCACTTTTGATCCGATCGACCAAACCGCATCTTAATAGCAGGTGTAAACAGGGCTAACTGAAAGAAACAAGTTGACAAAAAAAGATTGAATCCAATATTTAGTGACAGACTGGGAACACAAAATTAGGTAAAGGCTTTCAACCTGTTTAAGCATATCATTGTCCTCCATGTATTTCTTGGCAGCTTTGTTGGCGCTTTCAACCTGAGTTTGCAGAGCAGAACTGGTGCCGATGGCCACAGCCAACTGGTTAATCAGAGTGATGACTCTCCTCATGACACTGTGAGAAAACAGCACCAACATAAGGTCAATATCACAAGACAAACTGCCAGCGGTCTATGTCATACGTGGAAATCGGTGCATACAGCCACAGAAAGAGCGAGAAGCCTGAGATGTAGAGGTTCCTCTGTGCTCGGAAGAGCTTCATGTGCATGTGGTCAAACATGTTGGGGTGCAGTTTGGCGTCTTTGGTCTGGTCAGCGTTCGAGTACTTCCTCACCTCCCGCAGGGCGTCTGCAGAAGGTTACAGCATGGCTGGGTTAACTTGGGTCATTTATAAGCCAGGTAAATTTAAGACCAATTAAAGAACATTTAAGGAATAAATTGAAGGGAACATAACACGTCAATATGTTCTCTAAATGTAAATGTCTAAGCACACAATGAGTGACACTTCAAAGTTTGAAAATATAATTTACAACAGATCTCCATGACTTACTTAATTTTACAAAACAGAGATAAATTTGAGATAAGAAATCTTGTGAAAGTGATTTTATAATTAAAACAAGAACAAATATCTGCCAATGGGTTCATAAATTCCAATGTATGTAATTTGCATACCCAATGACAGATATTTGTTCTTGTTTTAAGCATAAACTCACTTAATTTTGTTCACTTTCTCAGAAAACAAGACTTAATTTGTGTCAAGTAAATGCATCTTGATTTAAGGATGTTATGTTTGAACTGGAAAACAAAAATCCTGAGAAAGAACATAATTTTTTGCAGAGCATGCAATTAAATTTAGGGTTTTGTTTTATAGTTTATTCCGTGTTTAATTTGTCTGGACTCTGCTTTAATGGTTGCATTAAACTTTACTGATCTTCAGAACACAAATGAAGATGTGTTTAATGAAATGGGAAAGATTTCTGTCCCTCCATTGACAGTCAACTACCACTTTGAGGCTTCAAAAAGTTCATAAAGAGATAAAATCCATACGAATCAAGAGTTTTATTCCAAGAGACTCGATCGCTTTATATGACGAATGAAAGTCTTACGGGTTTGGAACGACGTTAGGGTGAGTAAATGATGACAGAATTTAATTTTTGGGTAAACTGTCACTTTAAGTGTTTTTATTCATCCAAAATTTGACAAATTCTGAGACATTCTGCATTATACAGTAAATTCCATTTTTATGAATGGATTCTACAATTTCATCCAGGGCGCTAATTTAATTTAAGACTTTCTGCTCCAATTTAAGGCCTTCAATTGTGGAAGGTCAAATTAAGACTTTTTAAGACCTGCAGAAACCCTGTAAACACTTTAAGACATGGCAATAAAAACAGAACATGACATACCAAGAAAGAGAACAATGAGGACGACTATCATGGTGAGAAAGCCCTTGTTCCAGAACTGGGAAAGACGGTTCCAGATGCTCCATTTGAAAATACTCTGCCATCTGCAAACGTGGACGTCAGTAAGAGCAAGTAGACAATGGCAATCATGCAAATGGCTTAGATGTGCTCGTGCCTCTGGAACATTTTACCTTTGTGCAGAGATGAAAGGTAGACAGAAGATGACAAGAAGACCAATTTCCATATACAGGAAAGAAGCAACCGCAGTCCACTGCAACGTCATTTTGTTTTAGCTGCAAGACAAAAAAGTAATAAAGAAATTGTAAAAGTGTCTTTTAATTTATACAAGCACATGTAAGTTTAGATGCTGTACCAGCAGTGTTGGGTGTAACTAGTTACTAAGTTATTAGTTACCGTAATTTAATTCCTTTTCCCTTGAAAAATTAAAGTAAGGGATTACTCTTATTTTTTTCTGTAATTTAATTACAGTTCATTCTGATGTAATTGAACTAAAGTAAAACAATTACATATAATACAATAGTGGAATAAACGTCAAACTTTACCCTTCTCACATTTGTAATACTTTGGTCAGTTAAAAAGAATAATTTATGTAGCTTTATATTATTTATTTGAAGTAAAAGAGCCGTTTCATGTCTATCCTTAAATCACTTAACTAGTCGAGGTTGATCTAGGATATAGAAAGTCATGAGTAATTTGTACAGTAATCTAATGACACTATTGAGGATGTAATTAGTAACTAGTGATTAATTACTTTTTTAGTGCAACTTACCCAACACTGTGTACCAGATTATCAGCAACTGATAAAAACAAAAGCATAATTCCTTACTAATCAAGGCTGTTATTAATCTCAGTTAACCTACTTATGGCATTATGCTCGGTTCAAAGGTCTTGTTCAATGACATTCCTCCAGTTGCACACTTTGACACTGTGCTCACTACCAGGAAGCATGTTTCTAACATGCAAATCATTATAACATGCACATAGAACATATATCATACATAATAATAGTATCTCGGTATAGTGCAGTTAGTATATATAACCATGTATATGTAGCAAACATGCTTAAATATTGAATGATAATGCATATGCATGTAAATAAACACGATGTCTTCTCTGATCAAACAGGAAATGAACATGCAAGACTCAAAAGCAGATAAACAGAAGACGTGACACCGCACACAGACGCAGAAAGGCGACCGGTTTTGCATCTCACCTACGTATAAAGCAAATCTTCGGGGATATTTCAGACAGAAGAACACAATTCAGGAGAAGTAAACTAACAGAGGAAAGACACCGCACTGCTGTCGCCCTCGAGTGACGTCATTAAAGCGCGCGCCTTGCGTCGCGGGTCGCGCACGAGCTCACGTCATGGGAAAGTTCAGGATTAAACAGGCACAGATTAAAACAGTTTCTCAGCATAAACATATTAAAGATTAAAATATTCTGTTTATGATTATTATTGCTCTATTGTTCATATGTATTTCCTGTACAGAAATGGGCGAACAGAGCACAATCATGCATGGGGAAATAAAGATGAAGATTATGATGATGAATAACAATAATAAAATGTATCAATGAATAATACAAACGTCTTTTGTGAATTTTGGGTGAAGTGTGATTATTCATTTATTTTGTCTTTTCACAGATATTAAATTATTTTATTAATATAATTTTTTTCTGAAAGTTATTACATTTCCATCTGATGCAACACACTCCTTATACTCGATTTGCAAATGTGTAATTCACACAAATCACCACAGGAGGGCGAAACGCTTTTACGTTCATTGGACTCGATTTGCAAAGGTGTAATTCACTCAAATCACCACACGAGGGCGAAACGCTTTTACGTTCATTGGACTCGATTTGCAATGGTGTAATTCACACAAATCACCACACGAGGGCGAAACGCTTTTATGTTCATTAGACTCAGTTTGCAATGGTGTAATTCACACAAATCACCACACGAGGGCGAAACGCTTTTACGTTCATTGGACTCGATTTGCAATGGTGTAATTCACACAAATCACCACAGGAGGGCGAAACGCTTTTACGTTCATTGGACTCGATTTGCAATGGTGCAATTCACACAAATCACCACAGGAGGGCGAAACGCTTTTACGTTCATTGGACTCGATTTGCAATGGTGCAATTCACACAAATCACCACACGAGGGCGAAACGCTTTTACGTTCATTGGACTCGATTTGCAATGGTGCAATTCACACAAATCACCACACGAGGGCGAAACGCTTTTAAGTTCATTGGACTCGATTTGCAATGGTGTAATTCACACAAATCACCACACGAGGACGAAACGCTTTTATGTTCATTAGACTCGATTTGCAATGGTGCAATTCACACAAATCACCACACGAGGGCGAAACGCTTTTAAGTTCATTGGACTCGATTTGCAATGGTGTAATTCACACAAATCACCACACGAGGACGAAACGCTTTTATGTTCATTAGACTCGATTTGCAATGGTGCAATTCACACAAATCACCACACGAGGGCGAAACGCTTTTACGTTCATTATACTCGATTTGCAATGGTGCAATTCACACAAATCACCACACGAGGGCGAAACGCTTTTAAGTTCATTGGACTCGATTTGCAATGGTGTAATTCACACAAATCACCACACGAGGACGAAACGCTTTTACGTTCATTGGACTCGATTTGCAATGGTGTAATTCACACAAATCACCACAGGAGGGCGAAACGCTTTTACGTTCATTGGACTCGATTTGCAATGGTGCAATTCACACAAATCACCACACGAGGGCGAAACGCTTTTACGTTCATTGGACTCGATTTGCAATGGTGCAATTCACACAAATCACCACACGAGGGCGAAACGCTTTTAAGTTCATTGGACTCGATTTGCAATGGTGTAATTCACACAAATCACCACACGAGGACGAAACGCTTTTACGTTCATTGGACTCGATTTGCAATGGTGTAATTCACACAAATCACCACACGAGGACGAAACGCTTTTACGTTCATTGGACTCGATTTGCAATGGTGTAATTCACACAAATCACCACACGAGGGCGAAACGCTTTTAAGTTCATTGGACTCGATTTGCAATGGTGTAATTCACACAAATCACCACAAGAGGGCGAAACTCTTTTACATTCATTAGACTCGATTTGCAGCGGTGTAATTCACTCAAATCACCACAGGAGGGCGAAACGCTTTTATGTTCATTATACTCGATTTGCAAAGGTGTAATTCACACAAATCACCACACGAGGGCGAAACGCTTTTTCGTTCATTATACTCGATTTGCAATGGTGTAATTCACACAAATCACCACACGAGGGCGAAACGCTTTTACATTCATTGGACTCGATTTGCAATGGTGTAATTCACACAAATCACCACAGGAGGGCGAAACGCTTTTACGTTCATTGGACTCGATTTGCAACGGTGTAATTCACTCAAATCACCACACGAGGGCGAAACGCTTTTACATTCATTGGACTCGATTTGCAATGGTGTGATTCACTCAAATCACCACAGGAGGGCGAAACGCTTTTACGTTCATTGGACTCTATTTGCAATGGTGTGATTCACTCAAATCACCACAGGAGGACGAAACGCTTTTACGTTCATTGGACTCGATTTGCAATGGTGTAATTCACACAAATCACCACACGAGGGCGAAACGCTTTTAAGTTCATTGGACTCGATTTGCAATGGTGTAATTCACACAAATCACCACAAGAGGGCGAAACTCTTTTACATTCATTAGACTCGATTTGCAGCGGTGTAATTCACTCAAATCACCACAGGAGGGCGAAACGCTTTTATGTTCATTATACTCGATTTGCAAAGGTGTAATTCACACAAATCACCACACGAGGGCGAAACGCTTTTTCGTTCATTATACTCGATTTGCAATGGTGTAATTCACACAAATCACCACACGAGGGCGAAACGCTTTTACATTCATTGGACTCGATTTGCAATGGTGTAATTCACACAAATCACCACAGGAGGGCGAAACGCTTTTACGTTCATTGGACTCTATTTGCAATGGTGTGATTCACTCAAATCACCACAGGAGGACGAAACGCTTTTACGTTCATTGGACTCGATTTGCAACGGTGTAATTCACTCAAATCACCACAGGAGGGCGAAACGCTTTTACGTTCATTGGACTCTATTTGCAATGGTGTGATTCACTCAAATCACCACAGGAGGGCGAAACGCTTTTATGTTCATTGGACTCGATTTGCAACGGTGTAATTCACTCAAATCACCACAGGAGGGCGAAACGCTTTTACGTTCATTGGACTCGATTTGCAATGGTGTAATTCACTCAAATCACCACAGGAGGGCGAAACGCTTTTAGGTTCATTAGACTCGATTTGCAATGGTGTAATTCACTCAAATCACCACAGGAGGGCGAAACGCTTTTACGTTCATTGGACTCGATTTGCAACGGTGTAATTCACTCAAATCACCACACGAGGGCGAAACGCTTTTATGTTCATTAGACTCGATTTGCAACGGTGTAATTCACTCAAATCACCACAGGAGGGCGAAACGCTTTTATGTTCATTAGACTCGATTTGCAACGGTGTAATTCACTCAAATCACCACAGGAGGGCGAAACGCTTTTACGTTCATTGGACTCGATTTGCAATGGTGAAATTCACACAAATCACCACACGAGGGCGAAACGCTTTTAAGTTCATTGGACTCGATTTGCAATGGTGTAATTCACACAAATCACCACACGAGGACGAAACGCTTTTACGTTCATTGGACTCGATTTGCAATGATGTAATTCACACAAATCACCACAAGAGGGCGAAACTCTTTTACATTCATTAGACTCGATTTGCAGCGGTGTAATTCACTCAAATCACCACAGGAGGGCGAAACGCTTTTATGTTCATTATACTCGATTTGCAATGGTGCAATTCACTCAAATCACCACAAGAGGGCGAAACTCTTTTACATTCATTAGACTCGATTTGCAGCGGTGTAATTCACACAAATCACCACACGAGGGCGAAACGCTTTTACATTCATTGGACTCGATTTGCAATGGTGTAATTCACACAAATCACCACAGGAGGGCGAAACGCTTTTACGTTCATTGGACTCGATTTGCAATGGTGAAATTCACACAAATCACCACACGAGGGCGAAACGCTTTTAAGTTCATTGGACTCGATTTGCAATGGTGTAATTCACACAAATCACCACACGAGGACGAAACGCTTTTACGTTCATTGGACTCGATTTGCAATGATGTAATTCACACAAATCACCACAAGAGGGCGAAACTCTTTTACATTCATTAGACTCGATTTGCAGCGGTGTAATTCACACAAATCACCACACGAGGGCGAAACGCTTTTACATTCATTGGACTCGATTTGCAATGGTGTAATTCACACAAATCACCACAGGAGGGCGAAACGCTTTTACATTCATTGGACTCGATTTGCAATGGTGTAATTCACTCAAATCACCACAGGAGGGCGAAACGCTTTTACGTTCATTATACTCGATTTGCAATGGTGTAATTCACACAAATCACCACACGAGGGCGAAACGCTTTTAAGTTCATTGGACTCGATTTGCAATGGTGTAATTCACACAAATCACCACAGGAGGGCGAAACGCTTTTAAGTTCATTGGACTCGATTTGCAATGGTGTAATTCACACAAATCACCACAGGAGGGCGAAACGCTTTTACGTTCATTGGACTCGATTTGCAACGGTGTAATTCACTCAAATCACTTTTTCTGCAGAGCAGTTTATTTGAACAGAAGAAAGAACAGAACATAGAGAGTGTAAATAGATCTGATCGGCTGTTCATGTTGCATTGCGTTATGAGTATATCCTCCTGCTCTCACCCTCTTGCAGAAGGGTAGTTCATTTAAGTTAAGTTCATTAGACTCGATTTGTACTGTTGTAATTCATGTACGTCACCACATGAGGGAGAAACACGTTTAAATTCTTTGTTCTCATTTTGAGATTCACAAAAATCTTGGCAAAATGCGCAGCCTGATTAACTTTAATGATTTATTTGCAAATATATTTGTTTCAACAGAAGACAGGACTGAACATAGAAAGTGTGAATAGTTCTTGTTTGCAGTTTCAATGTTTTTTTGCTCTCACCGTCTTAGAGAAGTGTAGCGCATTTAAGCTAATTTGACTCAATAATCAAAATTCATCTGATTTAACAGCTGTAACTCACACAAATCACCACAGGAGGGCACAATCACAAGCTTGAATATAAGATTGGCTTGACAAAAAGAAAATACATTTTCACATTAAAATCAATCAGTTTTTAAAATCTAAAATATATCAGTATAAATAGATATTTTTGTGTAGCCAGATAAGAAAAGTGAAATATAATTACAAATCCTTGCAAAATCTGAGTTCAAAACAACCTCTGTGGTAGAGCAGAAAAGTGTTCGCTTTTAGGTGTGAAAGTATTGGATCAAATCCAGCAGGCTGCAAAGTTTTTTGTATCACTTAAACTTGTTTTCATTGTTTTTACACTAGAAACAAGAAAAAAAATGATAAAGCACTTGTTGTTCCAGGAAATCAGCGGTGCAACGGGTAAATGCATGTCTTTGATTCACAACAACAGAGTGGCTGTTGACCTGTGATCAAATCCCACAGACGCAAGCAACATCTGGTCTCTCACTCAAAACAGAAAGTCCTGGTTCAAATGCCACATTTGTTAAAGTTCTTCATCATTTAACACAAAGCTATGGATAAAACCTGTTCAAATGCTCCCCTTCTCTGCAGTCTCAGTGGCTCAGAAAAGAAAGAGTTGCGTTTCGATCCTGGCATCCCAAGTTCAATCATAGAGTCCTGGGTTTGAATCTCATGCCATTCCTCATGAAAGGATTTCTTTAGTTTCACTGGTTCTGAATGATTAAGACAAAACTCCTCCCAAAAAGAAGAGCTTGCAATCAGAAGCTCCAGTGGCTCAGTGGTCTGTGCGGTGCTCTGTCATGTGGAGAATCACAGTTTGAATCTCACTCTTTGTTGTGAAAATCTTTAGTTTCACTGGTTTTGCACAAAAAAAAAAAAAGATATGTCCCCAAAAAAAAGAAGGGTGAGTGTGGAAGTGCCAGTGGCTCAGTGGTATGAGCATGTCCTCTCCAGTTGGGAGGTTCCTGGTTCAAAACCAGCCTGGTCACTGAAGCGTGGTTGTGTTGCAGAGTGATCAGAATGATCACCTGATCAGGATCTGAGAGAGGCTGTGGCAGGAGCGATCAGATCAAGACAGGAGGACGAGAGAAGGATGGGAACAAAGGGGGGAGGTAATATCCAGGCGCCTCCCCCTGGGGACTTCTGGGACCATAACCAGCAGTGGTTATCTATTGCATCAAGATGTTTACTTATATAAAAAATATCCAGGCTCAGGACTAAGTCAACAATTTTCCAGCTGTTATTTCTGGATAACCAGACGCTGCTCTGTGATCTTGTCTAGGGCCCCTCCTCATTCCTCCATCAGCTCTTCCACTGAATCATCTTCTCCTCAGCACCGCTCCATCCTCCAAACGCTGCACTCATTCATTTACTGGAGATCTGACCGGGATTCGAACCAGCAACCTCTGAACCCGTGAGGCAGCGCTCATACCTGTGAGCCACAGATCTCTTGCTGTCTCTTCTGCTGGAACTTATATTTCACCTTTAACCGCATGTGACCTGTGGTTTTACAATAAAGCGGTTAAAGTTGAGGATCATCCCAACAGGCTGAGGCAAGGTTCAAACCCACGTCTCTAACGCAGTCTCAAACACAGAAAACGTGTTTAACCACTAGCCCATCACAGCTTAAGGAACACCGGCAAATATAACAAGCAGTGGTCGGATTTCAACACAGGACATCATGATTAAAACACAACTCTTTACTGAGCTTGAGTAAACGATGAAATACATAAGCAAAGGTGGGGTTTGAACCAAAGCTTTCATGCACTAAAGTCAAGCGATCATCCACTGAGGCACTGAGGCTGTGATGACCAGTGGAGGTTGTTTTTAAGGGTCATTTAGGTTTTCAGTTCATCTTAACTTGTGCTTTAAACACATTTGTTCATGATTCAACCACGTGTGTTTAATCAACAAGCTGTGCTTTACACAGGACCTAAATCGTTTAGATTTACTATCCATTTATCTTGTTACTAGTTTAACCCTCAAAAACTTTGATCTTATACTTTCACAACCAAAGGTGAACGATTATCCTCTGAGCCTCAGAGTTTGTGAAGGTTGGCTTACATCATCAGTGTTATGGTTTTTTTAAATGTATTTATTTCTTGTACTTTAGACCTCAAAGCTTTGTGCTTTCTGTTAAATAATAGTATGGTTATGGTTGTCACCTTCACGGCGGAACAGTTTGCATTACAATCTTTGATCATCGTTGACAATGCAAGGGTTGTTGATACAGAACTTCTCTGCTTCACATGGAGAATCCTGGTTCAGATCTCACTCTTGAGATGGAAAATGATTTAGTTTCATTGGTTCTGAATGATTAAGACAAAACTCCCCCCCTAAAGCAGAGCCTGAAGGAAGAAGCGCTGGAGAATCCTGGTTCTAATCTCACACCATTGCTCATGTAAAAGTTACTTAGATTCATTGATTCTGAATGATTAATTGAGACAAAACTCCCACCAAAAAAGACAAGATTCTTTTGCGTCTCTCCTTAACATGGGGAAACCTGGTTCAAATCTTACTTCTGAGATTATTTTCTCTCATTGTTTCTGAATGATCAGTTGAGACAAATTTGGCCCCAAAAAACATTGAATCCGTGTGCTCCGGTGGCTCAGCGGTCTGAGCGTCACTCCTTGATGTGGAGAATCCCAGTTTGAATTTCACTTGATGGTAAAAATCACACTGTATATCTAGAAAGAAATGATGTAGAATAAAATCTGTTATCAGTCATCTGGCTTTAGTTCTGATGCTGCTATTAATTCAATGACTGTCTTACAGCCTCAAAATTATGAAAACACTGAATAAAACTAAAAACTAACTCTTATTCAAAGAATGCCAGAACTACAAAACACCAGAACATCACAGAAATGATACACAAAGTGTCTAGTCACTGCTCTTCATGCTTGTAGTAATATTATGACATGTTTAATTAAAGTCCCATGTTAAAGGCTGTTTTCCTCTCATAACAGGAAGTAGAAAAGCCTGAAGCCACAGGAGAACATCAGAGCTTCACAAACTCCTGCTGACTCTCACATCAATATCAGCTGAGTCCTTCTTTTTACACTTTATACTGTGAACATCAGAGGCGATTCATTCAGAGACTGAACAGGTAACGCTACAACTAGTGATTGATTTGGTATAGTGTCATTAAACAAGAGAAATCAACTTAATGCTGAAAGTTACTCACAGGTTAAGCTGGAATATGTGTGTTAAAGTGCCATTAAGAGCTGTCATCATCTCATCTGCAGGATCTGCACGTGTTCCTGTCATCAAACGTCATGTGGTCAATCAGCCGAAGAGTCAGACTGAAGGTCAAACCCGCTTCTGCCGCCTAGTGGAGCGGAGGGGAACTGGCCTTTACTTTCCTATTAGAGTAGCGAGATCACATTTGAGACTGTGAATCATGAAGCAGCGACAGAAACATGTTTAAATCCCACAGATGCACTGGCCATCTTTTACAAAGCCTGAGCCTCAGTCACTTCATACATTAGATACAAGCTCTGTGGCGCACAAAAAACTGTTTGCCTTTGTACGAGAAAGTCTGGTCTTTGGTGTCTATATATGTATTTTTAGAAAAAAGAACAGAGAGGACAGAAGAAAAATCCCATTTAAGTTCATTAGACTCGATTTGCAATGGTGTAATTCACTCAAATCACCACAGGAGGGCGAAACGCTTTTATGTTTATTAGACTCGATTTGCAGCGGTGTAATTCACTCAAATCACCACAGGAGGGCGAAACGCTTTTACATTCATTGGACTCAATTTGCAATGGTGTAATTCACTCAAATCACCACAGGAGGGCGAACCGCTTTTACGTTCATTGGACTCGATTTGCAATGGTGTAATTCACACAAATCACCACAGGAGGGCGAAACGCTTTTACGTTCATTGGACTCAATTTGCAATGGTGTAATTCACACAAATCACCACAAGAGGGCGAAACGCTTTTACATTCATTCGACTCAATTTGCAATGGTGTAATTCACTCAAATCACCACAGGAGGGCGAACCGCTTTTACGTTCATTGGACTCGATTTGCAATGGTGTAATTCACACAAATCACCACACGAGGACGAAACGCTTTTACGTTCATTGAACTCGATTTGCAATGGTGTAATTCACTCAAATCACCACAGGAGGGCGAAACTATTTTACGTTCATTAGACTCGATTTGCAATGGTGTAATTCACACAAATCACCACACGAGGGCGAAACGCTTTTACGTTCATTGGACTCGATTTGCAATGGTGTAATTCACACAAATCACCACACGAGGGCGAAACGCTTTTACGTTCATTGGACTCGATTTGCAATGCTGTAATTCACACAAATCACCAAACGAGGACGAAACGCTTTTACGTTCATTGGACTCGATTTGCAATGGTGTAATTCACACAAATCACCACAGGAGGGCGAAACGCTTTTACGTTCATTGGACTCGATTTGCAACGGTGTAATTCACTCAAATCACTTTTTTGCAGAGCAGTTTATTTGAACAGAAGAAAGAACAGAACATAGAGAGTGTAAATAGATCTGATCGGCTGTTCATGTTGCATTGCGTTATGAGTATATCCTCCTGCTCTCACCCTCTTGCAGAAGGGTAGTTCATTTAAGTTAAGTTCATTAGACTCGATTTGTACTGTTGTAATTCACGTACGTCACCACATGAGGGAGAAACACGCTTAAATTCTTTGTTCTCATTTTGAGATTCACAAAAATCTTGGCAAAGTGCGCAGCCTGATTAACTTTAATGATTTATTTGCAAATATATTTGTTTCAACAGAAGACCGGACTGAACATAGAAAGTGTGAATAGTTCTTGTTTGCAGTTTCAATGTTTTTTTGCTCTCACCGTCTTAGAGAAGTGTAGCGCATTTAAGCTAATTCGACTCAATAATCAAAATTCATCTGATTTAACAGCTGTAACTCACACAAATCACCACAGGAGGGCGCAATCACAAGCTTGAATATAAGATTGGCTTGACAAAAAGAAAATACATTTTCACATTAAAATCAATCAGTTTTTAAAATCTAAAATATATCAGTATAAATAGATATTTTTGTGTAGCCAGATAATAAAAGTGAAATATAATTACAAATCCTTGCAAAATCTGAGTTCAAAACAACCTCTGTGGTAGAGCAGAAAAGTGTTCGCTTTTAGGTGTGAAAGTATTGGATCAAATCCAGCAGGCTGCAAAGTTTCTTGTATCACTTAAACTTGTTTTCATTGTTTTTACACTAGAAACAAGAAAAAAAATGATAAAGCACTTGTTGTTCCAGGAAATCAGCGGTGCAACGGGTAAATGCATGTCTTTGATTCACAACAACAGAGTGGCTGTTGACCTGTGATCAAATCCCACAGACGCAAGCAACATCTGGTCTCTCACTCAAAACAGAAAGTCCTGGTTCAAATGCCACATTTGTTAAAGTTCTTCATCATTTAACACAAAGCTATGGATAAAACCTGTTCAAATGCTCCCCTTCTCTGCAGTCTCAGTGGCTCAGAAAAGAAAGAGTTGCGTTTCGATCCTGGCATCCCAAGTTCAATCATAGAGTCCTGGGTTTGAATCTCATGCCATTCCTCATGAAAGGATTTCTTTAGTTTCACTGGTTCTGAATGATTAAGACAAAACTCCTCCCAAAAAGAAGAGCTTGCAATCAGAAGCTCCAGTGGCTCAGTGGTCTGTGCGGTGCTCTGTCATGTGGAGAATCACAGTTTGAATCTCACTCTTTGTTGTGAAAATCTTTAGTTTCACTGGTTTTGTCCAAAAAAAAAAAAAGATATGCCCCCAAAAAAAAGAAGGGTGAGTGTGGAAGTGCCAGTGGCTCAGTGGTATGAGCATGTCCTCTCCAGTTGGGAGGTTCCTGGTTCAAAACCAGCCTGGTCACTGAAGCGTGGTTGTGTTGCAGAGTGATCAGAATGATCACCTGATCAGGATCTGAGAGAGGCTGTGGCAGGAGCGATCAGATCAAGACAGGAGGACGAGAGAAGGATGGGAACAAAGGGGGGAGGTAATATCCAGGCGCCTCCCCCTGGGGACTTCTGGGACCATAACCAGCAGTGGTTATCTATTGCATCAAGATGTTTACTTATATAAAAAATATCCAGGCTCAGGACTAAGTCGACAATTTTCCAGCTGTTATTTCTGGATAACCAGACGCTGCTCTGTGATCTTGTCTAGGGCCCCTCCTCATTCCTCCATCAGCTCTTCCACTGAATCATCTTCTCCTCAGCACCGCTCCATCCTCCAAACGCTGCACTCATTCATTTCCTGGAGATCTGACCGGGATTCGAACCAGCAACCTCTGAACCCGTGAGGCAGCGCTCATACCTGTGAGCCACAGATCTCTTGCTGTCTCTTCTGCTGGAACTTATATTTCACCTTTAACCGCATGTGACCTGTGGTTTTACAATAAAGCGGTTAAAGTTGAGGATCATCCCAACAGGCTGAGGCAAGGTTCAAACCCACGTCTCTAACGCAGTCTCAAACACAGAAAACGTGTTTAACCACTAGCCCATCACAGCTTAAGGAACACCGGCAAATATAACAAGCAGTGGTCGGATTTCAACACAGGACATCATGATTAAAACACAACTCTTTACTGAGCTTGAGTAAACGATGAAATACATAAGCAAAGGTGGGGTTTGAACCAAAGCTTTCATGCACTAAAGTCAAGCGATCATCCACTGAGGCACTGAGGCTGTGATGACCAGTGGAGGTTGTTTTTAAGGGTCATTTAGGTTTTCAGTTCATCTTAACTTGTGCTTTAAACACATTTGTTCATGATTCAACCACGTGTGTTTAATCAACAAGCTGTGCTTTACACAGGACCTAAATCGTTTAGATTTACTATCCATTTATCTTGTTACTAGTTTAACCCTCAAAAACTTTGATCTTATACTTTCACAACCAAAGGTGAACGATTATCCTCTGAGCCTCAGAGTTTGTGAAGGTTGGCTTACATCATCAGTGTTATGGTTTTTTTAAATGTATTTATTTCTTGTACTTTAGACCTCAAAGCTTTGTGCTTTCTGTTAAATAATAGTATGGTTATGGTTGTCACCTTCACGGCGGAACAGTTTGCATTACAATCTTTGATCATCGTTGACAATGCAAGGGTTGTTGATACAGAACTTCTCTGCTTCACATGGAGAATCCTGGTTCAGATCTCACTCTTGAGATGGAAAATGATTTAGTTTCATTGGTTCTGAATGATTAAGACAAAACTCCCCCCCTAAAGCAGAGCCTGAAGGAAGAAGCGCTGGAGAATCCTGGTTCTAATCTCACACCATTGCTCATGTAAAAGTTACTTAGATTCATTGATTCTGAATGATTAATTGAGACAAAACTCCCACCAAAAAAGACAAGATTCTTTTGCGTCTCTCCTTAACATGGGGAAACCTGGTTCAAATCTTACTTCTGAGATTATTTTCTCTCATTGTTTCTGAATGATCAGTTGAGACAAATTTGGCCCCAAAAAACATTGAATCCGTGTGCTCCGGTGGCTCAGCGGTCTGAGCGTCACTCCTTGATGTGGAGAATCCCAGTTTGAATTTCACTTGATGGTAAAAATCACACTGTATATCTAGAAAGAAATGATGTAGAATAAAATCTGTTATCAGTCATCTGGCTTTAGTTCTGATGCTGCTATTAATTCAATGACTGTCTTACAGCCTCAAAATTATGAAAACACTGAATAAAACTAAAAACTAACTCTTATTCAAAGAATGCCAGAACTACAAAACACCAGAACATCACAGAAATGATACACAAAGTGTCTAGTCACTGCTCTTCATGCTTGTAGTAATATTATGACATGTTTAATTAAAGTCCCATGTTAAAGGCTGTTTTCCTCTCATAACAGGAAGTAGAAAAGCCTGAAGCCACAGGAGAACATCAGAGCTTCACAAACTCCTGCTGACTCTCACATCAATATCAGCTGAGTCCTTCTTTTTACACTTTATACTGTGAACATCAGAGGCGATTCATTCAGAGACTGAACAGGTAACGCTACAACTAGTGATTGATTTGGTATAGTGTCATTAAACAAGAGAAATCAACTTAATGCTGAAAGTTACTCACAGGTTAAGCTGGAATATGTGTGTTAAAGTGCCATTAAGAGCTGTCATCATCTCATCTGCAGGATCTGCACGTGTTCCTGTCATCAAACGTCATGTGGTCAATCAGCCGAAGAGTCAGACTGAAGGTCAAACCCGCTTCTGCCGCCTAGTGGAGCGGAGGGGAACTGGCCTTTACTTTCCTATTAGAGTAGCGAGATCACATTTGAGACTGTGAATCATGAAGCAGCGACAGAAACATGTTTAAATCCCACAGATGCACTGGCCATCTTTTACAAAGCCTGAGCCTCAGTCACTTCATACATTAGATACAAGCTCTGTGGCGCACAAAAAACTGTTTGCCTTTGTACGAGAAAGTCTGGTCTTTGGTGTCTATATATGTATTTTTAGAAAAAAGAACAGAGAGGACAGAAGAAAAATCCCATTTAAGTTCATTAGACTCGATTTGCAATGGTGTAATTCACTCAAATCACCACAGGAGGGCGAAACGCTTTTATGTTTATTAGACTCGATTTGCAGCGGTGTAATTCACTCAAATCACCACAGGAGGGCGAAACGCTTTTACATTCATTGGACTCAATTTGCAATGGTGTAATTCACTCAAATCACCACAGGAGGGCGAACCGCTTTTACGTTCATTGGACTCGATTTGCAATGGTGTAATTCACACAAATCACCACAGGAGGGCGAAACGCTTTTACGTTCATTGGACTCAATTTGCAATGGTGTAATTCACACAAATCACCACAAGAGGGCGAAACGCTTTTACATTCATTGGACTCAATTTGCAATGGTGTAATTCACTCAAATCACCACAGGAGGGCGAACCGCTTTTACGTTCATTGGACTCGATTTGCAATGGTGTAATTCACACAAATCACCACACGAGGACGAAACGCTTTTACGTTCATTGAACTCGATTTGCAATGGTGTAATTCACTCAAATCACCACAGGAGGGCGAAACTATTTTACGTTCATTAGACTCGATTTGCAATGGTGTAATTCACACAAATCACCACACGAGGGCGAAACGCTTTTACGTTCATTGGACTCGATTTGCAATGCTGTAATTCACACAAATCACCAAACGAGGACGAAACGCTTTTACGTTCATTGGACTCGATTTGCAATGGTGTAATTCACACAAATCACCACAGGAGGGCGAAACGCTTTTACGTTCATTGGACTCGATTTGCAATGGTGTAATTCACACAAATCACCACACGAGGGCGAAACGCTTTTACGTTCATTGGACTCGATTTGCAATGCTGTAATTCACACAAATCACCAAACGAGGACGAAACGCTTTTACGTTCATTGGACTCGATTTGCAATGGTGTAATTCACACAAATCACCACAGGAGGGCGAAACGCTTTTACGTTCATTGGACTCGATTTGCAATGCTGTAATTCACACAAATCACTTTTTTGCAGAGCAGTTTATTTGAACAGAAGAAAGAACAGAACATAGAGAGTGTAAATAGATCTGATCGGCTGTTCATGTTGCATTGCGTTATGAGTATATCCTCCTGCTCTCACCCTCTTGCAGAAGGGTAGTTCATTTAAGTTAAGTTCATTAGACTCGATTTGTACTGTTGTAATTCACGTACGTCACCACATGAGGGAGAAACACGCTTAAATTCTTTGTTCTCATTTTGAGATTCACAAAAATCTTGGCAAAGTGCGCAGCCTGATTAACTTTAATGATTTATTTGCAAATATATTTGTTTCAACAGAAGACCGGACTGAACATAGAAAGTGTGAATAGTTCTTGTTTGCAGTTTCAATGTTTTTTTGCTCTCACCGTCTTAGAGAAGTGTAGCGCATTTAAGCTAATTCGACTCAATAATCAAAATTCATCTGATTTAACAGCTGTAACTCACACAAATCACCACAGGAGGGCACAATCACAAGCTTGAATATAAGATTGGCTTGACAAAAAGAAAATACATTTTCACATTAAAATCAATCAGTTTTTAAAATCTAAAATATATCAGTATAAATAGATATTTTTGTGTAGCCAGATAATAAAAGTGAAATATAATTACAAATCCTTGCAAAATCTGAGTTCAAAACAACCTCTGTGGTAGAGCAGAAAAGTGTTCGCTTTTAGGTGTGAAAGTATTGGATCAAATCCAGCAGGCTGCAAAGTTTCTTGTATCACTTAAACTTGTTTTCATTGTTTTTACACTAGAAACAAGAAAAAAAATTATAAAGCACTTGTTGTTCCAGGAAATCAGCGGTGCAACGGGTAAATGCATGTGTTTGATTCACAACAACAGAGTGGCTGTTGACCTGTGATCAAATCCCACAGACGCAAGCAACATCTGGTCTCTCACTCAAAACAGAAAATCCTGGTTCAAATGCCACATTTGTTAAAGTTCTTCATCATTTAACACAAAGCTCTGGATAAAACCTGTTCAAATGCTCCGCTTCTCTGCAGTCTCAGTGGCTCAGAAAAGAAAGAGTTGCGTTTCGATCCTGGCATCCCAAGTTCAATCATAGAGTCCTGGGTTTGAATCTCATGAAAGGATTTCTTTAGTTTCACTGGTTCTGAATGATTAAGACAAAACTCCTCCCAAAAAGAAGAGCTTGCAATCAGAAGCTCCAGTGGCTCAGTGGTCTGTGCAGTGCTCTGTCATGTGGAGAATCACAGTTTGAATCTCACTCTTTGTTGTGAAAATCTTTAGTTTCAGTGGTTTTGTCCAAAAAAAAAAGAAGATATGCCCCCAAAAAAAAAGAAGGGTGAGTGTGGAAGTGCCAGTGGCTCAGTGGTATGAGCATGTCCTCTCCAGTTGGGAGGTTCCTGGTTCAAAACCAGCCTGGTCACTGAAGCGTGGTTGTGTTGCAGAGTGATCAGAATGATCACCTGATCAGGATCTGAGAGAGGCTGTGGCAGGAGCGATCAGATCAAGACAGGAGGACGAGAGAAGGATGGGAACAAAGGGGGGAGGTAATATCCAGGCGCCTCCCCCTGGGGACTTCTGGGACCATAACCAGCAGTGGTTATCTATTGCATCAAGATGTTTACTTATATAAAAAATATCCAGGCTCAGGACTAAGTCGACAATTTTCCAGCTGTTATTTCTGGATAACCATCCGCTGCTCTGTGATCTTGTCAAGGGCTCCTCCTCATTCCTCCATCAGCTCTTCCACTGAATCATCTTCTCCTCAGCACCCCTCCATCCTCCAAACGCTGCACTCATTCATTTACTGGAGATCTGACTGGGATTCGAACCGGCAACCTCTGAACCCGTGAGGCAGCGCTCATACCTGTGAGCCACAGATCTCTTGCTGTTTCTTCTGCTGGAACTTATATTTCACCTTTAACCGCATGTGACCTGTGGTTTTACAATAAAGCGTTTAAAGTTGAGGATCATCCCAACAGGCTGAGGCAAGGTTCAAACCCACGTCTCTAACGCAGTCTCAAACACAGAAAACGTGTTTAACCACTAGCCCATCACAGCTTAAGGAACGCCGGCAAATATAACAAGCAGTGGTCGGATTTCAACACAGGACATCATGATTAAAACACAACTCTTTACTGAGCTTGAGTAAACGATGAAATACATAAGCAAAGGTGGGGTTTGAACCAAAGCTTTCATGCACTAAAGTCAAGCGATCATCCACTGAGGCACTGAGGCTGTGATGACCAGTGGAGGTTGTTTTTAAGGGTCATTTAGGTTTTCAGTTCATCTTAACTTGTGCTTTAAACACATTTGTTCATGATTCAACCACGTGTGTTTAATCAACAAGCTGTGCTTTACACAGGACCTAAATCGTTTAGATTTACTATCCATTTATCTTGTTACTAGTTTAACCCTCAAAAACTTCGATCTTATACTTTCACAACCAAAGGTGAACGATTATCCTCTGAGCCTCAGAGTTTGTGAAGGTTGGCTTACATCATCAGTGTTATGTTTTTTTTAAATGTATTTATTTCTTGTACTTTAGACCTCAAAGCTTTGTGCTTTCTGTTAAATAATAGTATGGTTATGGTTGTCACCTTCACGGCGGAACAGTTTGCATTACAATCTTTGATCATCGTTGACAATGCAAGGGTTGTTGATACAGAACTTCTCTGCTTCACATGGAGAATCCTGGTTCAGATCTCACTCTTGAGATGGAAAATGATTTAGTTTCATTGGTTCTGAATGATTAAGACAAAACTCCCCCCCTAAAGCAGAGCCTGAAGGAAGAAGCGCTGGAGAATCCTGGTTCTAATCTCACACCATTGCTCATGTAAAAGTTACTTAGATTCATTGATTCTGAATGATTAATTGAGACAAAACTCCCACCAAAAAAAGACAAGATTCTTTTGCGTCTCTCCTTAACATGGGGAAACCTGGTTCAAATCTTACTTCTGAGATTATTTTCTCTCATTGTTTCTGAATGATCAGTTGAGACAAATTTGGCCCCAAAAAACATTGAATCCGTGTGCTCCGGTGGCTCAGCGGTCTGAGCGTCACTCCTTGACGTGGAGAATCCCAGTTTGAATTTCACTTGATGATAAAAATATGTTTCAATTTCACTGGTTTTGTCCAAATAAAAAAAGACAAAACTCCCCAAAAAAGAGGTGTGTTTGTGGATGAGCGGGTTGAGGGATGAGTGGTTCGGTGGTATGAGCGGGTTCGAGTTCCTCTATTGCTGATGTTCAATTCTTCTCATTAGACAAGGTGTCCTGAAAACAGAGGCTGTGATGAAGACACGGGTTCAAATCTCACTTTAACTGATTTATTGGAAATTTTCAGGATAATAGTGAAATATAAGTTCCTTCAGATGAACATGCATCCAAAGGAGAGGGATACCAGTGCGGACTCCCCCCGGAGCTTTATTTTTTTAATATTAAAATGTTCAACCCCCGTCCTTTCCCCACCCGTTTAGATTCCCATCACTTGCTTTTCAAATGACTGGCCCTTCAAAAAGAGAATGATGGGAACCTCCATGTTCAGCTCAGTCAAACACACACTCACACATGATATACATCACCTGTCCATGAGCAGAAGTCCATCATTACAGCCGATGTCTGTCCACACGTCCCAGAGCTCTGCCTCTGGCCGGGTTTACACTCCACAACACATCCCTGATTCTGTAGAGTCACCGCATAAACAAACATAGCATTACACACTAACTTTTAACTAAAATGAATAAATATAATTTGTTATACATGTATATATTTAATAGTGCAAATTATTCATAAATAATTGCAGAGTATATTATACTTCAGCAATGCTGTAAAAGTTCAGCTTCTGTTCAGTTCTGATGATGTTCATTTCCTTTAATAAATCAATTTTACACAAGTAACACAAAATAGTTACACTTAGGAGCTCAAGGACAAAAATGTCCCTATTGATACCCATTAAAACTGCAATTCTTAATCCCAGGGCCATTTAATTATATAAAATGATGCAGTCTTTGTTAATAAACTTTCATTCTGTCGGCAAGGCTTCAAAAGTAATTTTTTATTTGTACAAGTTTTTACCAGATTGCGCTATTTTCTCAAGTTTGGCCTATAAAGCAAATACTCCCTTTATTCTTGTTTTCTGCATGTTATAGCCAATTGGATAAATTATGCAGTTGAAATTGTGTGGGTGTCTTGGTGTGGTTTGTATGTGTGTACTAAAAAAAAATTTATATTTAAGAGAAAAATTCTACTGTACTGTACTCCCAAGCTTCAAAATGTTCTCGATGAAAAACTTTGATTTTAGTGTGAAAATGTGTTTTTTTGTCAAGTTAATTTTATATTCAAGCCCTCCTGTGGTGATTTGTGAATTACACCTTTGCAAATGGAGTCTAATGAACATAAAAGAGTTTTTCTACTTGATTGGCGGTTCATTCAAAGATTATTAAGGTAACGCAACAACTACATAATTTGTTCTTCTAAAGGTCTGACAGGGAGTTCAGCATGTAAACAAATCATTTAATGATTTTACATTAACTGACAAGAGAGCCCTGCCATGCCAACTTATGTAAACCTATATAAACTCAAATCATAACGGCTGTTAACAGGAGAAGAGAAAGAGAAGCCATTGAAATTGCCTTTATGCGGAAAGTTACTCACAGGAGAGTCGCGTGACAGTTGGTTTCCGCATTTTATCTGTCTGTGTGTCAGTTTTATTAGCATTTAAGCTGTAATATGTGTGGTAAAGTGCCATTAAGAGCCGTCATCATCTCATCTGCAGGATCTGCACGTGCACCTGTCATCAAACGCCATGTGGTCAATCAGCCGAAGAGTCAGACTGAAGGTCAAACCCACTTCTGCCGCCTAGTGGAGCGGAGGGGAACTGGCCTTTACTTTATTAAAGATACAGTGACCATGTTACTTCATATATGTACACACTGGATACAAGCTCTGTGACGCAGAAGAGAATTGTTTGCTTTGGAAGATGATCGGCAATAGGAAATGAACATATTATCAAATCAATGCACCCTATCCAAGGATTGAACCCCCAACCACACAGGACTGGTCTAAAGAGCATGTTGTTCTCAACTGAGCTATCAGCCAGATCCTCTTTATACAAACAACTTATGTGGACCTGATGACTCTCCAAAAGAAACCATTTCATGTTAGATGTGCTTGGGTTGGAGGACAATGAACTTTCAGGAGCAAAGAGCCTGTTATTAACCCTCTATGGTATGCATTATGTTCTAACCATGAAATAGTTTTTATTACATGAAATAGCTTCAATCATACAAACCAAAAATACTTGGGGAAACGTTGCTATATGGCAACGCTGTACCACAAAGGGAAATGGTTTGACATTTTTTTTCTATGTTTATTTATTTTCTATTTAAATGCACATTTCTTTTAGTAATTAATAGATACACTCACCTAAAGGATTATTAGGAACACCATACTAATACTGTGTTTGACCCCCTTTCGCCTTCAGAACTGCCTTAATTCTACGTGGCATTGATTCAACAAGGTGCTGAAAGCATTCTTTAGAAATGTTGGCCCATATTGATAGGATAGCATCTTGCAGTTGATGGAGATTTGTGGGATGCACATCCAGGGCACGAAGCTCCCGTTCCACCACATCCCAAAGATGCTCTATTGGGTTGAGATCTGGTGACTGTGGGGGCCATTTTAGTACAGTGAACTCATTGTCATGTTCAAGAAACCAATTTGAAATCATTGGAGCTTTGTGACATGGTGCATTATCCTGCTGGAAGTAGCCATCAGAGGATGGGTACATGGTGGTCATAAAGGGATGGACATGGTCAGAAACAATGCTCAGGTAGGCCATGGCATTTAAATGATGCCCAATTGGCACTAAGGGGCCTAAAGTGTGCCAAGAAAACATCCCCCACACCATTACACCACCACCACCAGCCTGCACAGTGGTAACAAGGCATGATGGATCCATGTTCTCATTCTGTTTACGCCAAATTCTGACTCTACCATCTGAATGTCTCAACAGAAATCGAGACTCATCAGACCAGGCAACATTTTTCCAGTCTTCAACTGTCCAATTTTGGTGAGCTTGTGCAAATTGTAGCCTCTTTTTCCTATTTGTAGTGGAGATGAGTGGTACCCGGTGGGGTCTTCTGCTGTTGTAGCCCATCCGCCTCAAGGTTGTGCGTGTTGTGGCTTCACAAATGCTTTGCTGCATACCTCGGTTGTAACGAGTGGTTATTTCAGTCAAAGTTGCTCTTCTATCAGCTTGAATAAGTCGGCCCATTCTCCTCTGACCTCTAGCATCAACAAGGCATTTTCGCCCACAGGACTGCCACATACTGGATGTTTTTCCCTTTTCACACCATTCTTTGTAAACTCTAGAAATGGTTGTGCGTGAAAATCCCAGTAACTGAGCAGATTGTGAAATACTCAGACCGGCCCGTCTGGCACCAACAACCATGCCACGCTCAAAATTGCTTAAATCACCTTTCTTTCCCATTCTGACATTCAGTTTGGAGTTCAGGAGATTGTCTTGACCAGGACCACACCCCTAAATGCATTGAAGCAACTGCCATGTGATTGGTTGATTAGATAATTGCATTAATGAGAAATTGATCAGGTGTTCCTAATAATCCTTTAGGTGAGTGTATATACTTATATATACTTATGTATACTTATTAATAGAATATACTTGGGACTCATGAAAACCAAAAATAAGTAGATCCCTATCGTTCCATATATTTTGGCTAACTCACTCTCATCACATGGAAGAGCCAACTCTGTAAAATATTGCTGGATTCATTTTCTGAATAGAAGAAATAATTGTGTTACTTATACATAAACACAGCTTTACTACAATAAACACTTCAAATAAATAAATAACTGCAATCATATCATTGATGCTACTATCTATAAAAAATCCCAATGGGGAAATACATTACTGCAATTCCACTGTGGTGCAGCGTTGCCATATGGAAACATTGATATGCTCTCAATTCACAGTAAAACTATGTTAGACAAAGTTGATTTATGAATACAAATATCTAATTTACTTATTAAAGATGCTGCAAAAAGTCTTCCTTGTGAGGGTGACAGTGGGAAAGAGCATTTTGGAGTGACATTTAAATGTCATTTGACCCAAAAACAGCACATCATTGGCTACCTTAAGGCCTGCCCTTTTAATTCCCATAGTGCAATATACAGCTCTGGGAAAAAATGAATAGACCACTTAACATTGAGAAATCCATGTTAAGTGATCTCTTAATTTTTTTCCAGAGCTGTATAGTATTTTTTTCTAAATAACAAGGAAATGAGTAGAAATTAATTGTTGCCATATGGCAACTCTGTACCATAAATGGTGAAAAGCACGTTGCAGTTATAAACTATATTGAAGCAGACAGAAAAGCAGCATTCTTTTCAGGCAAATAATAAAATGTTCTTTATTACAACCTATAAAAGAATACATTCATTAAAAACAACTATGTGGAGCCGTATGTATTGTGAAGGAAGTCGATGACTGCAGACGTACTGGATAAATTATTGAACAGCCTCCTCTCGGGCTGAGAGGTGATGCGTTCCAGCATGTAAATCAGGTGATGGTGGAAACAGCTGAACGGGGTCCCGTGCTCCACAGCGACGTCCACCCAGTCCCACACACACTGCAGCGGGGTCTCCTCGTACCCTGCAAACATGGCAGGATTGGCCAGCAATCCCCGAGCAGCCATCACACCTGCAGAAATTCAAAGATTTCAGATATAAATGCAATGCAAAGACAGGGTTCCCACTCTTTTCCAGCAATCATTTTCCAATAAAATAACAAGGATCATGCCAAAAATTGCTCTCGAAGTCTTAAAAAGGAGTACACTTTATTGCCATGACTTAACTATAAAATCAAATTAATTAATATGAGTTCTTAATCATACATTATGAGCTTGTTTCCGCCACATAATGAAAAGGTAATTTTGAGTAATTTTTTTTCTTGCTATTCTGACTTTTTCCTCCCAATTGTGAGTTTACATAATTTTGATATAAACTCGCAATTGCCAGTTATAAAGTCAGAATTGCGAGATAGAAACTCAATTGTGTTATAAAGTCAGAATCACAATTCTGACTTTTTTCCTCAGAATTGGACTTTATAACTTGCAATTGTGACTTTATATCTTCAATTCTGAGAAGATATAACTCGCAATTGCTCGGGAAAAAAAAAAAAAGTCAAAATTGAGTTTATATCATGCAATTCTGACCTTATAACACGCAATTGCAAGTTTATATAAAAATGATGTGATTAGGTAGCTGCTTACCAGTTAACATTCACTGCATACGTTTGAGCAGTTAATAACATTAGCTAACTGCTGCAAGTGGCAACACAAGACTAAACATCACTGAAAACACTACTCTCACGTGTCAGAACTCAGCACTCCTGAACTTTCTGCAACTAGCAGTAATTGTTTGGGCCAGTGATAAACTCTTTGTACTCGGCTAAAGAAAACTTAAAAACAAAAAAAAATTCCAGGACAACAAGATTTTCCAGGACATTTGTACTCAATTTTCCAGGTTTTCCAGGACGAGTGGGAACCCTAAAAGATCAGACATGTGGAGAGGCGGTTAAACGGACACACACCGTCCACCCCGGTGAGGGCGTATGTGTCCTCCACATCCTGCATGCTCTTGATGTCACCATTAGCGATGACTGGGATGGAAAGACTGTCCTTGATGGTCTTGATGGCGTCGTAATGAACAGGCTGGTGCCTCTCGTCGGCTGTACGCCCGTGGACTGTGATCCATGAGACGCCTGCTGCCTCCACCTTCTGACAGAGATCCACTGTCTTCCTGACATCTTTGTGAATTCTGAAGAAAACAATACTGCCAGTAAATGTCAAGCCAATTTATACATACACACAGTACCTGTCAAACGTTTGCAAACATTACAATTTCTTTATATTTCTAAAAGAAGTTTATGCTCACCAAGGCTGCATTTATTTTAAAAAAAACAACAACTCTAATATACTGATTTGGTCCTCGGGTAACATTTCTGATTATCATCAATGTTGAAAACAGTTCTTTGATTAACAGAAAGTTCAATGAACATTTGCCGTCCAAATACACACACTTGCGGTCTTTGCACTTGACCACTTGTCTACTTGCATGCTGTATTTCCTGTATTTGGTCCAAGTGTTCAAGCAGGCGTGAAGCCTGCAAGTGTGTGTAGAACTTTTGATTACCCAATGGGACACACTTATAGTGTTGCATGCGTTTACAGTGTTTACTTTGCATTTTAAAATAAACTTGTTCAGTAGTCTCTATGTAGCTAACAGAAATGCTTCTAATTAAGTGATACGTTGCAAATGTTGTGCAAAATACACATCTTTGCACCAATAAAATGTGCAGAAATGTATGTTTTACTACCAAATTATATATAAAATCTAATTAATTTAACTTACAGTGGAATGTTTTCCTTGACATCTCGCGATTTCGGGGCAGACGAGTTCCCGAACATAATGGGATGATGATGGGATACGCTTAGCAACGAATACCGCTCCGAAGCATTAAGGGCACTGCACTTAGGCATTTAAGACATGGGACAGGCTTGCGCACTTACTTCCTGTCGCAAGAGTGGGTATTTGGACAGGACAATTGTTTCCACAAAAATGTTAAGTAGCAAAAATAATAATAAATATTTCTTGATCAGCAAATCCTCATCTTAGAATGATTTCTGAAGGATCATGTGACACTGAAGACTGGAGGAATGATGATGAAAATGCAGCTTTGAATCACAGGAATAAATTACACTTTACAATATATTCACATAGAAAACGGTTATTTTAATTTGTAAAAAAAATTCACAAAATATTTCTTTCTTTTACTGTATTTTTGATCAAATAAATGCGGCCTTGGTGAGCAGAAGAGACGTCTTTTAAAAACAGTAAAACATTTTATCATCCCCAAACTTTTGAACGGTAGTGCATGTAGAATATATCACCTTTCTCTAGTATATACACTGTATGTATGTGGATAAAGTTGGACAAAAAATTATATATCCAACTTCATATAAAGAGCTGGGCAATAATATAGTTACATTTTGCAACAAAATAAACAAAATTCAGACAGTTGAGAAATATGGTACAATTAAAGAAGTAAGATTTTGCACTATAAACGGAAATCTTTGGCATTCTGACAATTTTAAACATGTTAAAATACACAGTGTTAATGTTATCAATAGTCCAACTGTCCATTTCATTTCAAAAACTTTTAAATGAAAGACATCATCATTAATACAACGGAGTATTAATGAGCATACTTTAGAGTCAGGAAATCATATGCTCACCTTATTTTAATGGATACTGTATAGTTGGGGTTGTCTATTTGGTTTCGGACATGCCTAACCATGTCTTTGACAAGCTCAGGTTTGTTAATCAGACACGCACCATAGCCTTCAGACACGGCCCACCTGCAACACACACATCCACATGACTGCTGTCACTTCCACAAAGAACCTGTGCACAAAATGTTCTACTAACTTCAACTGAGCTGGAACTCAAAAGTTGACATTTTCCCCATCTCTTGTGTGTTCATGTGTTTGATTATTTAGTACTCTCAGCTCTGTTTAACACAGTTAAATCCAAAGGTTTCGCCTTAAAGTCACCACGAAATCAAAATGGACGATTCTTGTTTTTTAATGGAATATTGCTGTATTTATTATAACTGATCTATAATTCATGTGTCATCACAATCTTTAATCAAAATCACTTCCCCTCCCTCTTGCAGCAACATCTCTTCTCTTCTCTGATGACGAGGGCGGGGCAACCTGTCACTCACATGAGGTCAGCCAATAGCAAACCACAATCATTCAATCAAATCCCCACAGACAAAATCAAGTGCCGCCCCACATTTGTTCTTGTTCCAGAAGCTGTTTCACTCAGATATACGACACAATAGGGAAGAAAAGATGACAGCTACTGCCGTTTCATGAAAATGCACTAAAATAGTCTGCAAATCACCTTCTGATACATACATTATGTATCTTAAGAAATCCTTAGTATTAGTAGTTAGTATTCCTTACTTTTTTAAAGCAGTGAGTGTACTGTTATTTATTATGCATACTAGAGCTGCACTATTAATCGTTAAAAGATTGCTATCTTGATTCAAACACCCATGCGATATGGCTATATGTCTATTAAAATCACAGTGAACATTCAGATCTGTGTTAGCACTGCTGCTGATGCAGAGAGCGGTTATGTATGAAACAGCTTCACAAACAGTCTTTTCAACCACACAGTATCATTATTTCTGTTATTCATATTATCACAGTAGTACTGGGATAAAAGTTTATAGTTCAGATATAAACACTGATGTCTACAGTAACGATCAAAATAGATTAAATCCCTTTTGAAAATAACTTGGTGCTTTAAATACATTTTTTATCACATTGTTACACCAGTAGGTGGCGACAAGTGACTGATTAAAATGTATTTGTCATTGAATCATTCATTCAACATTCGTTCAATCCAGTAATGAATCAAGTGAAGTATTTGTGTCATTGAATCATTCATTAAAACTGTTTCTTTTAAATAATTCATTCAGATTAATTAAAAAATTTTAAATAGACATTTTTGTCAGAACCTCCGGTAAATTATATGTTATTTTGCTTAGTTGTCTGTTCAGAATCGTGGGAGAATCATGATCTCTGTTTGAAACGAAAAAATCCTGATACTCCATTTATCCAGAATCATGCAGCTCTAATGCATACATTACTCTGAATATTAGCATTACCTTTGTGGACAGCCACAGTTCAAATCCACCCCATCTGAGAAAGGGGAAACCACACATGCAGCATCGGCCAGCGTCTGTGCGTCCTTCGCAGCAAACTGGACAATTAAGGGTCGGTCAGCTAAGAAGCAAACACATGATATGAGTAGTTATTAAGTAGAAGGCTGTGCCAGTGACTCGACTAAAGGTGAAAGGTAGCGTTGCATCTAATTGTAGTCACATTGAGAAAACTGAGGTCAATTTATGAGTGAGCAAAGTTAATTCTCCCAATAAGTTATGAACTGAACGGGATCCCTCAGACTGTGACGGAAAATGTGTGTGTGTGTGTGTGTGTGAGAGAGAGAGTGTGTGAGTGTGTGTGTAAACAATTCATTTATGCTAATATTTTTATTTGAAAAGATTAACTTAATTCCCAAGGTTTTAACTTAACCCTTGATATGACACAGCTTACCCCTAATGTCACTGGACCATTTTAGGACAAATCTAGTCTTAGTTTTTCTGCAGTCTGTCCTCATCACAAGAGAGCAGGGAAAAAACAATGCTAAATACATATAATCATGCAAAATTAGAAAACACTTCCCATCTCGTTTCTTTTGTTGTTGTTGACATAAAAGGAAAAGGCGGTATTTTAGCACAGACTTTACTGTCACTTGGTAATATGGCTAAAAATAATATCTGGCTAAGTGCATTAATATTATTGGTAACACTTTAGTTTAGGTTTTCAACTAGTTTCTTATTAGCATGCATATTACTAGGATATTGGCTGTTTATTAGTACTTATAAAACACATATTAATGCATGATCATATTCTACATCCCTTAATCCTGAACTTAACAACTACCTTACTAACTATTAATAAGATTATAAAATTAGAGTTTATTTAGGCAAAAGTCGTAGTTAATAGGGAGAATTAGACTCTAAACTAAAGTATTAAAGTATAAAACCCAATATTGTCAATTTTCCCATTTGCTCTATAACATGGTAATAACATTGCATATTATCGCACCTGTGCAGTTTATGGTAATATAGACATGTTCACATTTGATGTCAATGTTTTGCTTACTTTTGTATGATACATCATTTTAATGCAGTGTCTGATGTAAACTTTGGGCCCTAAAGCAAAACTGAGAACCACTGGCTTAAAGGACAACAGCTACAATATAGATCATATCTGAAATACGACTTACTCTTATTGGTGGTGAATTCACTGTCTCTGGCTTTTGCAGATCGCATGAAATCAGCTGCAATGATCATTGGGGTGAAACATAAATCACAGTCATATTTCCTCACTAAACATCTGAACGCCAACCTGAAAAAAAATAAAAAATAATAGAAAACCATTCAGAATACATACAACATGGACAAAATATCACATTACAGGAATCAATTCAATGCAGTCTAACTTACTTTGAGTAACGGACCATGGGTGCACATACTCTGACTGGCCTTCCACTGTTAAACAAGTCCGTGATATTCCCTCTATCCATTGTTATTTTATTGTGGACCTCTGTCATAATCTCCGCGACTCACAATCCTGACACACATTGTAAGAAGTCATCGCGCATTTCAAATACTATTAAACTCCTTATTAAAATGTACCCCATTTTTAATTACAAAAAGCGCGTTCAGAATAGTAAACATTAGACTAAAACCATAGACAGTAAAAGACTAAAACACGCATGGCTACAACCAGCACCGTTTGTCACTTCCGTGTGTCAGGATGAGTGGGTGTGTTTAACCTTTGACCTCTCATCCACAAGAAAAAAATCGTATTTATTTCCAATTATAATACGATAGATTATTACACAAATTAATATAATACCTTCTAAAACTAGTTAAATCAGCATTAAAATAAAATTGTGCCCGTTTGTGATTTTTTTTATGAACGTTACGCCAGTACAACTAATTAATATTCATGACCATCGCCGTTGCGCTGGTTACGCTCCATTCATGTTTTGACGCAGGAATTGTACGTCACTGATGAAGTGGCAACGATGGAGGCTAACACGGAATCAACAGCGAATTCACTGCTGAAAGATGGTAATCTTCTTTTACTATGTTTTCTCTTTTAGATATGATCTGTGCAGGTGTTTTTAGGTTAGCCTGATCATCTCGATCGGCACCTTTAGTAATGCGATCTCCTGTTATGTGTTTTATAAATCCTGATCCTTTTCCTTCCAGAGTGCTATGCCGATTTCCTTAAAGAGGAATTCGATGTGAAGACATACACAGCTCAAGCCATTCATCATGCTATCATTGCAGAGCAGCTGGCAAAGCTGGCAGAGGGCATCAGTCAGCTGGACAAAGAGCTGCACTGCCAGGTGAGACACACCTGTCAGAATCAACAAACACCAGTGTTTCTATGCAGATCTGTGTTAGGATCATGTCCATGAAGTTAGAAAGTGCACTAATCCTTTATAGAAATGTCTCCAAGCACTGACAACAAAAAGCTCCCCATGAAAGTACTAAAACTATAAAAATATATTTTGCTTTTGATCACAGGTAGTGGCCAGACATGAGGATCTACTAGCGCAGGCAACAGGGATCGAGTCTCTTGAAGGTAAAGTCTCATTACCTGCTTCACATTTATCATCTGTTGGATTAAAGGCACAATATGTAAGATTTTTGGATTAAAATATCCAAAAACCACAAGAACAGTGTTCAATATTTTGTTGACTTGTACAATTGTGTACGTTATCCCAAATGTTTCCAAGAATGTTTAAATCCAGAGAAATAAGCAATTTTAACCAGGACACGGACCGCGTCGCCTATCAATGACATCATGCACGCGTTACCCTCGATTTCCTCGTTTTAAATTTTTTTATTTTGTAGAAACCATGGAAACACCAAAGACGCTTTAATATATTATGTGTTATATTAGACAGGTGAGCAACTGTTTGGAGACATTCATTGACAGAAAACGAATCATTGTTCTACAGCTCAACACAGTTAGTCTTATTGATTAAATCTCGTTCCATTGATTTACCGCGAGTACCATGTTTTACCATGCG
Organism: Rhinogobio ventralis; assembly: GCA_039654625.1. Lineage (NCBI taxonomy): Eukaryota > Metazoa > Chordata > Actinopteri > Cypriniformes > Gobionidae > Rhinogobio > Rhinogobio ventralis. The sequence continues at coordinate 3,912,462 of CM077207.1, forward strand.
TAATATTGATCTCGCTCACTGCAGTGTGAACAAGTGTCTCATAGCAGCCGCCGAGCGAAGGCGCAGAGTAGCATTATAACTTTCATACTTGCATTATAACACATATATAACACACTCAAATTTATCTAATATGATAAAACAGCGCTGAGTTACCCCACATACGCTTGAGCGGAGGAAGCAGAAAAGTTCGTCCGCGGCGTAAAAAAAGCTCTGCGGAATCCAGGCGTCATCAAGCTATGCCTTTGTTTTGAATAAGCAACGGAAAATTACATATTGCGGCGTTTATGTAATATTAGTAAAGCCGGAAATGGGAAGTTGCGATAGTCTTTTCTTAACTTTTGTGGCGTACAGTATATCCGAGTGAATTTGAGCAAGAATAAATGTAGCCAGTAGACGCATCATCAGAGGAGTTATTTATTCATAATGGGGGCAAATGAATTTAAAAAAAATAACGATGTGCACGGATAAATATTTTATTGTACAATGTTCCATAGAAAATAATAAAAATGTCAATTTTGAATTCATGGTGATTTTAAAATACATTTTTATAATACATACACATAATATATTTAAAATACATATTTGCCATTTTTTATCATTCATGTGTAATTTCAAATGAGCATATAAAAATGTATAAATAATGTATATAAGGCATTATAATGTGTAAAGTATATAAAAAATGGCATTTGAAGTATTCCGAAAGTACATGTGTAGAAGTTGCAGTGTGTTTTCCTCTGAATACTGACCCCCTCTGTCATAGTTAGTCAATGAATAACTTGCCTATAGGTGTCTCAGCATTATAATCTGGGATACTGTGAAGTTTTTAACATAAAAAAAAAACTCATGAATTTGAATGTGCATGCAGTTTTACAGCTGTCCTCCAGGGGGACCCCTTGACACATCTCAAATTCTTGCACATTGCACTCTTTCTGAGCATGGGAATTATGGGTGTTTTTGCTTCCACACAGGTGTCTTACAAATGATGCAGACCAGAATTGCAGCTCTCCAGAGTGCTGTAGACAGGTAAATGACCTCATTAAAGGCATTAAAATGGTCCATGCTTTTTAAAGATGGGTACACTTTATTTTAAGGTGATGTAGTAACAAGTACTGAGTAATATTAATTAACTACATGTACTTACTATAGAGTTAGGTTTTGGTTTAGAGTTAGTTACTTGTAATTATGCATAATTTACTATAGTAAGTACATGTAGTAATGTGTAACTATATCACCTTAAAATAAAGCGTTACCAAAAGGTGGTGCATAATTAAAAACCCCTTAACTGTTACCATCCCACTAGCGGAATCGCCTTTTTTCATATCACATATTTTAGTAATCATCATATATTAGGTATCATTTGAAACCTTATGGACTCAAAATTCATCCTGTGAAAGCCGTTGGACGTTGGGTTACCATGGAAATGGTACTTTAAATTCTTTTAGCGGGCTCCTCCCCCTAGTGGGCGGTGTCAGGTTTCATATTACAAAAATTGTTTTTAATACATTTTTAACTACTTTATAATCAAACCCTTTTCTAATCTTGACTCTCAGGGTTCCATATTTGGTGATAAAAGTGATATTTGGACAGAAATGTATTAAAAATAAAAAATAAAAAATCAATGGAATGTGGGTGTCACCCAGTGGCTATTTTTAGTACAGCCCCTAAACAAAATCTCATAGGAACTTCAATTTTTGTGATATCAACTTCAAATTTGGAACTTGGTTAGACATATGGCTTTGATTTTATAGTAATTTTAGAGTAAAAATTATTTTGTAAAATATATATTTTATATAAAAATTCTCAAAAAGGGGGGTGACAGTTAATGGGTTAATAGATATCAGAAAATGTCTTAGCAATTTGTGCACTATAAATTCAAAAAAGAAAGTATCAATTAGTCAGACACATTGTAGTATTTTATTTACACATCTCTCTCTCTTTCCATTCTCAGGATAAGGACCAAAATCGTTGACCCTTACAATAAGATTGTGGCACGGACGGCCCAGCTTGCCCGCTTACAGGTGTTGTTTTTTGTCTTTACTTTTACATCTTCTTTATCTGCTCTGTCTTCCCATATCTCTCTATCCCTGGATATTCTGAGCAGATAAAGAGATTTGCACTCTGCCAAACTATTTTCTCTTCATTGTCCTGCTTTACAAACACTGTGCGCTTGATTTCCATGTTTATTGGCTCAACATCTGAAATAGATACAGCACTGCCTTCACAATTGTTTGCAGTCAAGACAGATGCTGTAATACACCTGACATGAAGAAAAAAAAAGAAAGAAATGCACACAAACAAAAAGAAAATAATTCTGGGTTTTGAATATTGATTTGTGATTGACATCCTAAAAAAAAACCATAATAATTAAAAATTAATACATTTTCAAAATCTTTTAAGAGTGTAATTAATATAATATAGTATATTAATTATTTACTCAATCTCACGTCATTCCAAATTCATTTGTTGTTTTCTTAGAGAAATATATAAAACTAATATTTTTTGTGCAGTGTTTAATATTTACAATCTTCAGCTCTTTTCCACTGACTTCACGTGATGTCATCATGAGTGAAGCTTCAAGCCTGCAGAAAAAAAAAAATCAATAAAAGTCCATTTGGGCCCGGAAAGGAAGGGTCTCTCTCACACTCCATCAGTCACACACGTGAATACACACAGCTAGGTGAACGATAGTGTCCCGCTCGACACATCTTGTGGATTTACAGGGTCTTCAGTCCTGGTTTTGAGTGGCTTTGGGAATGTTATTAAATATGAATGACATACAGCTGTGGTGGAAAAAATACAGCTGCCCCTGCACTCTCTAAACCTCTTTCTGCCCCTTTTCTTGTGTGGCTTTATAGAAGAGTAGAAACACATTTGTGTTTGCTCATCAGCATAGCTTCATCACAAACTCCATAATGGGTATGTTGTCATAGTTAGTATTTCTCTAGTTGATGTTTTTAATACAATTTGGCGGGTTGAATTTTTTTATATAATATATACATTTTTCAATTGTAGTTTTTGAAAAAGGCATATAAAATAATAAACTAAGTGCAATGTAGTGTTGTCAAGAATATAGATTTTTCGATACATATCGATACTGAAATATCTGAAACGCTTCCAATACTCATTTTCTGCAGAATAGATACACGATACCTGCTGCGCTTTCTCTTTCTTTCTCTCTCTCTCATCTCTCCGACAGCGAGTTACACACAAACCCGCCTCCACTCACTCACTCGTTTCATTTGCTCCGGATGTTTAATACTTTAACATTTGTTAAAAATCGTTTTCAATATCTGTATTGGCACATACCTACAAAAAAAAACCCTGGTTACACATTATTTTAAGGTGTCATTGTTACGGTGTAATTATATATTTAAGTACTGAGTAATATTTAGTAACTACATGTACTTACTATAGGGTTATGGTAGGACTAGGGTTTGGTTAAGGGTAAGTTGCATGTAATTAGGCATGATTTACTGTTATTACTATGTTAAGTACATGTAACATATGTAACAAGGCCACTGTAAAATAAAGTGTTACCAAAATTAATATTGATTACAGGAGTTACACCAATGTCACTGCCCAGAAAAAAAAGTTACAGTTTGTTGCTAAGTGGCAGAACATTTCTGGTAAACTTTCCAGACGCTTTTTTTTTCATGGGAAGTTAAGCTGGGGCATTTTGGAAATATATGCAAACTGTCATATACAAACATAAATATAAACATTTTGTTTGGTCATAAGCCGACATGCTTGTAAACTACAATGACATTTTTGATGTTGACTTATTTCTGAGTAGAACTTTAATCAGTTCTTTCATTGAACAACAGAAAAGCATGAATGTTGAGTGAAATAAACATATTCCAAAAAAAAGTCCCATTCTCAGTCTCATGTGATTGAGGAATGCACAGGGTAGAAATTCAACTGAATTTGCATTGAATCTGGTTGTTTTAACCAAGATTATACTGCAACTTGTTTAGGCATGCATTACTGTTATTATTGCTCATATATTTTTCTAAAAATGAGACTTGTAACCCCCTACTCGTTGTAGTATTTTGATATCTAATGGCACATATAGATTTAGAAGTTCATTTCATTTGTTTATTTCATGTTGTCTTTGTGTCTGGGTCTGTCCTGTCCTTGCCTGTAGCAACATATTTTAATTTATTTTTATCCCTCATAAGAATAAGACCAGACTTGACGATGGGGACACAGCTGATTTCCTTTTGAATTCATCTGTACCTTTACAGTATCTGACACTCGGTCACCCCGGGACAAAGCAATCAGTCTCAGACACACACAGAATAAGATGCACGTACCTTTGGGACAGTTCAGCTGCACCTTTTTACTGAAACACAAAAAAGACTGACCTCTCTGAGTCCTTCATTTGCCTGCACTCTGCCCACAGGCATGATTGTCATACTATACTGAACATGTGGCTTACTTTCATGTTTTGAGCACAAAATGCACTGGGTTATAAGAGTTTACTGTTTCTTATAATAGAAGTGTGTTGGCTTTTAGGGTGTGAATCAAATGCTTATTCCTGCCTGTTTATAGTATTTGTATGTGTGTGAAATCCATTGACAATTACTGTAGCTGATTTCCTATTCTAGTCCTCCCTGTGAGATGATGCACTTCCTTCTCCTTGATAAAAGACAAAAAAATATTAAAGCACCACTTATTCTGAGTATATATACTATTTCCCCACCATTGATGGAATTTTCTTTCTGCGTTTTTTCACTGTTTTATGGTAGGGGTGACGAGCTATTAATACCATAACAATAATTATTGGTTGGTAATCCCAGGTTCTATGGTAACTATGGTTACCATGGTACATTTTTGATAGAGAATTTCACTTTAACATCATGTGGACATCATTATCATTACCTTATCATTGATATTTGCATGTGCTGGTTATGATAGGCCCATAAGTCATTGTTATTGGATGAACACAGGAATGAGATGCCTTATCTTATTCTCTCTGGCAGGTGGCGTGTGACCTGTTGAGAAGGATTATTCGCATCCTGTACCTGAGCAAACGACTGCAGGGGCAACTGCAAGGGGGCAGCAGAGAGATCACTAAAGCTGCCCAGAGCCTCAATGAGCTGGGTGAGTTACCCATCACATCGTGCCCTTCAAAATGTTTACTCATGATGGAGCACTCTGCATGAGTGGCGACACTTTACCTATGTTGTCTTTATTGGATTATTTAATATCTAAGTGAGTTGGTGATGCACTCTTAAAAATAAAGTTTCCGAAAGGTTTTCGCAGTGATGCCATCGGGGCTTGACATTAACACCCACCAACCTACCAAATGCGTGTGTATTTCAGCAGTGGTGTGTAACGCAGTCACTCCTACTAGTCACTTTGGCGGGTTGAATTTTATATATAATATATACATTTTTCAATTGTAGTTTTTGAAAAAGGCTATGAAAAGTGCAATGTAGTGTTGTCAAAAATATAGATTTTTCGATACATATCGATACTGAAATTACTGAAATATCTGAAACACTTCCAATACTCATTTTACACGATACCTGCTGCGCTTTCTCTTTCCTTCTCTCTCTCTCATCTCTCCGACAGCGAGTTACACACAAACCCGCCTCCACTCACTCACTCGTTTCATCTGCTCCGGATAAATATTGTTGGCGTTACAGGGCTTGAATTTCGGTGTGGGATTGCACGTATTGCGCATTATTTGACTAATTCTCGCAGATTTTGTGTGTTTACACCCAAAGTTTGCGCACATAAAGCCGCCTCTCAGTGCTTATTATGCTTAAACAGTCAAATACACACAAAATAATGTCAAAATGCCAGTCTTAGCGAGTATTCACGTAAACACGGTCAGTTCTGTTTTAAAGGTGCACTATGTCCATTTTTTTCAGTAAAATATCCAAAAGCCACTAGGCCAGTGTTATATATTTTGTTCAGTTGAGTACAGTATCCCAAATGTTTCCAACTATTTGTAAATCGTGAGAAAATTGCAATTTTAACCAAGGAACCGGGACGTGTGAGGGAGTCGCCTGGCAATTGCGTCATATCTGCGTTACCCTCGGTTTCCGGTTTACTCTCACTGCAGTGTGCAACAAGTGCCATAGCAGCCACCGAGCGAATGAGTAACCTCATAACATCATTTTCAACACACTCAAATGTATCTAATATGATAAACAGAGCTGTGTTACCTCATACTCATGACCGGAAAAGCGGAAATGGTGCCGGCGACTGTGGCATAATAAAAGTCCCACTGCTCGCGAGGTGTGTGTTGCGTTCATCTTATTAACAATCGCTCCAGCGGCCTTGCTCAGCTCCCACAACACTCGGGTCTGCTCTGCTTCATACTACAGTAACGTTAATAATCTCATCCATGAACATGATTTCTGCCCGAGTCCTATCCCGATTCTTTTCCACCGGCTGTGAGGTGAAGACCACATGTCCCAAGATTCTGAGCTCAAACTTGGCGTCATCAAACTTCGCCTTTGTTTTGAATAGGCGACCCCTAGCGGACGGAAAAGTTACATAGTGCACCTTTAAGTGAACATAAACAGTTGAGAAAGAAAACGCATGTGTAACAGTGTAATGGATCCGTGCGTCAGGTCTTAAAGTGACAGCAGCCTAATAAACCTGCTGCCAAATTATGAGATATTACAAATATCTATATGGCAGTTTTTCCCTGTGGTATTGATGTCAGATTTGTGGCCAGTGAAAATGCAGAGTGGTTAGTAACTTTGGAAAACCACTAACCACAGCGGCGAGTGAGCAAAGTTAATGTCAAGCCATAGATGCCATAGAGGAACCACTTTTGGTTTCCTTTTAGTGAACTGTTCTTTTAAAAAAATAAACTAAAAATGCAATAACCTTTTTCCACCATAAAGAACGTGTCAGGGGCCTTTTGCAGCGGATAATTATAAGAACTAGACATGGAGGTCATCTGAATGAGAACTAAATTTTCGTGGTTGCATTCACACCTACAGTAGGAGCTCTGAAGTGACATAAACCATCACTTACATCCTGCCACTCTGGTTGTTGTGCGGGGCTTTTGACGGCACTGAGAACACCAGAGCCTGAGCACACAACACTCCCATTCTCCATCTTTATTAGTTTACGATCTGTTTAACAGTCCTATCCAATACATTATTACACAGTTAAACAAAGAAAGTGAACGCAAAAATACATAATCATGTTTTGCTTGCTCCCTTCAAAGTCGTGTTGGATTTCCTCCTTAGCGCTGAGCAGTTTGAGAAGTGCCTGGACTTCGAAGTTGGTCCATCTATCGCTGTTTTCCATGTTCAGGGAGTTAGTTTGTTAGTTTATAAACCGTTTACACTGCTTTTTAAAAATGGTGGGTGTTGGTGTTTTGCATATATGATTTACTTGTCTTAGAATTTTGCAATGTTGCATTTAGTGTTTCTGTTTTTAGGCCACTAATAATAATTATTCAAGTGCTATGGCATCTGCCACTGTTGTGTAAATGGCACCGGTACAATCTTGTACTATTTCCAGGTCAGCCCAGTTCTTGTGGCCTAAATGTTTTGCTGAGTTTGCAACGCAGGTGCAAGGACTGTCTGAAACTGTCTGACCTGTTTTGGAGATATTGTAGGTTGTTTCGTTGAATTTCGTTCCTTTGATTAACGTCTGACCCAAATAGCATTTACAAGTGACTTTAGTTCCAATAGTGACAAGTACGTTACAGTAATCTCATAGAGCTTAAAGTTGACAGGAAATCAAAATTGACCCCATTTACATTTTAATACACGTTCCAGGCCGTATTGGTGACCCCTCAACCCCTCTCTTGTCTTTTTATGATCCAATCAATTCCCATTGCATCATATTAAAGCCTGTCTGATAGGGTTTCTTTTTCCATGTTAAATCCTGTTTGAGGGTGTTGAATTGTTTTTGTGTAATTTTAGAACACTGACATAATTATTGTCTAGAATTCATGCGGTTGTGAACATTATCTGAAATGTAAAACTTATTTTCAGCACTGGGTTTAATGGCTGTAATATCAGATTCATATTGACTCGTACTCTATTGACCTTTTGTTTGTACATTTGCCTAGATTTCATAAGGACAGATAAATAGCACAATGCAAATCCAGTGTGCTCTTAGTAAACACATGTCTTCATTATTAAGGCACAGGCCCTGTGGGAAAGATTCCACTGAAGATCAGCAAGGTACTTTTTTCCCGGTTTCTATTTGCATATTCCTTTTAAACGAAGCTAAATCAATTCAGGCGAACAGTAGTTTCCTATTGTGCATACGGAGGGCATGCTGATTTTGTCATTCACCGCTTGCAAAATATTATGCTGTGGTCAGCAAGACAAAGTATTTCTGTCTGTTTCTCTTTTTTACACATACAAGCTCTGTTCCAAAACTTAGGGCGTTTTCACACCTGTGGACTTAACAGGGACTTAATGCAACATTGTAACACATTTTCTTCTTGGTTTGGTTCGCTTTCACAAGGTAACCTTTCCAAGTGTTTCAAAATGTGTTTATGCAAGTCACATGCGAGTACAACTGTCCTCTTATTGGTCAGAGTTTCCTCTGCGTCATCCATCAAGATGATTGACAGGTTTGCTTCATGAGATTATTGTGGCTTTATTTGTAACTGTTAAGACACACACAAACACTATACGAATGTAGCCATCATTCCCGCTGTTAAATTATATAGCACATTCGTAATAATACTGCAGCAAATTCAAACACACTCTCTCTGGATCTCCCAGCGCTGTCTAGAGGTTAACTGTGTCAAGACACACAAAAACACTATACGAATGTTACATCGGTCAGGGATAACATTATGACCGGTGAAGTGAATACCACTGATTATCTTATATCTCTATATTTTAGGCAGCAGGGTGAACATTTTGTCCTCAAAGTTGATGTGTTAGAAGCAGGAAAAATGGGCAAGCGTAAGGATTTGAGCGAGTTTGACAAGGGCCAGATTGTGATGGCTAGACGACTGGGTCAGAGCATCTCCAAAACTGCAGCTCTTGTGGGGTGTTCCCGGTCTGCAGGGGTCAGTATCTATCAAAAGTGCTCCAAAGAAGGAACAGTGGAGAACCGGCGACAGGGTCATGGGCGGCCAAGGCTCATTGATGCACGTGGGGAGCGAAGCCGTGTGGTCCGATCAAACAGACGAGCTGTAGCTCAAATTGCTCAAGAAGTTAATGCTGGTTCTGATAGAAAGGTGTCAGAATACACAGTGCATCACAGTTTGTTGTGTATGGGGCTGCATAGCCGCAGACCAGTCAGGGTGCCCATGCTGACCCCTGTCCACCGCCGAAAGCGCCAACGGTGGCACGTGAGCATCAGAACTGGACCACGGAGCAATGGAAGAAGGTGGCCTGGTCTGATGAATCATGTTTTCTTTTACATCACGTGGATGGCCGGGTGCGTGGCTTACCTGGGGAACACATGGCACCAGGATGCACTATGGGAAGAAGGCAAGCCGGCGGAGGCAGTGTGATGCTTTGGGCAATGTTCTGCTGGGAAACCTTGGGTCCTGCCATCCATGTGGATGTTACTTTGACACGTACCACCTACCTAAGCATTGTTGCAGACCATGTACACCCTTTCATGGAAACAGTATTCCCTGGTGGCTGTGGCTCTTTCAGCAGGATAATGTGCCCTGCCACAAAGCAAAAATGGTTCAGGAATGGTTTGAGGAGCACAACAATGAGGTGTTGACTTGGCCTCCAAATTCCCCAGATTTCCATCCAATCAAGCATCTGTGGGATGAGCTGAACAAACAAGTCCAATCCATGGAGGCCCCACCATGCAACTTACTGGACTTAAAGGATCTGCTCCTAACATCTTGGTGCCAGATACCACAGCACACCTTCAGGGGTCTAGTGGAGTCCATGCCTTGACAGGTCAGGGCTGTTTTGGCAGCAAAAGGGGGACCAACACATTATTAGGAATATATGTCATAATGTTAATAATAATAATAATAATAATAATAATAATAATAATAAAATAATACATTTTATTTATAATGTGCTTTTCTTAAACCCAAAGCGCAACAGTAAAATAAAACAGAAACAACAAGAGCAAATACAACAATTAAATGTTATGCCTGATCGGTGTATAATGCAGCTAGAGCAGAAAATCAAGGCTTCATCGGCACAGCATTCTCCCACGGATTTACAATTATACAACATTACACAGCATTCTAAGATGAAGAGGTGCTCTTTTGGTTTTCAACTGTGATAACGAATGTGCTCACTCACAGAATCAGACACTACTGCTATTTATATAGCACACTTCCCGTTATGAATTATAATACCATTTGGTTTGTTGGTCCGTTGGGTCGGATTGCTTTCACACCTCAAGCGAACCGCCCCAGAGTTTGTTTCCAATCGGACCGGTCTCGGAGCGATTGTTTTGTTGCGGATCACGATTGCCGTGTTCATATATGGCTAAACGAACCGACCCAAGGGAGAAAACGCACCAAGTTCCAAAACAACATGCCTAGCTAGACAGCATTTTAAAACATCATAGGCCCACTTCTGATTTTAGCCCAGTTTTAAGGCATTGCTGCATGTTTCTTTTGCAGAAGTCCCAAAATGCAATGTGACTCTGTGAAGAAATGAGCAACATGATAATGTCAAACTGTATTAGAACCAAATGTGGTTCAACTCTCTCTTGTGTATTTATCGTGAGTAGCTCTGTTTTTGAGTTGCTGCCTGTTAGCTTTCCAAATCAATTGGTTATGAGATGCCTTAAAAGGCAGCAGCCTATGTTAGCAGTAGAAAACATGGCACGCCGCTAGCTTTTGGTGTAGTCTTATTCTCTTCATGACACAATATGATTCGGTAATATGTTTTCTCCATCCATTGAATTATTTATCATGTTAAAGTGAGGGTCATATTTGGATTCGTCTCACCCAGCTAATGGATTACAGAGACATCTTTGCATTAGCGCCTCTGTCCAAGACGAGACAATTAGAGTGCTCTAACAGCACCTGTCCTTTTTTTCGCAGGATGCTCAGCTTTTATGGCTTCCCTCCACCCCCTCAAGGTATAACATGCACAGCCAAGGTCTGATTTGAGATCATTATCTGTATGTGCAGCTCTCTGGCATCCAGTGTAGAAAGCTGTCTAACAAATCTCCCATTAGGCAACCTGTTTAAAAACATACTGCTTTACACGGGTAGAAAAGCTTTTTTGTCTATAGGTTTTGACAGAATGTTTTACCGTACATGCTGTCTTTTTTTCCAAATAGAGCAGGATGCAGCCCTGAAACTGTAAAAGCAATTAAAGTGCTTTCTTTGTTTTGAAGTCTCTGTCTAGTGCACGCTGTCCTCAGATGGTGTTACAAGAAATCCGATGAGGTGCAGTTGGACAGTGATTGGTTCGAGCTTGAGAGTTTATAAAGCTGCTGATAGCATCATGCTATTGGATTGTAAACAAGACGATCAGTAAATGATAATGGACCCTTAAAGGTTTAATTGAAAAATCGCTTTCCTGTTTACCATGTGGCACAACTGTGTAAGACGTTAGCTGAGACATCATTGTGTTCCAGTTTAGGGTTGGTCGAATGGGCAGCAAATACCATGCAATAGTATAAACTTGTTAAAGTGTACATAACACACACAGTTTCTGCCAATCTCATGTTAATCTTGATTACGCTTGTTTCGACTCATGACCAGGAACAAACAAACACACTTGCAGAACTCCGTTGCCGCTCCGGGAAAACAAACTGCATCCACTGTTTCCTTAACGCTGGGATATTTGAGAAGCTGAACAAGGTTATCTTTCCCTCACAACCTGAAACACACTTTTTTGATTTGACATTGTTGATTTCATGGTCTAAAAACAACATGCCAGCGCTGCCGCCAGCTTCTGTAACCCGAACGAAGCTCGTTGATGGATGCGCTCTTGCTCTCGCTCTGGTGGATGTGTGTGTGTGCTCATCCTGGAGAAGTGCCCCTTCAAGGAATTCCACCCTTTATGACCATACTCGAAAAAAACTTTCTGAAACGTGTTCGAATCTTGAAGGAGTGTATTTGGCACAGAAATACTCTACTCATACGTCCAACTCATTTTTGGACATTTTGGCCATGTTTAGCATGAGAATCAACTCTTTAACAGTGTAAATAAGTCAGAATGCATGAAATGGCATTAGACCCCCCCTTTAATGGTAGAGAACTATGCTGGAATGTATATCCTGATACACCTTAGTATCTTCATTAGGCATTTCTTTACCATAGTGGCCAATGTGGCATGGGTATTACTTGTTCATTTTGCAGGCCATTGGTTATTTTCTGACCGTGTCCACAAAACGTATGTCTGAATCCGCCTTGAATTATAGTGGTCCTAACACAATAATGACAGCACACTTAGTAAACATGATTTATGAATCCTTTCCCGGCGATGTAAGGGACGGATGGACAGCCAGATGGATTGATGAACAGTTGAAGAAGAACTCTAAATGGCTTAAGGGGAGGATTGACTAGGGCAATGGAGGGAGGTAAAGGTGTTTTGATTGGCGGAAGGCGTGTGTGTGACTGCTGTCAGCCGTAATAAGATGATTGGAGTGGGATGAATGAATAAATGAAGCATTTATTTAGCACTTTTCTTATGTACTACTGTACACCCAAAGCGCTTTACAATCATCACATGGGATCACATGGGAAAACTGAAGGAATGATGCTGTTGAGGAGAGGAAATCAAAGTCATTTAAATGTCAATATTGGATACAAGGGACTTGATTCTGTTGTTTTTGTTTTTGTTTTTGTTTTTTTACATCACCTCAACCGTACCTGTCTATCAAATGGAGATGGAGTGTCAATCACAGCCCTCTGGTCTCATTGACTCCCTCCTCTGGGAATATATGAGCGGCATGTTACGATCAGTGTAGCGAGGTAAGAGGAATAGATTGGGTGAATGAAAGCAGAACGTGAAGAGGTAAGGATGCTCCAATTAGACGGATTTTAAAGACAACGTTTGATTACAGGCTGTGGAAATAGAGGCCAGCAGGAAGAACATTTGGATGTTGCTCAAAGTTTTTTTCTAGGAGCATTAAGTTTGTGGTTGGTGTTATGTAAAACAAAACAAAAAAGCTAACCAAGTTACTGGGGTCAAATCAAGATACATGTAATAGTAGCAATACCAGGCGGTTCAATATTCTTAACCTCTTTTTATTGGCATTAACAATGAAACAGTACTTTGCATTAGTGCTAATGTGACTTTGGATGTTTTCAGGCCCTGAACACGACTTGTAAGCAGAGCCGTTACAGTTTTGGCAGCCCTTTTTACTGGCAGAGGCCCATTGCTCACTTGCAATCATGTGTTTTTTTGTTTTTTTTAAACAGCTTGTTTACAGCTAAAACAATAAAGCCTTCATTCATGAGCAACCCTAAATCTTAGGTCATCTCATCACAGGGCAACAGCTCCACAGACCTCTGTAAGATCTGTTGTGTATGATGATACAATTGACTTAAAGGGCTCTTAGAAGTGTGAGTCCTTTGGAGTTGTCTGGGAGTGCACTTAAGCTAAAAGTTAGCATTTTGCAATTGATATTGAAGCACAGGGCCCCCAAGATAGCTGGGTACAGCAGTTTGGACAGATTTTACTACAGTTACTCAGTGTTTTGAGAGACCTGTAACTCCATTAAAGACTTGCGTCAATCATGCACTTTAAGTCCCACTTGCTTTTGTTCAGCATAGTGTGTGAGCTACCTTGGCTTTCTGACCTGTAACCTATAGATAATCTCAAGATACATATGATTGCAGAACAGCCACTTGATTGATATAAGCTGAACAAAAGTAATGTTTAGTTTCTAACACTGCAGTAATCAGTAATGAACTGTCAGATGGGGTTTCAATCAAGTTTAAAGCCTATCCAACTGAGCTGCTCTTTGGGTAACTGCCAGTATCTGTGCATATAATTGTTTTGCATTTTGAGCCAGTGCTGAAAAGGAAGTGAAAGATTTAGTATGTAAAAATCTTTAAGTGCTTGAAAAAGCTGTTAAATTTGATCAAGTATATTCAGTCAGGAATTAGGGGCTCTACGATGGAGTCATGTAGAGTCATTGACACCCGTGAGATATTTTTACCTCTATTTACTGGTTGCGTGACATCACAAAGTTTTTATTAGTCTCAGCACCGCTAGATTACACCATAAGCATATCATCCAATACTAGCACCTATTCCTGAATTTGAGCATGTCAATCAAATTGGGAATTAACCTGCATCTCAGAACTGCATATTACTTAATTTTGAGTGTGCAAGGGCATGACTTTGCCTCTAACACAGATTAGTGTGTGACCTTTCATTGCTGCAGTGCAAGGGGTGATTGTTTTTCCTTGCCTGCCAAAAGATACATTCATCACACTCTAATCCAGTTTAACCAATAATCAAACGCCATCAGCTCAATGGGTCTCATAAGGTCAAGTATTTAAAGTCAACACCTTTTCATTGACACTCCCCAACTACTTCATACCCCAGCAGCTTTATTGGGCAATATGCTGTGTACCACCTCCCTCATCCCTATAAAAAGATGTGACTTGTATGCCAACTGGCCATGCGGGTGATTTTGAAAGGAAGCAGACCTTGCTTTGAAAGTCCACCCTGTGACTTGTTGACCCGAGTAGTAATATAGCTATCTTGTTAATTTTATTGCAGGGCAGAGGGCAGATAGTAGATATCCACTTAATGAAACCCATAGTTTGATTTCTTAAGTGTTTATCTTATATTTTCCATGAGTAAAAATTGGGGTGGCTGAAGCTGAAGGAGAACAGACATAAAACCTCTTTCTCTACAGAGTGAAAAAAAGTCTTTACTCCTGAAATGTGAATTCATCACAAAGCAGTTGTGTAAGGTTCATCATAACAAAAAAAAATCTCTTCAGCTGTTTTTTGGGGTATTTAATGCAAATGAACAAACCCAGGAGCATCAGTTTCTACTTTACATTTATGGTTTATACTTAAGGTATGTATGTACAATCTCTAGGACCACTTCAATAAAACACATGCAGTATTTACACTACCATCTATGACATCTACAATAGTCACCATTACAATAAATAATAATAAATTATTCCTCTTGAGGTACTGTACAATTAATACACTTAAGTTCATTACTGCTTTGGATTAGTGGTTTCCCTTTTTAATGATTCTTTACCTGATGAGGATATTTGCCAAAAATTGGCCCAGTAGCTCATTCCACATCCTCCGATGAGAGGCATTTTTGCCTGACCTCTGTCTCCTCGAAAGTCACCTTTTTGTTCCTTTTTGGGTCAATCCATGAGTTGTGGATGACCACGTTATTAGGCATAGGGTCAGCCTCTACAACTGACACAACACGCTTCTTCATTTTACTTTTTAGAACCTTTTGAAATTTCTGCCGAGTGAAGGCATAGAGCAGCGGGTGAAAAATGGTGGTTCCGTAAGCCATGACCAGGAAGCCCAGTCTGAGACGCACAGTGAAGTTGCTCGGCCCTGTACTCAGGATAACCGTGTTGAGCACGGTGATGGGTGTCCAGCAAAGCAGGAAGGTGGAGATGATAAGAAGTGACATGCGGAAAACCCTCTTTTGCCGCTCACGGCGTTCCCTGTGACGTTTGACTGCCCTGCGTAGGGCTATGATCACAGACACCGAGGTACGCATACCCAATGGTGGATTCCTGCCTGCACTGCTCTGCGAGGCATCAGTGGACTCTGGCTGAGTGGAAGTCATTGAGATGGTCTTTTTCTTTCTTGGTTTCTTCTTGGGTGCCGAATGGAAACGTGTGCCAATGCGGATGTTGAGTGCCTGCAGAATCTTGTAGTAAGTAACCAGCATGACCACAGCAGTGAAGAAGAAGATGGGAATCTGTGCCAGCAGGTGATAGTAGAGTCCCAATTCAGTGTAGTATTGGTTTGAAGGTTCTTCCCCCTCTGTCTGATTCCTTTCGTTACCTGCCTGGCTAAAGAAACCCTCTTCTATGAAGGGTACCAGAAAGCTGAGGAATGATAAAGCCCAAATGGACCCTAATAGGGCCACTGCACGTCCCATTGTGAGAACTCGATTTGCAGGCCGAACTGAGATATCATAGCGATCTAGTGTGATGGCCAAGACATTGGCAGCAGTAGCGACGCTAGCAAAAGACACACAAGCCTCGTGGAAGCAGCAAATCAGTGCATTATTGCCCTCTAGTGGCAATAGCACCACCACAATCGTCAGTGGGATGCAACCCACACACACTAGCACGTCCAGCACATGAAGGTTCATGGTTACAATGTTGCTGACAGAACTCACCAGGTTTGACTTCATACAATAGAGAGCCAGAACAGTCAGGTTGCTACTGAGACCCAGCACAATCTCCAACATGAGGAAACCTGTTAGAGACACCTGGAAGCTGACTGGGTAAGGGGTGTCCAGGTCCATTTCGAAGTCAAGAGGTTCAACGTTATCGAGGACAGTGACGTTGCTCATGATGGCCTGGAATCCCAGCACAGGAGGGGTATGCATTCTCCTACACAAAAAATTTAAGTGGCTGTTTTTAATTTGTTTTTAATACAGCATCCTATAGCAAAAATTAACTGTTGTTTACATGCTACAGGTTTGTCTGAGAAGCATTTCTGTGGCATGCTACTGAGTGTTAACGCCAGAACCATTTAGGTTCTGAAGTACGACTTACCCAAATTCTAGCTGTCAACTAACAAGAATGGACCACAATTAAGAAAGAACCTAAAAAGGATGAAACATTCATATGCAAAATATGTGCATAGACTAATGAAACTCACCCCTCCCTTGTGTTCACTGTCCTTGTTAGGAGCTTGTGTAGCAAATGCAACCAAAGCGCTGATGTGTTGGCAGGATGTCATAGACGCCAACCATACTCCAACGCCTCTTTATCTTGGCAGTGTCCTTTGCTCCTTCAACGCCATTCTGTTATGTACCTGCTCCGATGTGGGCTTGCTTTAAGTTTTTCTGAAAGGAGTGATTTCAAATGAGCTAAGATTTGAGCTAAGTCTGTCACCAGCCCCAGCATGGCACAGACTGAACAAGTGACGGCACCCCGGTTTCCTCAAACACCTCTCTGTAGGGTTGATTAAACGCAGTCCAAACAGCTCATACCTCATTCCCTCGCATCCTCAGATTTCTGTGGGAGGATGTGGGAGATGGAAACACGCTCTGCTCTTCCTTTTTTTCAGAGCGTGGGAAGGGTTTGTGCATTGTAATATCCACGTGGTCTTGACATAAAAGCTATGTTGTATTCAGGCTTGACTTTAGCCTTTTGTCCTTTGTAGTGGCCAAATAGATCTTGAAGAACTGATCAGGGACAGCACCATGTCCCATCCTCAGTGATTATTCCAAGACTTTGTGAACCACAAGCAGAAATGCATCTTCCTCAGTGTAACAGGTTAGGACTGGCATTCTCTCCTCAACATATAACAAAAGTTGCACCGTCTCCCTGCATAGTTCACGGCCCCTTGTATTCCACCTGAGTAAATCACACCCCCACTTGCCGTGCCACAGTACAGCTCCAGGAGACCAGTCAGGTAGACAGCGGTACACAGTAATCACAACAAGGTCACAGGTTTCCAGAGGGAAGGAGGTAGTCAAGCCAGTGCACTGTGGCATATATTTACCCTCTCTTTTTCACAGTGTTCATGTAGGACACCAGAACAGGAGCTCCATCTTCAGGATTTCACTCTCTGGCTGCTGGTAGGTGCAAAAAAAGTGAGAGTTAGAATTATTTAGTTGCCTTTTCTACCAGAGTCATAAATGACCTTGAAAATGTCTACAGGATAGTGGCATCTCCTTAGCGTTCATATAAGCCATTTTACGGTAACTTTTGTTCTATTATAAAAAGTGCATTTTCTTTGTCCACAAATGCAATGGAGAGACCTTGCAGAGATTGTGCACCCAATTGCCGTTTTAAGGTTTAACCCCAGTCAGTCCATATTTTTTGTCTTTGAAGGTGTCTCTGGTGTAATTAGTTGAAAAGCTTTAAGCCCAATAGAAACTCATTAAACTAATGTTGCTTTGGAATAATGGACTCCCACAGTGACTGTGAGTGGTTGTTTGCAGAGCAAGTTGCAGTACTCCCACACCATCAGCTTATAAGGGCTATTTTCCATATATCCTACATCTCCAAGCATCTCTCTCGCTCTTTTTTTTCCCTTTTTTTCTGAGCTAGAAGGCAGCTTTCAGCACTAGACAGAAGCAGTAATAGCGACAAAAGCGCTCACATCATCTTCCCCTTAAGAGGATAATGGGTTGGATGGGTTTCGATTGCTCAGTTTTGCTCTTTCCACATACATTAATTGAGTTAAATGTGTCAGTTACTGTGTTGGCTACTGGAGGAACCACATAAAATACAGCATGCATCATTTTTTCCACAAGTGTCAAATCAAGACACAGTTTTTGTTTCTAAACAGTTGTTAAATCAAGGCATCTTCCTGTGCACAGTATAGAAGCTAACTGCTCTTAACAGTTAACCCTGCACAGTATTTCCTGTATTTTAAAAAGTAAAAGTTGTCAGCTTTATACAAATCTCTAAAGTTATGGCTTGTATGAAATAGCATGCATTCCCCTTAGCAGATGCTGTAGTTGTGAGAGCACAGAAACCTGAAGCTTTTTACCTCTTGTTGCTGCCATAAGAGCGAGTGACCTGGTAGCCCATATATTTCCCAGGTTGAGTAGAGCCATGCCAGGACGAGTGATAAAGGACATGCTTGTCTGAAGGGATGAGTCTGCCTGTCTTCCTCTATCTGCCTTTCACTAAGCACTCCCTCGCCTTTCAAGGGGGGCAGGAAAGTCAGATGTTGTAGGATGTAGTGCCATGCATCTTGCTTAG
This sequence comes from Rhinogobio ventralis, assembly GCA_039654625.1. NCBI lineage: Eukaryota > Metazoa > Chordata > Actinopteri > Cypriniformes > Gobionidae > Rhinogobio > Rhinogobio ventralis. Next base: position 3,931,244 of record CM077207.1, read on the forward strand.
AGATCTGCTCCTCTCCTCCTCCCTTGTTCCTTTCCTCTCAGTCTTTCTCTCTCTTACCATCCCTACACTCAGTGCTTTCAAAATGCCCTACCTACTCATTTCTCTCCTCCTCCTCCTCTTCTCTCTCTCTCTCTCTCTCTCTCTCTTCCCTCCTACCTCCCCTCCTCACTCTCGCTTTCCCTCCCCCTTCCTCTGCTGTGGTTTATAACACTTCTCTGGATCCCGATTGGTCTCGGTTAATGGTTGTAACCCTTTCTTGCTCTGTTGCTCAAATAGGGCTTATGCCAACAGGTGATTTTTACTCTCTTTCTTGACATTTGAGTATTGTCACAAAATACTCAGTTTTTCTCTCTTCCTAACTTTATTTTTGTTCCTAAATTGTTCATACATCCACAGTTTAGGAGCGAGTAAATAAGCAAAGGATGTAAAAATCTTTGTAATAGCCCTCAGCAAGGATGAGCAAGTTGACTTGCAAAGCATTTGAGTCTTCATAAGGCAAACATGACAAACCTTGCGTGAAGTGTGATTTAGGTTGTCTTTTTTGCTGTACATGTGTGGGCATGTTGGTGCACACTAATGTCAAGAGAAGGAATGGACTAATTATGGAACATCACTTTCTCACCAAATTAAAACTTAAGTCACAAAAATATCATAAAAAAGCCTTCAAATCACCAAGCTGAACATACTCATAAATATTCAAGGTGGACATTAATATTTAAACTTTTTTATTCAGACCCTGTCCCAAGCGAGAGGGAGAATGTGTGTTCATATTTTCTATATTTTTAGGCAATTCCTTGAGCTAGTGCCCCAAAGCACAATTTCCCTCGAGCCAATGTCTCATTTGACATTTCTAGTGTCTGTCAGTAATGACCACTCTCTTTGTCGTTATCTCTCTCTTGTTGTATAAACTGCCCTATTGAGTTTGTTTGTGTGATTCTAGCTTGATAATGCCGCTGTGACGGATGCTCATTGAGTGGAAGCAGAACTCCAGAAGCCCTGGGTGAATTAACTTGTGCTTAGCAACCGCAGGTTCCAGGAGCGGAAGGTAAGACGCCAGGTGCCAGCTCACTGGGAGAAGCGTGAGGGATGAGGAGTTGTGTAAAATCTACGCCTCTGCTCCCTGGAGAAACCTCCTAGAAGCAAGCGTGCCCACTGGGTCTCTGGCACAACCCTCTGGGATTCTGCCTTGCAGTTTTCCGCTTCTCATGTGGCTGAATCCCTTCCACATGTTTGGGGTCTTTTTTTGTAAATGGTTGTGTTGTTAAATTTGATAATTTTAAAGGTTCTGTATGTAAGTTTTTCATTTTACTAAAACTTAAAAATACTAGGGCTGGAATATTCGAATATTTGTTTGGTGGGTTGGTATTGGATTTTTAATTTTGGGATTCGAATATTTGTGTTTTTTTTTTCTTGCAAACCCGGCATCCCCCTCAAAAACGGTTCTCATTCGCGCTTGAATGTTTACAAGGGCTGAAACGATTCCTTGAGTAACTCGAAAATCATTTGCCATGAAGCTTCGTTTAGTCCATTTAACTACACACGGTCATGTTGCAGAAAGAGCATTTCTGTGTAAAGACTCGGGAGTCAGAGCATGCGCGGATTGGGGTTATATCCGCGGGTCAGGTGGGTAAAGTAATAAAAAGTAACATTCCAAAAATTGTGGGTGGATGAGAGATCATTAATGTGTTGATTTTAATAAAGATGCGGAACTCTCATTTCACGGTAAAACGCAATGAATGTGTGTCATTCTTTAACTTTCGTTTTCAGGTCATTTCAAGATTAAAGACCGCAATGTGATGGAGAGCGGCATCAGCACTGGTAATATCATTATCAAGACAACTGTGGGTTGAGCTTCAGGATGCGATGCTGAACGTTTAATTTTAATTTGCGGCAGTTCGCACATCAGCTGAAGATACGAGCAATGAGCTTATACGGAGCTTATACGGAAGAAGCGCATGCCTGAGCTTGCATTTTGGGTTAAGCTGCATTGGTTTGACATTGTGGAAAATAGAATAATAGATTCAAAATGTATTAGCCTTTTTACCCGCTAGGGATGTGACGGTGAGAATATTTTCCCTCACCGTCACATTACAGTGCTTGTGCACTGTGCGGCCGTGAACGAATGACAGTGCGGCCGTGCGCATTTTACTTTTGGTTTAGAATTGGCACCAATTCGGGGGCGGGTTGCTTGAATGGTGGGTTCATTTGCCTATTATTCTTAATGAGAATGAACGCAACAACAAAACAGACGCTTTTACATTTTGCGTTGTTGAAATCAAATCTTCCGCAATCATCTTGTCATTCAGCTCCTCGCTCTCGTGATGAATGAAATCTGACTCCTGCTGCTGATGTGTGAGACTCTCGCTCGGCTCACGCTGCACGTTCAGTTTTTAATTGTAGTTAATCTGTTCTCTAACTTAACTGAATGATTTTTACTACTGTAATATATCAAAACGACAGTTTCTAAATCTAAATGAATCTACTGCGAAATATAGGAGCTTGTTACTAGGACGTAACAGACCTGTGTGTTTTGTAGTATCACAAGTGCAGTGTTCGTTCTCGGATAAGCCCTTCCCGTGTGAGGCGCGCCAGACCAGCCCTAAAAAATACCATAATATGCTTGCAGATATTTAGGAAACATGCTAAATTCACCTATTTGTTTTTCAGAAAAACAATGCTACAGCCAGTTATTCTACTTTGAAATGTGCGTTCTGTGTCGGATTGTCTGTTTTTGGTTTTGGTCTGTGTGAAACCTCACGCCGCCAGTTTACCCAATAGTATTTCGACACCACAGGTTGCCAGTTGGCGGAAAACAGTGTATTGCAGCCATGGAAGCCAGCAAACAAACTGGGTCAGAAGTGCATCCATCTGAAAATCTCTATGAACGAGAGCCTATTAAAACAAGGATAAATAAACTCATCAACTTACAGTGCAAGTCTCTCGCCTCTTACTGACAACCCGCATGAGCGTCAAGTCTGGGAGGAGGGGGCGGGGGGCAAAATTTTTTTTAAATTTGGACTGCAGTACTCATTTCAACCACTAGCTGTCATTCTTACATACAGCACCTTTAAAGCATAATCCATTTATTAATTAATGTTTTTTATCAACTCCAATGAATAGTTCACTATAATAAAAAATTCTGTCATCAGTTATTCACCCTTGTCCTTCTAAACCTTGGATGAACTATCCATTTAATATAGAATTTGTGTGGATAGTGGACAACAGCTCCTGGTCATCCAATCAGATTTTAGAGCCATCCTGATGTGTGAGATCCGTGTGAGCGGTGGGTCGTACCTCTTTTTCTGGCTCCGTTTTAAACCCCATCCCTCTCTATCCTCTTTGGCACTGTTGCATCTCATTCAGAGCCATGGTCAGGTAGGACAGGTCGGAGAACTTTATCTGAATGTGATTTGCTATCCCTAGGCAGTTCTCCAGTATCTGTTATTACATTTTAGATATGCTGTTCCTTTTTTATTGGTACATGTTGTTAACGGCCTTAACGGAAACGGCCACCTAAAACCGAAGCCAAACAGGAAATTCTGCTTGGCCTGTAGTGTTATATTTTGCTGGCTCACTACTCCTTTGAGATTCGGGAGCTGTTCTTGGTCACGTTCCCAGTGACTCCAAGGGCTCTTTTGCATGTGGACTTGAGACACACCAAATGCAGATGACAGACCCAGTGGTCAAAGTCGCCTCTGGCAGTCCACAGTCCCCAAAGTCCTACAGCTGTTCTGTCATGGCCAAGCGTAATAAATGCACATCTGTTGAGCTTGAGTCTAAGTGGAAATAAAACAAGTTTATCACTGTACTTCACTGCACTGATTGGGAGCATTCAAAGGCCTAGTATATGATACAAGCAAATGCAAGGAGATATTGGATGCTTTTACGGCATAAACAGATGTTTAAGCACTCTTACAACCAATGGAATTGATACAGATGGTTATACCAAATAAAGTGCAACCTCAGATTCTGAGGTGTTGTGTTGCATTTTTCAGTGCTTATTATCAGAGTAATTCTGAACAATTCTAGTGGTGGCTATTTTTTTATAGACGGCTGCAAATGCAATGGAAGAGACTGTGGGAAATGAGACTGTCCTGTATTTAGCAGATTTCAGAGGCTTTAGCTGTATAAACAGTGTCAAGTCCCCTCAGCCTCAGCGGGGCCAACACGTCATCCTGTGACGCAAGGTACAGTGTTAATGCGAGTCTGGATCCCCCACATCGTGTTTTCACGGCAGCAGATTAGCAGGGACACCCTGACTGTGAACTTCTGCTTACTGCGTATGTTGGTTCAGCTTTGCTTAGCCATCCCGTAGGGATTCTATCCAATCCCAACAAAGCATTTCCGAGTTCATTCACTTCCTGCCACAGTCCAGAGGGCTGTGTTGTTACGTGTTTTGTTGAGGGGAGGCATGGGAAAACTCCATGCACAGGGTGACCTTCAAAAAGCTTTATCACCTCCCTGCTAATCTGATCTGATTCAAGGACAGAATCACTTTGATTTGTTACTAAGTAACATGCTAATGAAGCAAATATTACAGATTTTTAGTTATTGGTTAAAGGGATTATGTTTGACATACAGTCAAACTAAAATGTATTCAGACACCTTCAACATTTCTCACATTATCACAGTTTATTCGCTGTAGTTTAGAAAATGGAAGTCTGTGTCAGAACAAATTAATCTGATAACGTCAGATAACTTTGATAGAAAGGGATGTAATGGATTACAATCAACCAATCAGATGTTAAATTTAAGAACACAATTAGATAATACCAATTTAGCTCAACCAATGACTAAGCAATGCTTCATTTTGTTCAGTCTGTGGTGTCAAAGGTCGCATTAGCAATTAAAGAAAAAACTCTTCAGCAAAACATGGTCAGGTCAAAGTGTCGGAATCATTTTGCTCCAAATTTTTGTCACTGTATGAAGAATTTTTGGGTATAATGTCACAGTTTACTTAATTTTGCTATCCTCACATAAATGAACTATAGTGTCCTGAAACACTATTATTTCAAAAATGATATCTGGTGTGTGAATAATTTTTGGTTTGACTGGTATGTAGGACAGCCATTTGTTTGCTTTGAGCACTACACGGACATACACGGGCAACATAATTCAAATGTTAGTTGAAACTAAAAACACACCACACATTTCTTACAGAAAGCCTGTATCTTAATACTTTTCTGCCATTTTAGGTTTTTTTCCCAAGTGCTTCTTCTGTAGGAAGCTCATTTTCAACCTTACCTGGGTTTAATCCTTAGACAAAACCCCACACAATGACGTGCAGAGTAAAGAATAGATATTCTCTATAAATATGCTGTCGCATTTATATTTAACTTTTGCAATAAATGTGATATTGTTATGGGATATATTAGATGTATGGCAATATAATGGCATACCCATAACATTATTGAATATTGAAAATAAAAAAGAAAAGTTTAACATTATGTAGTCTAATAAATCATTAAGTATAGTTACATTTTACCAGAATATTTAGTCTCTCTTCTCCTTTTTTCTTTTTTATCTCCAAACCACATTTACAGTACATCATCATTTTTAGTAGCACTATGAACGGTAGCACTACTGTGAACTTACTGAAGTATAGAATGGTTTCTTGAACGCCTGTCTGAAAGAGCCCAGCTTATTCTTCCAGTTGGTCAGATTGATGTGCGAGGACAATGCCTGAACTTTGGATGTGATTTCAGTGTGTAAGGAGTGATTCTATCAAGAAGCCGCTGGAGCGATTATTCACTGTCTTGTCACTTCGGACCAACTGAATTGTTTGTGTTTTCCTCACCCGTCAAGTATCGTAGCAATGAAGTGTCCAGGTGAAAGGAGACATTGTGTCTCGTGGGAGAATAAGCTTGCTTTCAGGCTAAGTAACGTGCAATGGTGCTCTCCCGTCCCCTGGCACGTGATTTTAGCCTGATTCCAGAAATATCTGTTCTCATGACCATTGTCTGTCATGTGCCTCTGTGCAGATTGTAAATTATTGTCCATTTTATCAAAGTCTGTTTTGAAAATAGTTTCCTTCTCTGTAGGGGTGTGATACATGATGATGTTTTAAATTTTCTTTCATTAGTCAACATTTGATGTTCTTTTAGTTGGATTATCCAGATGTTTTGGCACTGCAAATGTTTTCTTTTGTGTTATTTACACTGATAACGGCACACTTTGATTGGTTTTGAGCTTGTCTTTTGACTTTTTGCTATGTTTGGTGATGAGTTTTTGAATTTAAGTGATTTTTGAACCTAGTATTGTGCTTTCGTTTGTCATTTTCATGCTCTTCCTTGAAATTTCAGAGATGACTCAATCTACACTAAAAGCAATTACCTTTTTTTCACTTTCAATTTTAATCTGAAACAAATTGAGTGCCCCGCTTTGCAGGAATCACCTCCTCAGACAGACCCCATATTGAATTTGCACTAATGTTTCTTATCGGTCTCTTATTTCCCCCACCATAATAGGGAAAAAATTGCGTTTCCAAGGTCACAGTTAAAATAGTTTTTACACTATATATTGCATGCTGCACCTTCTCTCTGTGGAGTGGCTGTTGTGCTTCATTCCAGATAAATGCAGGTAATAACTGTGATTTGATGCTGAGCCAATGGTTCTCTAGTGAGACAAAAAAAGGACTTGCAAAGAGCCAACACAATGACACACGAGCGTCTTTTACTGCAACACTGAAACCACAAGAACTGTCAAGAGTCAAGAACTGTGATTTGAACGAGCATCTATGCCCCTCCCCCTGACCTGCCCTCTGACCTTCATGACCCCAGCATGATTTGATTTTGGGGAGGGGAGCGTAAATGTACTGTATGCATGTTTAAAGGTATACTCCACCCCAAAAAACATTCTCTCATCTTTTACTTACCCTCATGCCGCCTCAAATGTATATGACTTCCTTTCTGCAGATTAACACAAACAACGATGGGTGTGTGTGAGAATAATATACTGAAGCTTTCTTTTACACACCTATCGTTTCACATTGATTGGGGTCATATGGATTACCGTTGTGTTCACTTTGTGTGGTTTTTGAAGCGTCAACTTTGGAGGTCAAGCACAAGTACATAGTCTCACAGAAACGGAGGATTTTTTCTAAAAATCTTTGTGTCCATTATGGGTCACTGGTCTCACGATTCAGTTCGATTATGATTGTCATGTCAATGATTCAATTCGATATCACGATGCATCACAATTTATCTGATCCAAGAAAGTACACTTCCTGAATGTAGCAAACATCAAACACAACTTAAGTCTAAACACAGCAGACGACAGGAGCATTTAGAACTAACAAACTCTAGTAAATGATAAAAGCTCATGAAACTTAAGTTACAATAACTCGCGCGCGCACACACACACTCGACTCGCGCGCACATACACACACGCATGCAGCCTCGCAAGCACACACACGCATGCAGCCTCGCACGCACACACTGAAGCTCACACTGTAAATGTTCAAATAGTGGGTGCATTTTTTATTACTCCCTTTTGTGTTTCGCCTCACTACGCCATTTTACGCTAGCGCGTACGTGACGAATTATTTCAGAGAAACGTCAGTAGGCTATAATCGATTATGATCTATTACTGCATCGATGCAGAATCATCCACGTCCACATTGCGATGGATCGATGCAACGATTAATTTCAACACCCCTAGTGTTCATCGGAAGAAATTAAGTCTAATACATCTGGGTCGGTAAATGATGGGAGAATTTTTATTTTTGAGTGGAGTATCCCTTTAAATTAGCAAGTGATGTCCAGTTACTGTTATCTCAGAAATAAATATTGGGTTATGTTTGCACCCAGTAATGTGTAAAAACGACTTTAAGCGAACAAACATCAAGCCGACGGTCAGCCGTTGGGCAATGTCAGGCCATTTTTTTAAGCGTCGGTCAGCTTAGTTTTTTGGCTCTACTCGGGCACTGTCAGGTTTTTTTGGGCCGATTCAGCATGTTGAATCTGCGTCGGGCTGTCGGTGAGAGAGAAGTCAAGACTGTACAGACAGAAGGCTGTTACAATTTTACATCATCTTACCTGAGCATTTGAATGCACAGATATTTTCATAATAACATGAGCCAACTGGAATGAAGAAAGTCATCAGTGTTATTAATATGGTAAGCAAGCGCTGCTTTGTTTACGATTTGTATATCTGCAGTCCTAGTTTGGTATTTTCATTTTGAATAATGAAAATAGACTATTGATACCTGCTGAAATAGAGAGATATTTACTTAGACGCATGCTAGTTGACAGTCACCTTCAGTCCTTTTGGTGTGTTCAATCGCAGAAGCAGCCGACACAGTCGGCTTTTGTCACCTCTAGTTCTTTGACGTCGGCTTGGTGTGTCCCGAGCTTAAGTATTAAGTAGTAGATTACTGACAGAGTAGAGTGCTGTCCCTTATTTGAGAAATGCAGGGTATGCGTGCTGTATTTAATTAAATCTCAGCCTTTTGCTGTTTAATAACCACAAAAGGCCCCATTGCAATTTTGATTAATTTAATTGTGCCGCCCTTGTAGCATGCCATTCCAAACACAGCCTGAGTTACGGAATCATCATGCCATGTTTAAGTCCTTTTAGAACCAGCATGCAACAGTTTCAGCTCTAGTTATCAAAGTGCAATTACAGAAAGCTAATTGAGAGTCCCCCTACAGCATTGTGGTTTTCTTCTAGGACAATGTAATCATTGTTGTGCTCTGGCAGAGTGAAGCAGGAGAGGGTGAAAATGAGGTGAAATGAAATAGCGCTGCAACACAGAGACTTCTGGCAGGGATCGTTGATTTTAGTCTGGCGTTGGGCCTACCTGCTCGAACTAGAGCCAAAGACTCCCCCCCTGCTTTCCTGTGTAGAAGCCACCTGTTTCATAGAGCTCTCCAGTTTTTGAACCACAAACCCAAGGTCGCTTCAAAGCATCTGGGTGCTACAGTATGGAGTCATTTCCTCAGCAAGATATCTGACCTCTTTTAATGAGACAGCTCTGGCTTCTTTATGATATCTTTGTTAGCAGTCTGCAAATTGAGTCACAGAGTCGTCAGATGGTGTGTGTGCCCTCAGAAGGCGCTAATGAGTGGATCTATGTAGTGACATTGTTCTGCTTGGTGCCACTGTATCCGTATCAGTCAGCATGTCTGACTCATGGGCTGTCTGTTCAGAGGCCTGTTCAGTATGGCACCCTGTGTTTAGAGATGCTGTTTCTTTCCCCTCTCATTTACTTGCAAGAATCTTCTACTCTTTAAAGTTCACAGTGTTGATGCTCTTGTGCATATGCTTCTTGCATAAAACAGTTGTGTATTTATTAGAGATGTGCACAACTGTTCCTCTTCAAGGAAGCTCTATAATACACTCTTCTTCAAAGGTTCTTTATGGAACCTTGAAGAGTTCCATCAGGCGCTTCGTATATAGAACCTTTTAGGGGTTCCAATCATGGGATCGTTTTATGGGTTTAGATTTAATAATTCATTTAGTTTTCATTTATTTTAAGACTTAAACAGCTTGTAAACATACATTTTCACTTGAGTGGTTGTGAATAACAGCTGGTCTCCCGTGTGGAATACACACAGGTGTATCTGGGACGTTAAGCCTCCTCCACCTGTATCCCACACCGTCCTAGGAGATGCTGCACTAGTTGATGTATCCATTCCGTCTATACAAATGCTTTGCTTTTTTTTGATGATTTCAATCAGCCCTAAGTAGGAAGCTGCCAATATTAGCACTGTCTGTTTGAGTACTTTCTGAAGCCTTTCTCATCTCTTCTAGCAGTTTTTGATGTATTTCATGCAAAAAAAAAACCAAAAAACCTAAATCAAGCATAATTTGCACAGCCTGCTGCGATGATGGGTCGGGTGGCTTCCAGGCACCCTACTTAGAGCAGACTATTGCGAAGAAGACTGTTTGCATGCTAACGGGTTCCTAGGGGTGTGCAAACACGCTCGCTCATCCTCGATATGGCACGTTCCTGTTATCTGTCACATAAACATATGACTGTCCATGTTTATGAAAAAAAAAATGGTCCTGTAAAACTTTGCCCGTAGAATAAAATGGAATTATTTTAGTTTTTGTTGATTTCCCCTTGTTTTAACAACTAAAAACAAAAGTAATAGTGGGAAATGTTTTGTTCCATTCCTTTCAGATTACCTGTCCCAAGGTGTGGATCTGTCAGGTATTGATGTCATAGAAAATGACCTGCTGTTCATTAGTCGAGCTCGTCTGGAGGTGGAGAACCAAGCCAAACGATTACTGGAACAGGGCATGGAAATTCAGGTAAAAATACCACAATGTCTTTGAGAAAGAAAGTACAAAGTGCCAATACTTAACTGCATTTTCAGTGGCATGAAAAAGCTTCAATGTAGTTTAATTTATGAGAAGTTTGTCACTTGGCAAGCAGCAATTTCAAAATTCTCCCAACACCAATACTAGAAGCAATTTACAAGTACAAGCAATGCTGAAAATGCGCTTGTGTTGCTTTATGAATTGGTCCAGCACATTTCAAATGCAATAATGAATGGAATTGAGTTTATGTGGAGTCTACGTTTGCATTCATGTATGTGCACTTCAAATTGAATTGATGTCTAAACTCAACAGGATGAAACCAGTGCCAGTATTCTTTCTCTCTCTCTCTTTATATCTCTCCCTCAGCATGTTTCTCTGTCACACACGATGCACTCACACATAGCAGATGGGCCGCACTGGCCTTTTTCCCCCTGTCTACGGACACACAGCCATCACACTGAACTGTCCAGTCACATTTCAGAAATTCAGCTGCCACATGGAGCCATCTCAGGGGCTGAAAGATGCAAAATATGTGCGTTTTTCCAATTACCATTTCAAAATGCCTTCACAAATAACCTACAGGATATGTTGCATATCATCATACAAACGCAGCTGTCACAGTCCTTTATGTTTTGCTGATTGCGTCTCTTATTCTTTCTTTCCTTTGATTGACAGTTTAATTTTTCAGCATGCTTTATGGAGCAAATCAATGCAGAGCTCCAGTTGGAAATGACAGGACTGTTGAAATGCATGACTACAAGGTCAATAATTGATTGCTTTATGCATCTCTCATGGGCCATCAGGTGTCTTTGAAAGCATGAGCATTCAGGGATTTTGGGTGAAGTTGTGGAAATGAACAGCACATATCTGATGATGTCCAGTCAGGAGAGTCTAATCTAGGCTCTGTTTGGTCCTGCATCTTTAATGGTTTCCATTGCTGGCCGCTTGCTAAAATAAGCCTCCCAATGCCTGCCGGGTGTATTTTTTTCTCTTTTTTATTGTTTTATCTCCAGGGGTTGATTGTGTGGTGGTCATTCACTCCCATATGTCTCAAGGTTACTGGCTGCAGACAACATAATGACATTGACCACTGTGTGATCTCTTTACATCAGGGCCTAACTTTTTTCCACTCCTGGCAACAGCCGGTGACTTAAGAAAATGTAACGGCCATAAATATTTTTGTACCGCCATGAAACATGCAAAAATAACACTGCATAGTCTTCACTGTAAATTAAACATCCTTATTATTGAATTTCAGTGAATGAAGCAGTGAATTTCTGTGTCCTTTTTTGTTTGATTAACATTAAAAACAGACCGCAGCAGGAATATTAGGCTGCTGTCACTTTAAGAGCGAATGCACGGATCTAATATACTGATATGGTACACATGCATTTACTTTCTCAACTATTTATGTTCACTTAAGACATAACCGACTATATTTACAAGGATTCTCGCATGAATTTGTCCGCTTAAGTGCAAGAAGATGTGTTTGTGCGCTGTGTGAGACGTGGCTTTCTGAGCGTGTTTTGGATGTTTGCACACACAAAATATTCCACACAGTGCGAGTAACAATATAAGCTCCCTTTCACGTCGTCTTGTGCTTGAGTATTTAAATTGTCAAGGCTTAAACTTTCATGGCCAAGGGTTGTTCACGTTCATGCATTGTTAGAATTCATAAAAATGTTACCGGCCAACTGGCGAATGACACCGTTTCATATACTTAACAACGCAGATTTTTAATCGCATTTGGCGCTTGGCGAGTGTTAATTTTAGGCTCTGCTTTACATTTAGATATTTTGTAATGGTGTCTGTCTTTCAAAACCCTTTTTGGGGGCATCATGGCTGCCAGTGATCCTGAAACACAACCAGAGTCTCAGTGTGATTTATTGGATCTTTGAGTAAAATATCATGTTTTGTTTCCAATTAATCTTAGATTCAGCTCATATCAGCTGCTTCAGAAGTGGTATGCTGTTATTTATTTAAGTGATCAGACTAGGTGGCCAGTAAAACAGATTTAACTCTTGTTCACCTCAATTAAATGTGAATGCTATCTCAATCACAGTTCTCAATACCATGCATCTCTAACAAATTCTCTCCCTACAACTTTTCGAATTCTTGGCCTATTAGCATCTCATTATGAAACCAAACGATGCAAGAGCCCCCTGACCTCTGTTCATGTATTTGTTGTTCTGGATCTCATCATGTAGTTCACTCCACTCCTCCATGGCCAGTCCTGCATCAGTATATTTAGAATTGTGTGGGTTACATAAGCCGCTATTCCTGAGCTCATGTGGAGAGATGGTCCTCTCCATTTCGCTCTTTTCTTATAAACAAAAAAGGAAATTTTAACCAAGCTTTATCTCTTTAAAGGAATTTTCTGCATTCAGTGCAAGTTAAGCTGTACCAAAACCATCCATCTAACATCTATGTTTCTAAGATCTTACCTCTCAGTTTGTAAGAACAATCTCTAATATATTTCATAGTTTATATGTAGATGATGTGTGTATTTGTTATAAAGGAAAAAATATGAACGTAATTGAAAGACAAATACAAATATGTATAAATAAAATGTATGACTGGTCAGTAAAAAATGGCTTTAAATTTTCTAAATCAAAAACCGTATGTATGCATTTTTGTCTTTTGCGGTCTATTAGATCCAGAGCTTTTTTTAGAAAGAGAACCTATAAAAGTCATGAAAGAGACACAATTCCTAGGACCTAATTTTGATAACAAACTATCCTTTATTCCTCATATAAAAATGCTGCGAAATATGTGTTTTAAAGCAATGGATATTATAAAAGTGCTATTGGGAGTATTGTTTATGAATCTGCTAGGAAGTCATAAATCAAAATGCTGGACACAGTACATCATACAGGATTGAGACTTGCCTTATGCCGAGTTAACACTGCCAGATTTTAGCCCCGATTTTGACTCGCCGACAGGTTTTGTGAAATCGCTGACAAATGCCCGAAATCATAGGCAAATCGTTGCTCGTGCACGTGAGTGACAATCACACAGTGTGAATTATCAAAGATGCGATCAGAGAGACTCGCCGACGAGTCGCTGACGTCCGTGAGATATTTGGCATGCTAAATATCTGGACATGTCGGCGATTCATAAACATGCTGTGTGAAATACGTTCTGACTGAAAATAACATCAGCGATGACCGACAGCCAATGAGAGAGCAAGATACAGGCCAGCGGGAAGTTCGGGGAGGAGTTATAGACCAGTATATCTTAATAGATATGTTTACAATTATCAAATATCAAACAGAAACAAAGCACAAACATTTGCTCGACCAGCTGCAACAGCAGCACATTGCAAAATTATGTATTTACCTCAAACTCTCTTTGCAGAACACAGTCCTTGCTCCCTGTGTCTCCCCAACCATTTCCTCCTCCATAATCTTTTTTCTTTTTCACTTTGGATTTTAATTTGGATCGCAAACTTTCTGCAGTTTATCTTTTTTTTTTATAACAATTCCAGTCTCGGGGGAGAACTCCGGTCTGACGCACACGTGATCTCACATTGTTTACTTGTCACATCTCACGTGTGTTTAGTGTTGGTGACTCTTCCTATTGTAAAGTCATGGGCCGAATCCGAAATCGCCCCCCCAAACGAGTGAACACCCCTTGAACGAGTGAATGAAGACAAGTGAGCGAATTCAGACAGCCGCTGTGTGTACATCGGCTGTACACTCGTTATTGCGGTGCAATGTGGGATAGAATGAGTGCACTCAATAACGTCCACTATGGTTTTCGACACCACTACAAATGCCTCCCCCCTCAAATAGTGCCCTATATAAGGGTATAGGGGGCGATTTCGGATTCAGCCATGCAGTGTGAAACCTCCTGTCGCAGATCCATCGGTCAGTGTGAACACAGCAGCGACTGAATGCTACCCCAGATAGTCATGCAGTGTGAAAAGAGCAGTGATCCGAACTCGGCATTAGGAGCATTTAGGACTTCCCCAATTCAGAGCTTGTATACAGAAGCAAGAGAACCATCGCTATATAACAGAAGGCTGAAAAAGGCTCTCAACTATGTAGTTAAGCTAAAAGCCTATGAAAGTAACCCAGCATATTCTTCAGTTTTTCATCCTCAATATTCACATTTGTATAAAGCCAGAACCAGATACATCAGTCCTTTTGGAATTCGCATAAAATCACACTTGGAAAATATGGACATTAATCAGGATATCCTAACATCGACGCATATGTGTCCTATACCGCCCTGGAATATAAAAAAAACAACCATCATCATAAACCTGGCTCAGTATAAAAAAAGATAAATCATCCAAATGTTTATGGAGGAATTTTTGGATATAAGACACAGCTTACCAACTCATGTACCTGTGTACACAGATGGATCAAAGTCAGACAGTCGGGTATCTGCCGCAGTAGTGAATGGTTCAAAACGCTATGGCAAGTGTATTTCTGGACAAAGTTCAATTTTCACAGCTGAAGCTTGTGCATTACTTCTAGCTCTTGAACAAATAGAGAAGGAACAACAACGTAATTTTTTAATTTGCACAGATTCTAAATCCTGCCTACAAGCACTTGATTCTTTGAAAACTGAACATCCTATAATTATCAGCATAATAGGAAAAGTGGACTCTTTAAAGAAACAAGATGTTAATATTGTTTTTTGTTGGATACCAGGCCATATGGGATTGACTGGTAATGAACAAGCAGATAGGAAGCACTTCAGTTGGAAATGACAGAATGTAAAATACCAGCATCTGACGTTAAACCCATATTGAACCTGTACATTTATAACAAATGGCAAATGGAATGGAACGAATGCGTAAATAACTAATTATATGAGGTGAATCCAGTTTTAAATCAAGTTATTCGTTATTATTTTGAAAATAGATATGACCACGTTGTATATACGAGATGCCGAATTGGACATTCAAGACTCACTCATTCATATTTATTAAAGGGGGAAGAGAAACCAGTTTGTGATTTTGTTTTAATAGAAAACATATTTTAATAGAATGACCTTTTTTAAATAATATTAGACGGTTTTACACATTAATGGACATTTTAAAAAAGGTTAATTAATGGAAATTTTAAAAAGACATTTAAAAAAACAGCTGTTGTTGTTATTGGTATATATGCCTGATTTTGTATAGTGATTGTTTTTAAATTATTGTAAACAATGTGTTGAAGTGATACTGCTGATTGCCATGAATTTAGCCATTGCTGCTGATATGGCATTACATCATAAATAAATAAATAAATTGTAAGAACAATCATTTTTACAATAATGCACTTAGTGTAAATTTATGGGGCAAGATATTTGTTCTGCTTATATCTTTTAGTTAAATAATTTTGTTTTTTGCAAGTATCAAGTTATCAATTTAACTGAGTTGACATTAGTTTAATGGTTAAAAGTTGCATAATTTTGAAACCGTGCACATTTTAACATTTACGTCCATACAATGCCTTGCCTTGACTTCCACTGTAAGTGTATTACTGTAAACATATTTTTCAGATTATCTTGTACTGATCCCGGAACATTCCTTTTAGCACACGAGCCAATTTCATTAGCGTTGCAAGAAGTCCTGTGCTTAAAGACAACATGAAACAATGCATTTGATTTCTGTAATATGACGTATTTCCAAGTGAAACAATATTCATGTGAATATAATGCAAAGCTGGATATGGTTTTGTCCATTAGGATTTAATGGGATCAAGCCTGACATGATTTTGGGATCAAGTTGGCTATGATATTATTAATTAATCAAGTTTCATGTCATAATGAATTGATGAAAAGAAGCATAATCTAATGGTCTTCTATGGAAAGCTGCAGGAACTGTTC
Source organism: Rhinogobio ventralis (assembly GCA_039654625.1). Lineage (NCBI taxonomy): Eukaryota > Metazoa > Chordata > Actinopteri > Cypriniformes > Gobionidae > Rhinogobio > Rhinogobio ventralis. The sequence goes on from CM077207.1 coordinate 3,947,336, forward strand.
AACATTTTCTAGGATTGGAAGGATTTGTCTGTTCTTAATCATTGCTTTTTGGTGCATAGTGACATATTGCATCGTGTATTTTTCTCCTCTAAATTTCATTAAAATTGTACGGAAGAGTGGCACTTTATATCAGTGCTTTCCTGTTTTGAAAGCATCAGCTGTCTGATACGCTGCCATACTGTCAGAAGGGCACTTGAAAGGAGAGTGCATTTGAAGGTCAAAATTAGACATTGACATGCATAGAGGCAGAACAAAAAGTGTATCCTGTATCTGCACATTCATTTCGGATGGGGTGAGAGAAGAGGAGGTCTGTTAAATTTTTTATCCACCTTGTCTTTTTTTTATTTCTCTGCTCATACATTTATATCAGCTGCTTAGGAGGGGTGTTTTCACACAGAAGGTCGCAGGAGGTCACGCTCATGTTTTTCTTTCCTTTTTCTTTTTTTAGTGTAGATGAGGTTTTGGAAGTGGATTCTGATTACCGCAGTGAAGGTCTTTGCTTACTCGGCAAACATTGGTTGGAGGTCATTGAGGTGTGGGTGTGTGTGTGTGTGTGTGTGTGTGTGTGTGTGTGGTCCGAGCTGAAGAATCATACTAGGGTCTCAAAGGGCTCAAAATTCACTGTGTGGAGTCGCACAAGTGTGTACGCGGACACACATATACAAATGACTACTCTCGCCATGGCTCCTGTCTTCCTGACCCAGAAAAGCAGAGTACTCACGGGGCCAGTGTCCTGTTTCACCTGCTCGTAGGGGAATGGACATTAATGCCTTCTCGCTTACAGAAGAGAAATGACAATCTTTCCATCCACAATACAGTGACCCTAAAAATTTCTGAATGTCACTGCATTGTAATGGAATATATCAAGCCAAATGTCATTTATTTAATAAAAAAGATAGCATAAGCACACTTTGCAAGCAGAACATTCCACAAAAACATTTTACAATAAGGTTCTGTTTAATCAAAAATTGCCTGTTAGTTTTATTTAATTGACCTGAGCTAGCATTAACTATATTCTAATTCTATATTAGTACTCAATTCAAGCTTGTAGAATTTAAATTAGGTATAAAACTAAGTAAAACCACTCTACTTTTCTGATACTGGTGTTCCCATCATGCACTGCGGTTTAAATAATAAATGAGGTTGATTTTTCGCTGTTTTCCAGTTCTATTTACACTGTTTTATCATTGCTTTTGTTGTTAGGTTTAGTAACTCGCCACTTTGTGACATTTGGAGTTCATTTTTTACTCGAAATGACACATTTGTACTCAAAAACAATCCATCGAATGTTACCGTCACTGTGTATTGTGTACCAAGTACTGAGGTCTCTGTGCTCACGTGCCGCGTCGCTACTATTACGTAGATATGTTGTCTAAACAATATCTATCATGTTAATTACTTAGAAGTTTTTAAGTAAAACATACACTTTAAAAGCATGGTTTAATTCAGTGTTATATTATTTGAGTAAAAAGTCTTTCAAAGGAAACTTCCACTAAGTAAAAATTACTCAACCTTTTACTGGCCAAGTCAAAATGACTTATTTTCTTTGTTAATTTTACTTAACTTAGTTTAACAGAGTTTACTCAATTCCATATGTGTAATTTACTTTTAAAAAATGTGTGCAAAAACTTGCAAAAGAAAAATTAAGTCAAATGTACTTATTGTTTTATTTTTCAGTTTGTGACACTTTGTGATTGTGAATCATAAATCATTAGCATGAAATGTGATGAACTACACCTTTGGTTACTCTGCTAGGACCACCTGAGTGAATCTGAGGACAACTGACTTCATAACAAACAGAAAAAAACAGTTTTATACTAATAGTAATCATGTCTAAGTAACTATACATTAGTACTAAATGCTGATGTATTTGAGACAGATATTAAAAAGTTAGTTGTCTTAAAAAGATACTTTGTCCGCTGACCAGCATGTTCTTATGAAATCATGTGATCAGCTCCATGCATGACCAAAACAGAGTCATAAAACTTGGAAGAACTGTCCCACTGCAGACATAAATAGTGAAATCACAGGAGTGTGGCTCCTCCACATAATAGATTTAGGCACTGTATGTATTGGAAGAATCAATGCCCGTGGGGAACGAATGAGTCTAGGTTTTAACTGAGTCACCGCTGCTTTGACAGACAGATGTGCTTCTTGCCCTACTGAGAGTAACTGTGCATTACATAAGCTGACCAGCAGAACATAGATCATGCACCCTTTATACAATACGTCACCTGTGTCCATTTCAAGAGGTCACCTAGACAAGGAGTGCATGTGATTGTCTCGCATAGATGTTCTGTGGATATATGGTGCAGATATACAGTCCACATTGCCACAATCAATTGGGTCATATCATTGTTTTTCATTTAAATTAGTCCAGATATACTGATGTTTTCCCCCCTGAATGTTGTCAGGATTTTCATATTTTCTGCTTTTGGTTATACACTCTTAAAATTCCATGATTCCATGAAGTCATTTGGATTTGAAATGATTTTCTGGTAACACTTTCAAAGGTCTCATTTATCAATATTGGTTAATGCATGAACTAACGATATTCACAACATATATTAACCCTTGTTGAATGTTCACGTTCATGTTAGTTCACAGTGCATTAACAAATGTCAACAGATATAACTTTGGACCTTAAAAATGTTTTAGTAAATGTTTAATTAACATGAACTAAGATTAGTAAATGCTGTAGAAGTATTGTTCATTGTTAGTTTGTGTTAACTGATGGAGTTATCTAATGTTAACAAACGAAACCTTAAAAGTGAAGTGTTTTCCTTTCTCTGTATCTGTCCATTTTGCTCATTCTGTTGAGTTGTGTCCAGTGTGATAGTGGGATGTGTTTTTTGTCATCCGCAGCCTAATAGACCCATGTACCTGCGGCATATAATGGAATTTTCTTTCGCTCGCTGCTGAAAAGACAAAACAAAAATGTTATCCGCCTTGGGCCAAACAAATACTGACAAGAATGTTAACTGAAAACGATTCAATGCTTCTTTTCTTTCTCTGCCATACCACATAACAATTTGACTTCATTCTATGTAGATAAATGCCTTTCACTTATGCATGATTATTTATAGGCAATCTCCTGCAATTGCTAATGCGCAATCCCTGTCACTATGATTTGATAACAGCATTTTTTTTTTTTTTTTTTTCAGGGCTAAACTTGATGCATGACTCAAACTCCGCTCAAAAGGGTATTAATCATTTAGAAATGTCTTATTAGCACACGGTTAAGCTTGTCAATGCATTGTTGCTGCAAATGGCAGGACTCAAAGTGCATTTGGTATTTGGAAGCGTCTGCGTGGAGATGTGTGGCTTCATTTGTGCTCTTTTGACTGTTTTGCACGCTGACATTCAAACAGGGTTCAGAGAGAGAGAGAGAGTGTGTGTGTGTGTGTGTGTGTGTTGAATGGTCTGATCTGTCTAATATTGCAAGAAGCTTTGTATTGCGTGACAGATGGGATTGAGGTGAGAACCTGGCAATCTCTACACGTTGCATGTGTGCATATACGTATATACAGTATAGATAATAAATTGGTTTTAATTAACTCGAATCGTGAGTGCAAGAGTTCTGCAACAACCGCTCACTCCCATTAATCATCGAGTCGTTCAGCCTACATTCTTAAAATAATTGTATAGCTAAATATTTAGCAATTAACTAAAATTGCTCTTAAACTAATAATCAATAACTTTAACCAAATGTACAGTATATTGTACTTAACTAAGTTTATATTGTACTTAAATTTCTTTCTTTCTTTTTTATTTTTTTTATTTTGTTATTTGCAATGATTCATTGGGTAGGTCGTTCATTCCTTCATGAAATAATTTACCCAGAAATTAGAAACCTATTGTTGTACCTTTTTTCTGGTTTTCATATACACTACCGGTCAAAAGTTTGGAAACATTACGTTTTTTTATTTTTTATTTTATAAAGTAGTCTCTTAATCTCACCAAGGCTTCATTTATTTGATAAAAAATACAGTAAAAATGGTAATACTGTGAAATATTATTACAATTTAAACTAACTGGTTTCTGTGGTAATATCTTTTAAAATGTAATTTATCCTGTGATGGCAAAGCTGAATTTTTAGCAGCCATTACTTCAGTCTTCAGTGTCACATGATCCTTCAGAAATCATTCTAAGAGCATTTCTTAATTTCTTAATATTATGTTGCTTTTTTTTTCTTTTCTTTATTTTTTGGGAAATCATGATACACTGCCATTCAAAAGTTTGCGGTAATATTTTTTTAAAAAAAGGAAAGAAATATATTATACTTCTATTTAGCAAAGGCACATTAAATTGATCAAAAAAGAGAGTAAAGGCATGAAATATGAATATTACATTAATATATAATACGTAATACAATACATGCATATTACAAAAAAGTTATATTTATAATAAATGCTGTTCTTTTTAACCTTCAATTCATCAAAGAATCCTGAAAAAATCAGTTTCCACAAAAATATTAATCAGCTCAACTGTTTTCAACATTGATAATAATCATAAATGTTTCTTGAGCAGCAAATCATCATCTTAGAATGATTTCTGAAGGATCATGTGACACTGAAGACTGGAGTAAGGATGCTGAAAATTCAGGAATACATTACATTTTACAATATATTACAACAGGAACTATTTTATTTTAATTGTAATAATATTTAACAGTATTGCTGTTTTTCTTGTATGTTTGATCAAATAAATGCAGCCTTGGTGAGATTCAGAGACTATTATTAAAAAAGCTGTTTCCAAATTTTTCCAATTTTGCTTAAAAAATTTATAGAGTTGGTTGATTTGGGTTATGGTGTTTTGCTTAATGAATGGGGAAAATGCCAAGGTCTCTAAAAAAGTGAATGTCATTGTTGCGCACTGTACAAATCTTCACTCATTTCACGTGGTCCAATAGGCTCAATTGTGCTGGTCACTGAAAAGGTTACACAGTCGCTCTCCTGATATTCACGGTTCATCCATTTTTTGAGTCATGTGTGTTTGAGTAACCTTTACATCAAAAGCAATGTCTCTCAGGATTTGAAGCTGCTAAGGAGTAAAATCATTGCTTTTGTGCGCTCCTTAAGTATTTTTTTTTGCCACCCTTTTTTCCTGAATCTTTGTGGCTCCCTTTTCTTTTGCCTCCTCACTCACTTCAAACATTACATCTCTGCCACTGTCTCACATTCTTTCTCTGTCTGCTCCCTAAAGACCATCGTGAAGATGGAAAATAGATATGCTGGATTGCTCAGATAGCTGACAAGCACTCAGCAGGTATGGCCTGTTCTGCCAATATGGCTGCCTTTGTTCTGTCAGTGGAAAGAAGGCAAAAGGCTTGTTTAGAGTGATCATAAAATATTTACAGTATGTTTACCGCAAGTGATATACTGGACAAGACTTATGTGAACTCAATCTCACTGCTGAATAAAACACCTCAAAGTCAGCATGAAATGAAAATTCAACAGAAAATGGAGAACAATTCATCTGCGCATGTTTCATTTTTTTCTTTTAATTCTTTGACCTCGTAAAGTTTAATCAAAATGTCAACTGGATCTTCTTGTGAAAACGACTTTTTTGTGTGTCATTTTGTGTGCTTAAACTCCACCCCTGCAAGCTCATATTCATCAGCCACACCCACATTCATAAGCCACGCCCACAACGTAACATCCAATCAGTCCCCGCCATTCCATTTCATCGCGACTGATGCTTAAGACACCAGAAGGCCAACCTGCTAAGCCAGCTAAGACCAAGAAACCACTGTAGACTGGATTTATCCTTGTTTTTTAGCAGGGTTGTGTATATTTTGAAAGTACTGGAACACTGTTACAGATCAGAGACCTGTTAGCTCCCATGTGTGCTGATTAGCACTCCTCGTCCTTGCACATCAAGTTCTCTCGCCCATTACCCATAAGTAACACGTTCAGGCACCCACCTGACAAATTACTGTTACCATGGAGACCATATGCACATGCTTTTTAACATCCCTTCTCTCTGATGTACGTTCTTCACAATTAAAAAGTCACACAAAGGTTAAACGTGCAAAGATGTAGTAGTTTTTTTTATAGTTTAGAGTGTCATTACGAGAGGATTTGATTACTAGTTCTGTTACACCATGATATGTTTATGTATGTACAGTATGTTACTGATTGATTATCATTGGTTTATAATCATATATCATGGGATCCTGGAATGGTATCCTGCTAATATCAAGAAAGCATGCTTTTTTTATGGATGGTTTATGTTTACACTATGATACTGTTTAAAGTACCATCATATATGAGTATGTTAAGATTTTCACCACCGTTCATTTGTGTTTTCTACTTTCACAAGATTTAACAGACATTTATGGTGTTGCAAAAATTAGGTGATATGTATTTGTAGTTAAGCATGTTTTCAGAAAGAGGTATTACAGGTGCTGTTCATATAATTAGAATATCATCAAAAAGTTCAATTTTTCCACTAATTCCATTCAAAAAGTGAAACTTGTATATTATATTCATTCATTACACACAGACTGATATAGTTCAAATGTTTATTTCTTTTAATTTTGATGATTATAACTGACAACTAAGGAAAATCCCAAATTCAGTATCTCAGAAAATTAGAATTCCATGTGGTTTGTGCTGTTCACACTGTCATGACAAAAACGGTGTCATATATGATTTGGGCCACATTTACCTGCATGTAGCCTAAAAGATATTAGTTGAATTCTTTTAAACTCTGACAAAAAAATTACATGATACAACATGCTTTTGGCTTACGTGAATGAAAGGAGTTAATTTCCTTTTAATGTCAATCCAAATTTTTTTCGCTGAAAATGTTCACTCTCATTAGCTATGCTGAGCACACCTTGTCTTTCACCTTCCTCCTTTCCATAATCATCAGTTGTCTCCCAAATTGAGTTCATTTCTTCCTGGCCTGGCATTGCGCTGACATTTGCCAAGTGCGTCTTTAAAAGGTTTTAATCGGTCTTCGCCGTGTTTGTTTTTGGGTTGCTGTGGAAACACAGCACATAAATTAATGTCTAAGTGATCCATCATCTTTTCACTTTTTCCTCACACTCAAAGTCTCACTTTCGCCCTCTCTCTGTTCTTCACCAGTGCTCTCGCATGGCCATGACACTTCACTAAGTGTGAGCAAACGAACTCCGCATGTTCCAATGCGGCTAGAATCTGCCATGTTTGCTGTTGATTTTGGAGTGGGAATGACTAGGCAAAAGAAAAATAATATGTCCCTGTATTGTCAATATAACACATGTAGTTCTCATGGGCTGGCTCATTTTTGCTATGCAGTAAATTTAAAAAAGCTTTTAGTGAAAACAGCACAAGCATCAGTAAGTATTGGCAATTATTTAATGGTAAATTCTATAATACATTGCACTGTTGATTTACTCTAAAACATCATATCCTGTTTGATAAAAGTGCTTAAGGGTGTTCACACTTGTAGTTCGGTTCGCTTGATTTAGCCCGCTTAGCATTCACATCTACATTTTAACACCGAATCTAAAGGCATAGGGATATGTTCACAACCTCATTGGTCGGCTTTTATTACACATATTTTGCGACGGAACTTACCGAACATCCAAAACAACGCTGTGTGCTGGGCTAAATGCGCTCGTCGTATGTGCATAGCTTCATATGATGGTATTTTAACCAGCTGTGAACTCGTGAAGAGCTTATTAAATGTGTCATGACAGCAGCAGGAATCCCTTCGTCACACACACAAATGAAGTTCTGCGTGGAGACGCTGTTCTGATGCCTGTACCGAACTGTGATGGGCAACATCGCAACTATGACGGAAAAAAAACAGGTGTGCTTGAGCATTCTGTCCTTTTTAGGGTCGCATCTTGTGACATCATGTCCCGTTTTTGGTTCGTTTATATGTCTTTGGTCCGTGTTGAGTTCATATTTCAGTCGAACCGCACCAGAGTTTGTTCGGAAGCGGACAGAGACCCATCTTTTTAGCGGTCTTGATCCGCTTGTTTGGTGCGCACCACACTTACTCAAATGAATTGCACTGACAGAGAAATCGCACTAGAGTTTGTTTTAATCTAACCAAATATGCCAAGTGTGAACACACCCTAAGACAGAGCTTAGATTAAACCAGGCTTAGACCTTAGTTCAATAAGGACATTTAAGTAGCTTTTATATACGTGCCTTTATAAAAAAAACATTTGTGGTGTGCATCTTGAGACAAAACAATGGCTCTGACATATTTTAAGATATTTAAGTCAGTTAGCTACACTTTAGCTTTATTATTTGATTATTCCCACTTCTTGCCAGGACTAAGGAAGTTTTTTTTTTAATCTAATATTATTTCTGTTTTTATGTGTATATATAACATTTAATCCAATATTAAGATGCAAATAATTGGCAAATTAAACATCCTGCATTGTAGAAATGACCTGGACACCATATGTGGGCAAGACCCCTGGTGTCATCTACTTATCGGCTATTGGTTGGTTTGACAAATATCTGGACTGAGTCTTCCATATGGTGACAAAACAAACACAGCCAGAAGCTAATGACACTGGCATGGTGACCAGGTGTTTTCATGAAAGGAAGCAATTGGCTGGAAATGACACTGTTGTTTTTCTTGTAAGGCTCTGCATCCCTGTATGATGGGCAAACTCTCACTGTGTTCCTGTTGAGGTGGCATACTTGATATTGTTGCCAGTTCCCTCTTTGGGCTGTGTATTTTCTTCTTTGTGGTTTCTGTAGAAAAGGACATATACCTGAAGCAGAATGAGGGTTGACTGAATTGAATTCTACCAAGCAGTAGAGAATTCAATCAAGCCCCCACACAGAGTCTGTAATTGAGGTGATACCATCAGTGTGGCATAGTTATTACAGGCCCAGGTAGGATACATGATGGAAGCAGGTATAATTGTGATAGTGACCCAAGGATGATCTACCATATCCCATCCATAGCATCCCACCCCATCTTGTTTAACTTGCTCGAACCAGTTTCTTCCACTTGGTTAAACACTGATACATCAGAGGATATTTATTTTATTATTATTTGGATAATTTTTCTTACCCCGTTGGCAGATTTCATTTCATTTGACTTATCTAGTAAAAGCATCTTGATTTTAAGAATTTTTAGATATTTGGACTGGAAACGAGACAAAAATACTAAGTAAGAAAAGCTTTTTTTTTTTTGCAGTGTAGTTGTTACTCCTATTACCACTGCCATCAAAGAGCAAATACAGCAATGCTTTTCACATGCATTTTTTCTCCTACATTCCCCTGGAGAAACACGCCTGAATCTCAAGATGGCAGAAATAACATTGGCACATCTCAGACCTCCTTGTACATATGATCTGTAGGATTCAGATACAGCGACGTGTTCGCCAAACATGCCACCTGTTTGTTTGGTGTTTTTTTGCAATTATGTAAGAAACTTTTGAATCTGCAATGTTGTTCAGATGAGCATGCAATGTCTTTCCATGTCTTTTCTGACCTTCGCTATTTGTGAGGGGTTATCTGATATAAACATATTCATTCCATTGTGAAATGTAATTCTCCCAAGAAACATATTAAGAATGAGCGCTGCACCCTACACAAGTTCATGCGATCCCTGGGACAGAATGAATTTCACATCTGCTGGACAGGGGATGCATTGAGCCTGGCACGGAACCAACTGAACACGCTGTATAAGATTTCCCGCTCTTTGCAACAATAGCCTACAACATGCAAGCCAATCTAATCAACATAGAAACAGGGTGTAAATTTAGTTACATTTCGCCTTCCCATCGATGTCTAGCTGTCTATTTTCCCTCTCCAAAATTGTTCTAGAGTTTAAGCTTAAAAGCATCAGACCAAATATGTTTTTCTCCCACTTCCTGGTAAAGAAGCGATCGTTGGCCACCTGTTCCATCTAAGTGTTAATTCTGGGAACAAAAGCGTAGTGCTTGCCTGGATGTGAGTAATGTGAAAACACCTCATTCACAGCAGTTGGCAGCTAGCCATCCTGGGTCACCGGCCTGCACTGAGCTGATCAAATCCATCTCCACGGTGACTGTGCATGTCCCTGCTAAACCATTATCCTTCTGCAGTTAAGGGTAAATGAGGGCTAACGCATTACATGCTGTGAGTGAACCTGCCGCAAGCAATTAGGTCTCTCTCAATCCTCTGTTTTCCTTGGTCTGTGATTCACATCTGTTCTTTGACAACTACACTTAACTGTTGCATAAGTAACAACACATCATTTATGCTGCTGCCAGTTTTGGCTTGGTTTGTGAATGTTTGAACTACGGCTGAGCAGTATAGATAAAGCAGCATGTTTTGAAATGTCTTAAAATGTGCTTTAGCGGCTTTGTAACCCTGTAGCAAGTCAACTGAAATAAGCCCCAATGCTTTGCAAATGTTTCTGAGGACAGTTTTTTCCCTTTAGTCTTACTTCCTAAGATCTTAACTAGCTACAAAAACAATGCAGCCACCAGTGTATCAGAAATCAGAACGGCCCCTCACTGACACCTGTAATGAGGTCACAAGGGATTGCTGTTTCTTCTTATACTTACCATATTCAGAGACTCGCTTGGGTTTACAATGTTGCAGTGCATTAGACCTGGGTGTTTCAATCTAATTAGCTCTTTAATCTCAAATCTTCAAACATACATTTTGTCCATCATCCCAATCTTTTTGCATCTGTTTAGAGTATTAGAGTCTTATAGAGAATTTGAGCACATTTATCTTGCACAATGCTGGAAGGAAAGGAAACTCAGCAGCCCTCGCCTCAGTTTTAGCCTTCAAGTGGGTTTGTAGAGAGAGTGAAGGAATCATTTGTCTGATTAGAGCTTGAAACCACTGATTGCTGCCAAGTGCTTAGCCACCACTGATGGCTATATCCCACCACTCTGGCCTATTACTCTCAATCTGTGCACCATTAGTTAAGCACGTAGAGAAAAAGTCTAGATTTACTGGATTATCACTTCCTTTTGTCTGCCTTTTGTTTTTGTTAAGCACATCTGTTGCATTTATATCCATTCACCTGCAGTTTCTCGTGTACCGTTTGGGAAGGCGACTGGACCTGATCATCTTTGATCCACTGGGATTAGATTGAAGTTGGACGGGGTCTTTAATTGGTTGTAATGCTTGGCGCTTTCATCCTGGGAGATTAAATTAAAGGCAGGATCAGAGATCAGGAGCGTCTGCTGGAAGCTGTTTTGAATGCAGCATCAGAGAGCTTCATGTTTTGCACTTTAAACGCCAATGTCCTGTAGTCACAGCTAAGCTGAGACCGTTGAATTTAAAGATTTTGACCTACTTTTCTAACGTGCTCTGGTGTTGAGCGCAATGACGTCAATCGGTGGCTCTCGCGGCAAGTGATGTGCACAGTCTATGATCTCCTCATGTGGAGACAACTAGTCTCAGGTGTAAATTTGACTTGGAACTGGAGATGCGAATGTAAAGATTTTAGGAGGTCAGGCATGTTTTAATGCATTTTGATTTCTTTGTGTCAGTGACCCAGTTCCCACATCAATATTAGACACCTTGTTCAAAACCACTGAACATATAAACCAATTTTTTTTAGGTGAAACAAAATATTTACTTCATCACGTGAAGTGGGATTTTATGATGTAAATTGGCAATGGAGAATGTTATTATGCCTCAAAAGATTATGAAAACTATTTTTATTTAGAATAATGACATTGGAATTATTCAGTGTATTGCACAAGTTTAAACCATTTATGTAAAACTCATATTGTATATTGTAGCTGTGTAAATGTTCTTCTTTGTTAGGGTAATTTTTGATTGGTTGATGTTTTTCATTGTTTATCCCACAGAATCCATCTCAGGTGGGGACGGCCCTACAAGTGTTTTACAACCTCGGCAATCTCAGAGAGACCATAAGAAGTGTGGTAGATGGATACAGGACATCTGTGCAGGAGAACGTTGTTAATGCCCTGGACATTAAAGTCCTCACCCAACCTGCCAACACCAGAGGTTTGTTAGTTTAGTGCATTTGTGGCAGTTTTTTAGAGTACTTGATGATTTTGCTTTTTTTAATGTGTGCATTTTGTGTCTGCTATATTTAGGTGCCCCTGGCAGAGCCATCATGCCCACTCCAGGGAATACGGCTGCGTTTCGAGCTGCTCTGTGGACGAATTTAGAGAAACTAATGGACCAGATTTGTGCCGCGTGTGGTCAGGTATCAAACAGACGTTACTATTATGAAACACTGTTAATGTCATTAGGCAAAACACCAGTAGTTCACAGATGCTCCTATCTATTTTGCTTTGGCTTTGGCTTCTTTTGGAATTTGTTGGTGGAAAAAATATACAAATTAACTGGTCAAATTTTGTACTAAATACAAAGTGCATGATATTAAAATCTTGTTTATTGAACTACTGTATGAAGGCATATAACACTGTGCTTATTTTATTTATTATTTTTAAGGTAGTGTGTTAAGATTAGATGACACCTGAAAGGGGTTTCAATATATATTGTCTAAAGTTTCTACTATGTTCCCGAACAGGTGCAGCACCTGCAGAAGGTTCTAACCAAAAAGAGAGACCCAGTGACTCATGTGTGCTTTATTGATGAGATCATCAAGGTGAGACGGATGATATCATTTCATGATTTTTTTAATAAGTTTTTGCTGGAATAGGTGTGCAATTTAAATTTCAGCAGTTTGGGAAGTTATTTATATTGATATTGTGCGTATCCCATATGTGAAGAGTTTGTCCTTGATATGTGGTGATTTATTACAAAGGATTTTTGTGTGTGTCGCCCTTGCCTCTGGCTGACCTGCCTGCATAGCCCCTGCTGGTTCACTTGCTGCTGGCACATTAGCAGTAAATGACATCCTAATTGGTGTCTGCAGGTGGCTGGCCCCTCTGTGACAAGGTTATCTACCCCACACGCATACACACATGCACACACACATGCACGCATATATATCCACCGCACATTTTCAGCCAGACAGTGATGGGACAATTTTATCTACATTCTCCATTTGGTTCTGGGTGACTTTGTGAACTAGTGTGTGTTGGCGCACGCTGAGTGAAAAGAACAGTGCTTGCAAATCCATATGAAATGCGTTTCCCCTTTGGTATCCCCGACATCAGTGGCTTTCCATTCCTTCAGTGGTGAATTTGGCTAATTACAGCCGGTAATTAAGGTGCTATTTTCTGCTAAATGAAGGGCTAAACTGTGAGATCAGAGCAGTTTAGGAAGGGGTGGTGAGATTTCACAGATGGATTTCAAAGAGAGCATATAATGCAGGGAATTAGAACTGGCCTCTAGTGATGCATTTCCTTAAACCATAACCAGCAAAGACTTTAGCATATCTGATGCAGAATTGTAACATGGGCTGTATTTGGAATGGCCCAGCCAAAAATTCACTGTTTAGATTTAAATTGGCAAATGCTATGGTGATTTATTATGTTTCTAGCATGTTATATGTTTGGCAACAGGTCTTCTAACCCTAATTGATGAAGTGTGTAGCCTTTAATTTCTTAAACAAGTGTGTAGGAAGGCACATCATGGCCATATTCCAGGATGACAATGTCAAGATTCATCAGCTCAAACTGTGAAAGAATGGTTGGGAGGGAGCATGAAGAATCATTTTCACACATGAATTGGCACCTCTGAGTCCAGATCTTAAATTCATTGAAAGTCTTTGGGATGTGCTGGAGAAGACTTTACAGAGTGCTGGACTCTTGCATTGGCAATACAAGATCTGGACCAAAAATGTATGCACCTCTTGATGGAAATAACATCACAACATTTTATTTCCATCAAGAGGTGCATCAATTTTTGGTCAATGTTTTAATGAAAAATTGTGTCCTTAATAATTTGATAATTTAGGTAGAACTTTTATAGCTTTATAAAAGCATTAATGCACTCAAGGGAGTGCTGTTTTGTTGATATGGTCATGACTGAAGGGGGTTTAGCTTTGGTTATTTTCACAATGTAACACAAATGTACAAAGCAGAGCACATAGAACATGACCAATAAACCAGCAATATCAACCATAAATGTAAACATCTATTTCTTTACGTACTGTCTGATCTGACAAAATTGGATTACAATAATGCAATTTCATGATAACTGCACTCCACTTGCTCATTTAAACGTAATGAGATCGTGCAACAACAACATAGCATACTACTGCATACTAATGCTTTCCTTTGCATACAGTATTTACCAAAGAATGCTAAATTCCTTTCCAAACATAGCCATAGTTTTTGTATGTTTGTGAGAAAGAGAAAAGGTCTGTCTCCATACAGTCACTTTTGCTCTTTCTCTCCCTGTTGGTATTCCTCCCGTTCTCACTCAGTAAACAGTTTCGGGGGAGATGAGTTGAGCGGCTTCTAATCACCTCTTGGAAATCGAGATTTTCGGTCAGAAGATTGAGGTCTGCAGAAATGGGGGGGGGCGTTTCCATGGCAACACCTTCTCCCGCTCTCCCATAGACCTTTTTTACAGAAAGGAAGGGTGAAAAAAAAAAGTTTGAATCCAGAGTGAGGGTGGTATTGCGCAATTTGACCACTTTTCTTGTATTAGTCTCATGACGTTTTTGATTATGTAAGAATAAAATGACCCATCTGTCCAGGATGATGAAGATAATACAGGTAAAATAGTGCTACATCATATGTGCTGATTTAAATTTAGTGCTTTGGAATCTTAAGCTCACAATCTCTCACATTGTGTCTAAAGTAAAAGCTTAATGGCTCTCAGGAGAAAGGGACGCCTTGAAATTCAGACAACCCAGAATGACTGACAGGGTGTCTTTGGGTGCTCAGAGAGCCATCAGCTCTAGATGAAGGAGGCGCCCAGCTTTTAAAAGGCCCCATGAAAGGTTTTGCAGGGCGGGCACTTCTCTTGGAGACTCACAAGGCTGTAAAAAGCCCTACAGCGCCTCTGAACCTTCAGTTTAACAGGGTGCATACAGGAGATGGGCTGCATATGCGGTATAGGAAAACACATACAGGAACTTTGTGCACAACAAAGCTGCTGTCGGATTCCCTGGAGATTGGAAAAGGTGGGTGAAAGCCATGTTTTTTGTTTTCTTTCTCTGCCTCCGCTTCAAAAGCTGTTTTCAAACTCCCACAATCTCACACCTTTATTTGTGGCTAAAACACCCCCCACACGTGCACCCATCGGAAAGCAAAACCTGCAAACCGCTACATTTAACAGTTACACAAGTAAAACAGACCTTCCCGTTGAATTCCAAGCTGCTTTTATGTAGCAAACAAGTCTTCTGGCATCAGTTCATCAGGTGTCATAAATGTGAAATTTAACTCTACATCAAAAAAAGAAAAAAGCAGTTGCCTGAGGTAGTGGAGCATATATGAAACTCGCTTGTATTTTACTAGAGCAAAAAGAAAGAAAAGCCAAGATTGGTTGTATTTCATTGATAATGGCACTGAAATCATGCCACTCTGTATGCCACAAACAATGGAAAATATTATGGAACATTTATTATGTTATTGTGTTATTTTATTTTTTTTAAAAAACATTATTTTTATCCATATTTTTGATGATTCCGTCATATTTGGCATGGACGCTACACGTTTTTTTGTTTGTTTTTTGAAAAACCTGATGATTCATGATTTCATAATACAAGGACATCTTGTGAACTTTAATGGACCTTTTGTAAAAAGGAGTCACATGTCTCTGTGCCTTTTTTTTTTTTTTTTTTTTAAATATAAAAATTTTTTAGTGCTGGGGAAAAATTTATCGTCATTAATCACATCCAAAATAAAAGTTTGTTTTTACATAATATATGTGTGTGTACTGTGTATAATTATTATGTATATATAAATACACACACATGCATGTATATACACTCACCTAAAGGATTATTAGGAACACCTGTTCAATTTCTCATTAATTGATGCCTTGTTGATGCTAGAGGTCAGAGGAGAATGGGCCGACTGATTCAAGCTGATAGAAGAGCAACTTTGACTGAAATAACCACTCGTTACAACCGAGGTATGCAGCAAAGCATTTGTGAAGCCACAACACGCACAACCTTGAGGCGGATGGGCTACAACAGCAGAAGACCCCGCCGGGTACCACTCATCTCCACTACAAATAGGAAAAAGAGGCTACAATTTGCACGAGCTCACCAAAATTGGACAGTTGAAGACTGGAAAAATGTTGCCTGGTCTGATGAGTCTCGATTTCTGTTGAGACATTCAGATGGTAGAGTCAGAATTTGGCGTAAACAGAATGAGAACATGGATCCATCATGCCTTGTTACCACTGTGCAGGCTGGTGGTGGTGGTGTAATGGTGTGGGGGATGTTTTCTTGGCACACTTTAGGCCCCTTAGTGCCAATTGGGCATCGTTTAAATGCCACGGCCTACCTGAGCATTGTTTCTGACCATGTCCATCCCTTTATGACCACCATGTACCCATCCTCTGATGGCTACTTCCAGCAGGATAATGCACCATGTCACAAAGCTCCAATCATTTCAAATTGGTTTCTTGAACATGACAATGAGTTCACTGTACTAAAATGGCCCCCACAGTCACCAGATCTCAACCCAATAGAGCATCTTTGGGATGTGGTGGAACGGGAGCTTTGTGCCCTGGATGTGCATCCCACAAATCTCCATCAACTGCAAGATGCTATCCTATCAATATGGGCCAACATTTCTAAAGAATGCTTTCAGCACCTTGTTGAATCAATGCCATGTAGAATTAAGGCAGTTCTGAAGGCAAAAGGGGGTCAAACACAGTATTAATATGGTGTTCCTAATAATCCTTTAGGTGAGTGTATTTAAGAAAAAAAAAAATATTTATATACAAGATAAATGATATATACAGTATATGCATGCAAATATTTCTTAAGTATATACATGCATGTGTGTGTATTTATATATTGTCATATATAGTCCCTATATGACTAAATAATCCAGTACACATATCTCCAAAACCAGCACAAATCATAAGATCTGCCCTAACCTTCAAGTTCAGAAACGCTGCCCACCGGTTAGAAATATCTGGGATATCTGTACCTAGCTCAATCAAAGTCCAGACCTCTATGAAGCACGATGGAGTTTAATATCCAGGTTCAGATAATAGTTATGTTAAGAAATAATCACACTGAGACTTCAAGTGAGGTTGAAAAATCATTGCCCCATTCAAGGCTTTGGTTTACTAGCAAAGTTTCAGCATAAAAATTACAACATAAAAACGTGTGTAGTCTTCACCACGGGTTCGGCCTCGAACACGGATATGCATCACACTTTTATTGAAACGCAGGATTAAAGATCGTCCCAGTATAGACCTTTTAAGGTCATGTCATCTTGACTAATTCCTACTTGCACTAGCATTTTAAATTCCATTTGCAAAAACATATAACACATACGTCATCTTCATGCACTTCAAAGCTTGTTTGCAAAAACTGCAAAAACACCTATTCGTATATCATCTTATCGTATGTTGCAAAATCCCTAACACTTCTAACAGGATGCATCTCGGACACACACCCTCTCCACTTTATAAAGATAATGGTAGGAGAACATGTATCTGGGCCACACCTGCTACAAATTCATTTATACACAATTGTTAATTCCAAGTGAATATAGTTGATTTTACAGACTATCAACTCTATTCACCAACTTGTTCATTTCCCCATCAAACTTTTCTTGAACCATCATCAGTTTGATCATTTTCGATAACACTTTGTGAAATCTCTCAATCTGTAACGATTCACCAGTGTGAATGCCCCTGATCACCACCAGAGGGCACTCCAACCCGGACTGTCATTCCATCATAGACTACATCACCCATAATCCTTTGCCCGGACTCATCAGCGCTCACTGTTTACACCTGTGTCTCATTTACCTCATTACCTCTGCCTATATCTAGCCTGTTCACCCTGTCATTCTTGGCTAAGTCTTGTTTTGTCTCACACTGCATTTCTGAGCGTTATCCCTGGTTTCATGTCTCTCGGTTTCGTTGGAATCCTTGCCTGTGTCTCGGATTACCCTTTTGCCTCTGTCCCTTGTTTTGTTTGCCTGATTGGACTGCCTACCTGTGTATGACTTTTTGCCTTTTCTCTGACTACGATTGTGAATTACCCTTTAAATAAAGTTGCATGTGGATCCTTAACCCTTCAAGCCTCAGAGCAGTACGTAACACAATCTTTCTTAGCAATCTCATTCGTTTTCCCCTCTGCAGAAGGGTCTCCTGACCCTGGTTCAGGCTTGATCCTCTTCTTTTTCCGATTCCTCTTCTTTTCTTTACGGATTTCTTGGACCTTTTGTCGTGCTGCTTCTGGAGGGCTTGAACATACAAGTCACTCATATCAACTATAATTTCTGACATGGATTTATTATGAGAAGTCACTATATCATTTGGGTCATTTGACACTTCAATATACATAATAATTATACACAGTACACACGCACATATATTATGTAAACAAACTTTTATTTTGGATGTGATTAATCGCGATTAATTTTTTAAAAACTTGCTGTTAATTCTAGATTTAAATTAAATCACAGATTGTCATTGTGGTCTCAGACGTTTGGAACCCACTGTATATATACTTATTTTCCAACAAGTCTTTTTCTCTGGAGAATTCTCAAATTTGTAGCTGCAGAAATTCTGTGCATCATAAGAAAGAGTAATTTATATCACTGTACAGTGATTCAGAGCATTTTGATATGCACAGGTGATACGCACACCAGCCTCTTTATGCACACACACATTAGATAGATTGGCACATGTCCATCAGCATTAGACCATATTTGTTTTGTCATGATTCCCAAATGGTTATAGACTTCCCTATTATACACAATTTTTATTGAGGGTGAAATGTGACCTGGACATCATTTTTGAGATGTTGTGGGTTGGAGTCACTAAAGACAATCATATCAGCTTTGTTTGCATAGTGTGTTAATGTGTTTGTTATTATGTGTGTCAAAGGCCATTATGGTAAAGTTCAGCTCTGGCTGATGTGTGTAATGTGTTTTCTCTGTCTCTTATCAGGATGGGCAGCCTGACATCTTGCACACCTTCTGGAGTTCAGTCACTCAGACGCTCTCTGAGGAGCTACAGAAAGCCACAGCTGGTGAGTTTCAGTCTGGGGTTTTTGTTTAAGACGATGCCCTGCCATGCATCTCAAAAGCTCATTCTGTGTGTGAGTGTGTTACACAAGCTCCCCTCCTGTGCCTGGTCTCTCTCTTCTCCTCCGCTCTTGCTGTCTTTTCATCACATTGCAGTCGGATTCAAACTCTATTACCCACGTACACTCTTCTGGCGTTGCTTTTGAGAAGACTGACTGTTAACCCTCTCCTCTTCTAACTGAGCTTGTAAGCTATCTTAGATATTGTTCACCTCGAGCCTGAAAGGCTTTCTAGAGAAGCGTTTACACTTCCGTAGTCTCTGATGATTCTTAAAGCTCAGAAGCAGCCAATAAGAGTCCAGCATAAAGCAAATAAAAAATGATCTCTCCATTGAACTCAGGCTTTTATAGTCACTAAAGAGCAGGATAAATCAAGGGAGGTGTTTGGTTATAAGGGAATATGGGGGGAAATGGAGACTAGGGGTGGGCGATATACCGGTAGACACAATTAACCGGTAGAAATTTGTCAACCGGTAGAGATCATCTCTATCGCAGTTACGCTCATGTGACGTTGCTGTGCTGCGCGGTCACGAAAGATTATGTTTGCATGCATTTTTAAGCACTGTGGTTAAAAAACGGGTGATTTTTAAACTGTTGAAGACTGTTTCTTAGCGCTGTCTGAGACTCATAGAGCGCTTTAGAACTGAACTGAGTGCTTTTTGCCACCTAATTGGGCTTTGACTATGTGTCAATGTGGCATGTATTTGCAAGTAAACACTCATTTATGTCTTAAGTTAACGTAAACGGTTGAGAAAGAACTGAGAAAATGAGAAAGAGCAACACACGAGTATAATGGATCCGTGCAGCCGGTCTTAAAGTGACAGCATCCAAATGTACCTGCTGTTTACTGCTTAGCTGCATTATTAATGTTAAACAAACAACAAAAAAAGAGAGAAAAATCTCTCACTGCTCTTGACTGAATCACTTTTGTAACTTTAATAAGAATAAACATATATTTGAAGGACACAGTAAAGACTACGCATTGGTTTTCTTTATAGATTATTTTAAGCATTTTATGTAGTTTTTCTAGTGCTTGAAGTTTTTCAGGTAGGTCTATTTCATTTGTGTTTTTATTCTATTGTAGTTCTTTGCTCTTTCTTTATCACTGTTTATTTGTCTTCAGTAAGCTTGGGAGTTTTTTTTCGGCTAGTATTAGTTTTTTAAATGATATTGAAAATGGTGAAAAGAATTATGAAATTTCAGTGGTATCATATAAGATTTTGGTCATATCGCCCTCCCGAGACCTTTAAATGTGAGAGTCATGTGACTCCACAGATGTGTAACCAAAATATTTACAGACATATTATCCAAAGCGACTTGTAAGTTCATGCATTCCCTTGGAATCAAACCCATGACCTTGCCGTTGTTAGTGTTATGCTTTGGTAACCAAAAGGTTGTTGTTCCAAACCCCAGAAGGGACATTTCATGAGCTTGTTCTCTTGATTTAGGCACTTAACTCTAGGTTTCTCCAGAGTCTGGCAAATTAATACATTTAAATATCATTACTAACATCTACATCATTTCGGTGGCAGTATTACAACAGAAAACCACTCTTGATACCACAGAATCAACTCATTAATGGAGCACACTGGCTTATGATTGCAACCGGTGCCAATCTTAATTAAAGTGCTAAACGTTCTCGGACAGCACGTCCACCCTGCAGAGACAGTAATTTAGACTTGGCCTTGATGGTGCGGCCCTATTGATCCCTGCCTGTGTTATCACGACCTAAAGACGCTTTGTGCTTCACTCTCCCTGATCAATAGAAAGCAAATAGGAGCCTTTGCATCACTTTCATTATCCAAATGCTTCTGCATTACTCCCTCTTATAAGCCTTTATCAATCCTGATTTGAAACCTCTCAATCAAACTTGCTTTTATATTCTCAGAACCCTAGGGGGCTTACTTTGCCAAAATACTCTCACAAAAGGAAGAATGTTCAAGGTGAAGATGCCCTCAAAAAAACTCTGAGGCTCCAAGAGGCCATCAGAAAACATTTTAGTTCTTAGTTCAACTGTTATGGACTCTGTCTTGAGACATCACTGTGCCACAAGCCTTCAAAGAAGGTCTGTTTATAAATCATTTATCGCTCCCTTTGTCCTAAAATACGTTTTGTGACTACTGACAGCTCCCTGCCTCTTCCCAGAATTCTTTCCTGAACTGTTTGCCTTTCAAAGAGCATGTCAAAGGATGAAACCAGTATTCCTCTCGATGTTTAGCGTGAGCTTTGTCTTCCACATTGCTCGAACCCTGGGGACCCATATGAATTAATTTGCTAACAGTCAGAGTGCTAGTTTAGGGTCAGTTCTGCTGTTTTTATTATTAATGTTATTTTCCTTTTTCATTTCATTATTGCATCACAACATTAAAGGCAAAACCGAGACCTTGACTAACACTTTGAACATGCTATTTTTCACCATTTCGCCACTGACATTTGTTTGTTGATTTCTGTATGCACCTCATCTTTTCTTGACAGTCAGGGGTTGTGTTTGAACACTGCTGCATGGCAGTTTTATGAAGTGAGGAAATTTAAGCTACACTACCAGCAATAACTCAGAAGCATAGCATCAGATGAACATGGCTACAGCTCACAGTCAGCACACCATCGGTAGAGTAAAACTACCGGGGCTGGCCTTTGTTTTAGTGACGGTGAAAACAAAGATTGAAACCGTTTAGAATTCGTGTGCCGCTGCTCTATTATGCATTCATCAAATCAATCTGCATAGGAAACAATCTGCATAATATTCGTAATGAGCATTTAATCACCTGTAAAGTTGGGTTATTACCATATTAATGAATAAGTATTTTTTATACAATTCCATCCTTTTGACTCACTCATGTATTCTCTTTATCTGTTAGAGTGGTTGGAGATGAGGCAATTGTGGTTTTTCAGATCACTGAGTCGCTAAGAAAGGATTTGTAGTTTTAAATCACTTCTAGATATTGTCATATTTACGACAAAATTTAAACAAAAGTTGCATTCACAATTCAATAAATTTTAGATGCATTGCTTTGTGAAACTGGCCATTAAAATCAGAGATTCTTCATAGCATACCATTTAAATGTTTGTCTCTGTAATCATAATATTGTTTTATTTATTTAATGCTACTGCTGTAGTAATGCAGTCTTCTAAATAGGACTGCCCCTTAATAGTCGACCAAATTTTAGTCAGTCGCAGAAAAAAGACGGACAGATCGTAACACGGCTGGTGCATGTGATAATTACAGTATGTTGGGCAGGAAATCCAAACATTTGCCTATCAATCATCAACATAATTATGACTTAACATTGGAAACATGTAAGTAGAAACTTACATGGCCGCTCGCACTAATGTTAACCTGGATAAATGTGCGCTATTATTGGCACATATCCAAATGTTTGTGCAGAATAACCCGGAGACGCCGGCACGATCACTTGCATCTTTTTTCTGATAACAGCGGAAAGAACTTAAAAGACTTTTGAACACCATACTAATACTGTGTTTGACCCCCTTTCGCCTTCAGAACTGCCTTAATTCTACGTGGCATTGATTCAACAAGGTGCTGAAAGCATTCTTTAGAAATGTTGGCCCATATTGATAGGATAGCATCTTGCAGTTGATGGAGATTTGTGGGATGCACATCCAGGGCATGAAGCTCCCGTTCCACCACATCCCAAAGATGCTCTATTGGGTTGAGATCTGGTGACTGTGGGGGCCATTTTAGTACAGTGAACTCATTGTCATGTTCAAGAAACCAATTTGAAATGATTCGAGCTTTGTGACATGGTGCATTATCCTGCTGGAAGTAGCCATCAGAGGATGGGTACATGGTGGTCATAAAGGGATGGACATGGTCAGAAACAATGCTCAGGTAGGCCGTGGCATTTAAACGATGCCCAATTGGCACTAAGGGGCCTAAAGTGTGCCAAGAAAACATCCCCCACACCATTACACCACCACCACCAGCCTGCACAGTGGTAACAAGGCATGATGGATCCATGTTCTCATTCTGTTTACGCCAAATTCTGACTCTACCATCTGAATGTCTCAACAGAAATCGAGACTCATCAGACCAGGCAACATTTTTCCAGTCTTCAACTGTCCAATTTTGGTGAGCTCGTGCAAATTGTAGCCTCTTTTTCCTATTTGTAGTGGAGATGAGTGGTACCCGGTGGGGTCTTCTGCGGTTGTAGCCCATCCGCCTCAAAGTTGTGCGTGTTGTGGCTTCACAAATGCTTTGCTGCATACCTCGGTTGTAACGAGTGGTTATTTCAGTCAAAGTTGCTCTTCTATCAGCTTGAATCAGTCGGCCCATTCTCCTCTGACCTCTAGCATCAACAAGGCATTTTCGCCCACAGGACTGCCGCATACTGGATGTTTTTCCCTTTTCACACCATTCTTTGTAAACTCTAGAAATGGTTGTGCGTGAAAATCCCAGTAACTGAGCAGATTGTGAAATACTCAGTCCGGCCCGTCTGGCACCGACAACCATGCCACGCTCAAAATTGCTTAAATTACCTTTCTTTCCCATTCTGACATTCAGTTTGGAGTTCAGGAGATTGTCTTGACCAGGACCACACCCCTAAAAGCAACTGCCATGTGATTGGTTGATTAGATAATTGCATTAATGAGAAATTGAACAGGTGTTCCTAATAATCCTTTAGGTGAGTGTATATATGTAAGTAATTCAATTAATAACATAAACGTGCGATTAGTCGACCATTGGCGACTACTAGTCGACTAGAAAAATCTTTAGTCAGGGGCAGCACTATTCTAAAATATTGCCAATATTGGGACAAAGACACAATACATGAATTTATCCATGTATCCTCTTCTCTATTTATTTTTAATTTGTTCACAGCATCAACCTTCCTGAAGCAGGCTCTGGAAGGAGAGTATCCCAAACTCTTGAGGCTTTATAATGAGCTGTGGAAGCGGCTGCAGCAGTACAGCGCAAGCATACAGGGGGCGCTAGCGAGCAGTGGTGCAGGTCTAGATGTGGAACTGCCAGCATCAGAGCATGATCCTGAAGATCTGTTCACCCGGACCAAACCAGACTATGAGTGAGTACTACCATGATACATGTACACTAACTCTCTAAACATTTGTTTTCATAATTCTGCTGTAATTATTTAACGATTTGATCAAGTTTAGTACCATACAGCAATGTTCCATGATAAATAATAGTTTCTGCCAAAA
Organism: Rhinogobio ventralis; assembly: GCA_039654625.1. Lineage (NCBI taxonomy): Eukaryota > Metazoa > Chordata > Actinopteri > Cypriniformes > Gobionidae > Rhinogobio > Rhinogobio ventralis. The sequence goes on from CM077207.1 coordinate 3,971,600, forward strand.
TACAGTAGCTGCTACAATAATTCAGTGGTGGCTACTGCAAATTTACTAGAGTTTTATTGTAGTAACAACAGTAACTGTTATAAATATATTTTTGGTATAAACTATGATTCCCATGGTAAGTTTAGTTTCAAGGGGAGCCCATACTAAAGCTTTGTTTTTAGTACAAAATTGCAACTTTCAAACATTTAAGAATGTTAAATGCAAGCAGTCAAACAGAAATGATTTCTCATCATAAAAACGATTATGATTTCTCATCATAAAAACGAGAAGTTCATTATCCACACAAGCTATCATCTTCCTAATCATTCCTGGTGGCGCAACAAAGAATCTGCCTACCCGCAAAGTGTTCTCATTAATCAGACAGCACTTCTGCCTTTCACCTGAATGGAGAGATGCATTAGAAAGCAAAGAAGCCCTTCTACTCTCAGACACATTGTCAAACAATCTCCTAGAATGCATCACCGTTTCTGCCACTACTCTGATCAAACACCCAGATCCCATAATCACAATTGTCCCCTAAACGGCCCACGTTTTACACACAATTGCTCCTATCGCATAATACAGCTCAAAAAATCTTGTCAAGATGCATGACACAGCTGACAACCAGCAATTAAAGCCAAGATTATTAGAGCATCTCGTCAAAAAGTAGCAAATGTCAGGGTGATGTAGGGGGTAAACCGTTTTCTTTGTATTTTATTTTGCAGACATTCAGTAGATCTATATTTGGCTCACATAAAATACCTTCTTTGTGGTAGAGTGCTGCTGGAAGTGCAACATTGAAAAGCATTTGCCGAGTTAAGTTTAGAGAGAATGAAAGAAATGAAAAAACTACTAAAGTGATGCTATTGTTATGGAGAAATGTGTTCATTTACTGAGCTCTTTTTGTCCTGCCTTTAACAGACAGTTTCATTTGGTTTTTAGTTTCTGACATTGATGATGCTGAGCCCGGTTGACATCTAAATCAGCATAAAGGCCATATGACTAATACTATCATGATGTGTATATATCCAATTTTAAAAAATAGATCATTACTTTTTGACTTTATCATAATGCAAAAAATCTCATTGTCATCACTATAATGAAAATGATCAAATAATATTCAAAAATATGCCTAATTTTCAGACTTTACATTATAATGAAAGGTCTGAAACTTTTAATGAAAATGGTAGCCATTGGGGAAACCGTATTACTTCAGTCATATCTCAGTTATGCTTTTATCAACAATTGGTCAAACAAAAGAATAATTATTGGAAATTAAGAAGCTGTCAGCCAGGAGAACTAATTTACAACGGCGAAATCAAATGCTAGGGGCTTTGATCCCTACTGAGATGAGGAGTGTAAGTAGGCTACGGTTTCATTAAGTGCCATTCGATACTTTTGATTTAGTCTAATTTGTAATTATCTCTACGGGGCAGGCCTCTGATTAAATTTACAGATTTAGGTCAGTGAAATTTCACACATACACACAGAGTATGTGACATACAGGTCACGTATTTATCAAAATAAAACTATGTACTCAGAATACATAAAGTGATAGTTTGATGTCAGGAACATTGGAGTTGACATGGAGGTACAGCAACTGCCAGAAAACACTTGTTGTCATTTACTTGTTACTCTTTGTGAAGCAAATGAATAACTGTTTTGATGGATTTTTTTGGATTTTTTTTTACAGTCCAGAGAAGGATCTGAAGGATTCTCTTCAGCCATATGAAGCAGCGTACCTGTCCAAGTCTCTGTCCCGCCTCTTTGACCCCATCAACCTTGTTTTCCCTCAAGGGGGCCGAAATCCCCCTTCAAATGATGAACTGGACAGCATCATAAAAACAATAGCCAGGTACACCTCCAAAATACATTATAACTCTGTCATTATACTGCCTTCTAAGATACAAATTTTGGCCAAATTGTAAAGGGGAAGTTAGCTTTGTATTGTTACAATGTCAGTAATATATGTAAATGAACAATGTGTACTCTTTCTCCGAGTTACCTGCACCCAGATATCCCTTGTTTATTTGTCAGCGAAAGTCAGACTTTTAACAGATCGAGCTTCCGCATTTTTGTATTCCCACCCAACAAACAGTCAAATCGACAGAGGGGTGGTGCCAACATCAAAAGTGCATTATGGGTTTTTGGCAAAAGTAAATGCCACAGCCTTTATTCTGTTTTCTTTAGTCATGTAGCACTGATTAAAAAAAACTACTAAACACAGCCAAGTTTTATTAAAGCCCATCTTCTTATTAAAGCCAGTGGATAATTACACCCTTTTAAGGAAGCAATGCATGTATTCTTGATAAGGAAGGCAGTCCCAATATTAAAAAGCATTGATATAATCCATTTAATACTAAAACACATTGATATTAAAAAAAAGGATGGACTAATAATGGGCTGGAGAATTTATGGTGATTAGATTAGAAAGGGATAGTTCACCCAAAAATGAAAAAATCTGCCATTAATTACTCTGCCTCATGTCGTTTCAAACCCTTAAGACTTTGATTCATCTTCAGAACACAAATGAAGATACTTTAATGACATCTGAGAGATTTCTGTCCCTCTCATTGACAGTTACGCAACTACCACTTTGATGTTTCAAAAGGTTCATAAAGAGATGGTAAAAGTAACCCATATGAATTTAGCGGTTTAGTCCAAATTTTCTGAAGAGACACGATAACTTTATATGACGAACAGATTGAATTTAGGCTTTTTATTCACATATAAACATTGATCAGCGAACATAAACAGAAGCTCAACCGAACCTGCTTGACACGTGAGAACCAACCTCTTGCGGAAGTTCAAACATGCCACGTGAGAATGAACCTCATTGGTTCTCGCACATCAAGCAAACATGCTTGAGTTTCCGTTTACCACAACTGATGAGCGTGTTGATGAAAGTTTATATGTAATAAAAGCCTAAATTCAATCTGTTCAGTGTATTAGGTGATCGTGTCTCTTCAGAAAATTAGAAATCACTTCAGAAGAGACAGAAATCACTCGGATATTAAAAATATCTTCATTTGTGACCCGAAGATGAACAAAAGTCTTACGGGTTTGGAACGACAGAATTTTAATTTTTGGGTGAACTATTCCTTTAACCATAAGCAGACTGCCGACACTGTTTTTGTTGACTGTAAATTGTTGATCCTGTATGTTGTTTTTGTACCTTAGTGAGCTGAATGTTGCATCAGTGGATTCCGGCCTGACGATCGCAGTGGCCAAGAACGCGGCCAAGACAGTGCAGCTCTTCTGCGTCAAGTCAGAGCAGTTGGTAAGACACACACACTGGGATAATGAGCTAGGTTGAGCGGGAGGCTGTCTGCTCCTCAACCCTGCCAGGGAGGTGACATACACGGGTGGCGAATGAGCTCATTATGAGAACTGGGGAAGGGTGGGGCTCATCTCAACAAGCGTCAGAGAATCAGTGCACCTGCTGAGGGCCGTGACCTGGACAAGAGGCAGGAAGGATCCCAACCTGCCTAGTTAGAGGTGCTAGCTGCTTTAGTCTATAAATCAGGCGAAGGTGAAAATACAGACTGAGATCTTCAGAATGCAATGCTATGTCAGTAGTTACTCAACTAACAAATAAATACCAGTAATTGGATGAAAAATGTATATGTAACACAATGTTCATGCTATTAGTTTACTAAATGTACTTCTCTGTTGTAATTTTGTGGGCATTGGTTGTCAAAATAACATCTAAGGGCCAGATTTACTAACAGCTTGCACCAGCGCAAACCCTCTTTTGGTGTTAAAAAACTACTGTCAGGATTTACTAAAGACACGCAATGAAAAATTAGCGCTGAAAAGACGAGGGCTTTTTTTTTTTTATTGTGGCTGACCTTATTGCATATGCATTTGTAGGAGTTTCCCTTTTAAGACACAAAATTTATGGGAGGAGAGTATTTAAATGAATCATGCGAGGTTTGCGCTTGTCAATTTACTGGTGTTTGTGTCATTATTAGCCGCCCCGAAAAAAGCATGTCTTAAACCAGACGCTAATTTGCACTGCTCTTGGTAGATTGTGTTGGTCATTATGATCTGGCTGTGTCCTTTTAATTTGCGCGTCGTCAATATATCTTTCCACTCCCATCTGCACTTTTTTGGAATTGTGCTTTAATTTGCCCTGTTTAGTACACCTGGCCCTAAAACTGAGGTATTAAAGTGAAGCTTTAATCCATCCACATTGAGTTACATGAAGATAACAGGCGTCACAAACTTTTCAATGAGATCCTTAATCAATAAATCAGTAGATATATCTGGTTCGAGTTAGCTACAAAGCTTATCTAGCTTTCTGAGAATTAATCCTTTAAATCCTTAAACAGTCAATTTGTGCTGCTCTCCAAAGATTCTGCAGTTGACTTCAGAGATAAGACAAAAAATTATTTAAAGACAACATGAAATAAAAATTTATCCTATTTACTTTCTTGGGGGGAAAAAAACATTTCATGGTAATGTAAAACATTGATATCAACCTTGATACAATTTTAAAAAGGTAATTTCCAAGCCTGGAGAAAAGTCATGGAAATAATTGTAGCAAGCATGATTTTCTTGTTATACTTGGCTCTAAATATTTCATAATTTAGAACAGTATGGTAATTTTTATTGATCCTGAAATTGGTTAAGTGTTTGATTTAGGTTGGAGGACGGGTTAGGCAGGACGGTTGCTCTCTATGAGCAGATTTTAAATTATTTAATTGCCTATACGGTCTCTATCAGGTAATTTTTGTCCTCGTCCAGTAATCATGAACACCTGAAAAAACATCCTGGATATTCACCTGTAACTTTCTGGCCTTTTAAATAATTGTTTTTTTTTTTATAAAATCATGTCCAACCCTACATTATTTCTTGCTGAATATAGTATTTCACTCTGAGCATTATGTAAGTTCAGTGTGTTTAGAATACCGATTCATGTTTTTTGTTAGTTAGATTTTTTTATTTTCCTCTCAGCGGTTTAAATAGCCTCTCAGCTTTAGTGAAATGACTCAACTTGCTCATGTAGGTCTATCTCCATTCACTGTGAGTGATAGGTATGATTGATTGTGCCTGGCCAGGGAGGGTGTGATTGGATTAGTCCGGTGTCTGTCCTCGAATCACTGGCCCACTGACTCAATCTGTCTTATGTCAGCAAGCAGATGAATAACGAGAGTTTGGTTCTGTTCTTTCTATCAGTTCAGATGTGTGCGATGAGCCATCAGAACCCTGTGAGCTCAATTCAAGGTCAGTTCAGAGCCAAACCTTGACCTCTCTTTGGACTTACTTCAGGAAATGATATCATAGTAGCATATTGCATAAATCTCTTAAGCAGGCCTCACGATCTAGGGAACAAGAAGATCTCCAAGACACAGATGGTTTCTTTTTGATTAAACCCCGCTTAACACAGGCAGCATACAGACTCCATCAGTTAATGGATGGATATAAATGAAGACAAAGTGAAGGACTGTATATTGACCTCTCATACCCTTCCTGCTGTGATAATGGAACGGGGCTTAAAAGTGCACTTGCAGGGAGAATGATTTCTGAAACGTGGCGAAAATTGCTGTCCAATCTGCCATATGGATGGCAGCCCCAGGCTTTAAGAGTGCAGCTTTCGTCACAAAACTTCTCTGTATAATTAATCCAAGCTGAAGCCAGTGTCCTGATGATGCACATTGTCATTGTCCAGTTGGATGATGCAATTAATGCCAGCTTTCTCCAGTAGCTATGCTAATAAATCCTGTATAGTTTAACTTAAACTATCAAAGAGCAAAAACAATGGGCGTTCCCCTAATGGACGTTTTTGGAAAAAACCGTCAGTGTTTGTAACTTAAAGGGTTAGTTCACCCCAAAATTTAAATTCTGTCATTAATTACTCACCTTCATGTCTTTCTAAACCCGTAAGACCTTAATCTTCAGAACACAGATTAAGATATTTTGATGAAATCCGAGAGCTCTCCGACCCCTCCATAGACAGCAATTTATTTACCACTTTCAAGGTCCACAAAGGTAGGAAATACATCGTTAAAATAGTCCATGTGACTACAGTGGTTCAACCTCAATGTTATGAAGTGACGAGAATACTTTTTTGCACAAAAAACGAACAAAAGTAACGACTTTATTCAACAATCTCTTCTCGTCTGTGCCAGTCTTCTACGCTGTTGACGTGGTGTAAACAGTGCAGCACTTCCGAGTTCTACGGCTCACCATTGGCTAACTCCTGTGTCAGCATCACACGAATGCGTCGTGGTGCTCACGTTAACAGCGTCGGCCAATGGTAAGCCGGCGTTCTGCCATATCGCTTCGAATGCGCTGCACTGTATTTACTATTGTTCGCCAGCAGCAGCCATCTTCTTTGTTTTCAAGTAGCAGGGAATTCACGTGGAACCGTTGCAACTCTGCCGTCATTATGTTAAGCCCGCCCATCGACTCTATACACGATGTGATTGGCCTGACTAGAGTTTGGTTTTTCAAGCTCGCAAGCCAACGGAGAGTTGCTAGACTACCCTGGGTGCGTCTAGATTTCTAGGCTAGGGGTTTTGCACACAAAAAGTATTCTCGTCGCTTCATAACATTAAGGTTGAACCACTGGAGTCACATGGACTATTTTAACAAAGTCTTTCCTACCTTTCGGGGCCTTGAAAGTGGTAATTAAATTGCTGTCTATGGAGGGGTCAAAGAGCTCTCGGATTTCATCAAAATATCTTAGTTTGTGTTTTGAAGATGAACAAAGGTCTTATGGGTTTGGAACGACATGAGGGTGAGGAATTAATGACAGAATTTTCATTTTTGGGTGAACCCTACATTTTATTTTTAGCTTAATAGTACTTAGTGTAGCCTACTATTGTTTCAAAAATGGAATTTGGCTGTAGTTCAACTACTTTAGCTTAGCTTAAAATAGCTTGTAACTTGACAAGCTACAGTTTTAAAGTAGCTTCCTGTAATCTTGTTTAGCTATAGGGGAAATATTTGGCAACAGTGCTCCTCTCTGAGGATTACAGAGGTATGATGTTTTTGGTCTTCAGGCAGACATAGGGTTCCACAGCACTTTAATCTTAGAATGGTTCATTACTTTATTGGACTGCAGATATGCACCGGAGGCGACACTTTATTTAACATCAGGTGTGAAGGAGCAACCCACCTAGAATCAAGCCTAGTGTTCCTGCACCTCACTTGGCATCTCCACACCTGCCACGGGAAACGTTAATTAACTGTTGCCTTTCCATTTTTAGACCGTTGCCATGGTACCCCCGCTGCCACCATCCTATGTCGTTTTTCATCGCAGACGATGTGTGATATTTTTTTCTCCCCAATTTTATTATCCCAGCCCCCAACCTTTGATGCAAGGTGTGATGTCTTGGAGGCTGTGCTGCTTTTTTACGATTTCGACTTTGAGTTGTTTTGTCTGTAGCGGCTGTTTGTTTATGTCAGGAGGCAGCAGTGCAGCACGAATATGTGTTTGTGTGCGGCGGTTCACTCGTGACTAAGGCAACCCTCTGCTTGTTAGTTCCCGTGGTGTTGCACTAAGCAGGGCAAATCCTTCTTCTTTTTCCTCTCCCTGTTGCTCGCCCACCTACCCACAATGCCACCTGCTTCTGCTGTCTGAGCTCCATGGTGACGCTCGTGTCTCAGCACGCTGACCGCTGTGCCACCACTGAGCAAAGCGCTTCTGACCTCAGACGAACACTGGGACATCTGGGGAAATTAGTGGTAGCCTGCGGTCGCCTCGCTTTTGATGTTGACTCCTTGATTATTTACTCAAGTCTTTGGTTGTGAAGCATAATATTGTTTAATCCCTCTACTTTCTCCCTTACTTCTTTCTTCTCACTTCTTCTGTCTTTCTCTCAGCTGTGTACGCAGGGGGATGCCAGTCAGGTGATCGGACCCCTGACAGAAGGCCAGAGGAGAAACATTAACGTGGTGAACTCTCTTTTCCGCCTGCAACAAGCTGTGGCTAAAGTAAGAATGCTGCCTCTCATTCAAGACACTATAGTTATTATAGGTTTAGTTCACTCTGTAATGCAGGATTGGAATGCAAGCCCATATGACTTTCTTACATGAAACATTCTGTGGATGATTTAAAAGAATGTCTTCTGTACTCTTTGACATTCAATCAAAGGGTAGGATGGGGTAGGATGTTCAAGCTGCAAAAATCAGTAGTAGAACCATACTGTTCCGAATATACGACAACCCCCCCATTTCAAGATATACATTTTGGGAAAAGGCTTTTTGAAGACCAAATACTTAATTTTAAAATAATTGTAATATTGCATATATTTTTTTCATATTTAAATGTTTAATTTCTGTATTTAAAGAATGGTAAATACTGGTAAAATGTACCAATAATCACATTCAGAAATAAATACTTTGGGCCCTATCATACACCAGGCGCAATGCGACGCCAGGCGCAACGCAAGTGTTTTTAGCTAGTTTCAGCCGGACGCAGATATCATTTTCACGTCCAGCGCCACGTTGTTTAAATAGCAAATGCACTAGTGCCATCTGTTCACCCATGGGCGTGCTGGTCTGAAAACCAGGTGTGTTCAGGAGCATTGTTGGCGCGTTGCTATTTTGAGGAACTGAAAACGACTGCGCCTTTGACCAACAAAAACCTGCTCTAAAGTCAATAGCGCAGTATTTTTTGTGTTATTTAAAGGGCGCGTTTGTAAAATGCGCTTATAGGCGGATGCACAACACGCATACACTCTGCTTATATTAATATTAAAAATAAAAGGATTCCTCTCTGGAGAAGTGTTCAGTCTTTCCGCTCACATGTAAATAGCGAATCCGCCATGGTGCGAGCGCAGCTGGTTTTAAAGGGAATGGGAGATGAGACTCTGATTGGTTTATTGCACGGTACGCCCAAAACACACCCATGACTCATTAAGAGAATAGGTACAACCCTTTTGGACCATGCGCCTGGTGCGCCGACTGTTTTTTCCGTCGTTAAACTAGCAAAAAGTGGATTCGGACACGCCCTAAGTACACCTGCACCATGCGCTCAGATCGTTAAAATAGGGTCATATCACACCGTGGCTGCTTAATAAGAGTTGTGAGTTATTTGCGTTTATCAGTCTTGGGCAGAACACTTGTTTTACTTGTATTTGGCGCTACCTATTGTTGCGGGTGTATTATTGACATGTAAAAAATTAGACCCTGAATATAAGACTACATTATTTCAGATGTATTTCCAAGAAAAAAACATAAGCTATGTCCGAAATCAAATACTTCTCTACTATATAGTATGCGAAAAACAGTACGCCAACAGAGTAGTATGTCCGAATTCATAGTATTCGAAAAAACAGTAGGCGAAAAGTGCCCGGATGACCTACTACTTGATTCTGAAGTGTGACACTTTACTATCCCATGAGACCATGGGAGACGATTTATGAATGGAGGTGAAGGGACGCAACTGACACTGGTAGGTCACATGATAACGACAACATGGCGGATGTAGTACGTCCGGATTACATTCCTACCACACTCATTCATACTATATAGAACATACTTTTTTTAACGGTTGCGAAGTTCGTTCAAATTCAAATGTAGTGCCTACTCACATAGTACGCGATTTCAGACGCAGCCATAGTCTTATATTCAGAACAATACGGTACTACAAAAAAATCTGAAGTACTACAAAAGTATTCAGCCTTGTGTGCGATATTCCAACATGTTTGAGTATGCACAGCTCCAAAAGACATTTGACAGGTGTTGTAAATGGGAAGATCAAAAATTTCCTCACACAATGCTGATATAGCTTTCATAACGCTTGAAATATAGTCCACAAGACCTAAAAACTACTTGTGGTCCGTGTGTTGTAAAGAGCTCTCTGGACATTCTCCAAAACATCTCTTTTTGTGCATTTAGTTCTAATGGCATTTGGGGATTTAATAGCTTCCCAAAGCTGTGTTTTATTAACAGATGTTGATAAGAACTCACTCAGCAAGATGCATTACATCACTACTCCATGCCAAAGAAAACTTTTGTGGGCATTCAAATATAAGACGGACTGACTGAAGTTATTATAGAGTCCTGCAGTATTATAAAACTCCTCTGTGCAGGACACAGTCCACCTGTCTATACAGAACATATGGCTGCAGTGCCTTTACTCAGGAGAGAGTCTTGGGGAAACTGCAGACTCATCACTAGTCATATCTGTACAATATGAGTGGTGATATTTCACAAGTGGCTTTTTTAGCACCAGATGATGTAGTTCCCGGTCTGCCCCATTAAAAAAACATGACAGCAGAAGCCAAAGCTTTTTCCTTGCCTATGTGATTAATAAGGTAATAAAAAGAGATTACTCTATGATTAAATATTTAAACTGGAGGTGATCAAAGTTTTACTTGTGAAAAGTGAGGCCGCTTGTTTCAGTGGGATTATTTATTCAGGGCATGAACTGTGAGTAAAGACAGGAATTATGGTTTAAGGGCTCTAAACGTTGGATGATTTCTGACTTGTTTTCAGGTTATATCTGGACTGGGAACGTTTCCTCCAGCAGCAGAGCAATCGCTCACAGCATCTTTACAGGTAAAACAATAAGAACCCTATTTACACCTGGTACTAACATCACTAAACATAAACTTGACTAGGTTTGGTATGGCGTGGCATGGACATGAAACTTACATAGACCCAAAGCTAGACCCAGAAACATGTTAACATGAGGGCTATGAACGCAATGACACAATGGACCAATGGGAACTTGACACAATAGAAAAACAAAAGCACATGGCATGATCACATGGGGTACATGAGAATCGCATGCCATAAGCAAAAACCATGAAAACAACCTACACCAGCCTTTCACAGGTAATGTCCTCTATATTCACAACATTCATTTTACAGTGCTTTTCAGCAACTAATGCACTGCACTATTATGCAGACAGGGTGCATGATATACCATTAAGCTTTGAGTATTTGTTTGTGCATCTGTGGTAGGTGGGGATTAAGAGGTAAGCGCATGAGACTGTGAACAAAGGGTGAGAATTTTGATAGAAATGCTGCAGCCGCACACAAACACACACAGAGACTAAAGGTGGTTTGGGAAGGTAATTGGGTAAACATTGAGCCGCTCTGAATTCATCGGTCTCTCCCCTGAGGTAAATTGGCTATCAGATGAGTAAACTGGTCATTCTCTTCTCTTTTATCTCTTTTAACGAAACCTGCCAGCTGTAACCCCTGATCTTTAAGTGTAAACACAACAGTCCAAGGTGAACACACACTACCACACTTTACCACCTGCTCTCCTCAGAGTTGGGCATCCACTCTCCTCCCATGTAGGGCATGTCATCTAAAAAACCCTGTACCAAGTGGTCTTCATTTGCACATGACCCATGAAGTCCATGAAATCATGGTTATCAGAGCGTCCCCTTGCCCCATTGGAACGAGCACAGTACTACATGTCAAAGACTTGCATCACCAAAGTGTAGAACTGAAAGGAATGAGGGTGCTATTTAGGACAGGACATCCTTCACATTTCTACTCATCCCGGTTCCTCACCACATCACACTAGAAACTGCTGTCTTTATATCTATTCCGAACCAGAACACAAACAGTATGAAACAAGGCACCAATAGCTCCAGTTGGGTAGAGAATGGTGGGAAAGCTAAATCTGCTGAGTATGTGACTATCACTACTTTGTTGTGAAGGAGTTTAGGAGGAAGAGATGTGCAGCGGAGATTTGCTCTTTATCTCCTGCTTGCAGGGGATTTTGCCGATGACCGATCCTATTTGGTCAGAGAGACCTATTGGGTTTGCATTGATGTCGCTCAGAGATGAGTCTGATAAGAGCTGAGGGAGGCCAGCTGCCATGACACACGCGATGGTCAGACTGATGTCCCATCAGCAAATGTCAGGCAATCACATGGGAGGAGGGAGAGCAGGTGTTAGGAGGAAATACTACACAAACCAGTGACCTTCAAAAGAAACTCTTTCACACACATTCAATAACTTCTGACTGTTGTCATGGATAATCTATCTCTTGTTGTTTCATTCACATTCCTTAGTTAACTCGTTTGTGTCTTTTTTGCAGTCGGTTCAGGCTCTGATGAGTAGTGCCGTTCAGCCCCTGCTGAGTTCTGTTACTGACTCCGTCGAAGCAATACTCATTACTATGCACCAGGAGGATTTCTCTGGGTAAGCAAGCAACAAACACACCGCTACTGCTTTGTGCATTCAGCCCAGTGTATACTGCATATACTGCATGCATTACAAAAATGTACATGTACTGTACATGTGAAACTACTCAAAGATAAACAGTAGTATGCTACATTGTTGTTAAACAACCTCATTGATGTCCAGTTTGTCCATTAGTTAGTTTTAATTTTAATTTAATGTTGTTTTAACTTTTGACAGTCAAGAAGGATGATAATGATATTGCTTCCAGTTCATTTATCACAGATTCTCACTTTTTTTTTGTTAATCCAAGATTTTAAGTTAGTATTTCAATAATTTAACGTCACATTCACATGTTCACAATTCTGTGATCTTGATAATATTATTATAAGTAGTAGCAGGGGCGGAGCCAGACATTGTAAAAATTCAGGGCTTAGCCCAAATCTAGTTGTCCAATGACATTTGGTGTTAACAGCTTTACTGACTTAAAAGGAACTTTGTTGTAGTATGCTATAGATTTTGTAAAACTAAGTTGGGTGGACCTTGTGGCAGAAATTCACCTATAAGGTTAAAGTCAGGCCACTCAATAGTAAAATTATCAAACCAAATTTATTTCTGAAATACATGAAATGGCTACACACACATATCCATATGTCAAGAAAAACAAATTACATTTTCTCATGATTTAAAGTTTTAAAAGAGTTATATAAGGGAATCTATGTCATTCATGTAATCCATGTCATTCATGTAAGATTAACAAAATGTATCATGTATAAGCAACAGCATTGATTGAACACACAAGGAAATAATATTTCAGGGTTAGTCTCTCTTACAACCAAAACATACCTCAGAGAGCTACAAAGTGAGCTCCAAACAAAACAGAGTATGTATTCAGTCAAACCATACATGTTCATTTTTCAGCAAACAAAGACTTTCAAAATGGATTGGATAAACAAATGAGCAGATTATCATGAGGCCTCCTAATTCCTTTTATCATATAAGTACATTTTCCGGTTCGTCGACATCCCATAATAGTTGTGCCCACTTGATGTGCGTAAATAGTTTTAGTTGGAAACATCTTATCTGACTCCCTAAACTTCTCCCTGGCCTAACTGATCTTGACTGCAGAAAGAGTCATTATTCCCAAATGGCTTCTCACAGCAGTTGTAGATTAGCTTTGAAATATCAGAGAATAACACAATATATAACAGTATATGTAAGTGTATGACAGAAAAAGTGACCAAATGCTCAGTAATAAAATAAAATATATTGGTAATATATATATTATTTTGCTTATCAAACAAAACCTAGCCCTTAAATGTACGGCATAACCTCTGTTGGGCAGCGACCTGCTTGAAACTTCATCCCCTTACATTCTTAAACAGTCAACAACTTATCTTAAGCAATAAAAGTAGAAAACCTGTTTTCAAATACATGAAATGGTTACACACATATATCCATATGTCAAGAAAAACAAATTACATTTTCTCATGATTAAAAGTTATGTAAGAATTATATAAGGGAATCTATGTCATTCATGTAAGATTAACAGAATTGATCATGTATAAGCAACAGCATTGATTGAACACACAAGGAAATAGTATTTCTCTTGCAACCTCTGTCCCTCTAGGGGGGTTCGGGGACATGTTCCCCCCTAAGAAAATGTTGTACATTTTAAGGTTAAATGCACTAATCTGGTGCACTTTGAGAGCTCAAAATTAAGAGCTTTAACACATTTACAGTGTGCAAATCGATCAAAGAAAAGGCATTGACTTGTACCTGGACATTAAAGAGGGCTCAAAGATCTTTTTAGTTGTGATATACAGTCTCAGTCTTACATTACATTGACACTGGTGTTTTAGGATGCCAAACAATTATTACAATAATATAATACTGATTTATATAATTATTCCTATGACAGTTATATCCATATATTGTAAAACAAAGCACTGAAAATTACATAAGTATATTTTACTTTACAATACGGGGAAATCACAATACTTCCATCCTAATTTCTTTATTTATAAGAGATAAACCCTTGAGCTTTTATTTTGGAGAAAAATAACAGATCACCAGCTGATTGCGTGAGCAAAGAGCGCACTTCTCTTTAAAACACGCAGCACAAACAGACTGTCTTAATTAAACCACTGTCTTTTGTTGTTTTGTAAAGGCACAAAGCCTTATCACGGTTTTGTTAGGCTATGTTTTAAATTTCATTATGAAACAGTGGCGGCACATGGTCATTAATGGGAAACACTGAATGATGTTTAGATGACAAATGTGCTAAAGTTGAGTAATATTATATCATAACAAAAACCCTTCAACCGGACCGAAAGAGAGTCTGAGTGCCTGGCCTGCCGCTGTGGTGTGTGAGTGACAGGAGGCTTGGCTGTGTACAACCACTGTCGGAGAGAAGAGAGAGAAAGCGCCGCCGGTATCTGTGTATGAATACTGTGGAAAAACGCTATTGAGCCGTTTAACATTTTAGTAGAGATATGTATCGAGCAATTATATTTTGACAGCACTGTTAAGAAACCTGAAAGATTCTGGGCTTTTGAAAAAAAATTCGGGGCTCTGGCCCACTTAGCCCACCCCTACACTCTAAAAAATGCTGGGTTAAAAACAACTCAAGTTGGGTTGAAAATGGACAAGCCCAGCAATCTGGTTATTTTAACCCAGCGGATGGGTTAAGTGTTTGCCCAACCTGCTGGGTAGTTTTATTTAACTCACCTATTGTTTAAAAATGACTGTACTGCTTTGCTTAAAATGAACCCAAAGTATGTTGGAAATTAACATTATTAATACGTTTAATGAATAATAAATACCTTATTAATAAATGTTCACCTTTTGATTATTATTGTTGCCTCTAGTAATTATGTGTCTGATTTTTAATTTCCAACCAATTTTGGGTTCATTTTAAGCCAGCCATATAGTAATTATTAAACAATAGTTGGGTTAAATAAAACTGCCCAGCACGTTGGGCAAACATTTAACCCACCCGCTGGGTTAAAACGACCCAATCGCTGGGTTTGTCCATTTTCAACCCAACTTGGGTTGTTTTTAAGTGAGTGTAGCGCTGCCCCTGAGTAGTAGTATGTTTTAACTCTATAAAAAAAAGACAGAAATATATTACTGTTGTAAATTACAATTGTACCATGAAATAAATTAATATTTGATTAGTTAAAATGAAATATTGCATGCTTTACTCTGAAACACTCAGAACATCAGACTATAGTTATTTAAATTGCAGGCTTTGATTTGATAATTGCACCAAGCTATAATTGCAATTATCATGCAGCTCTATTTATTTATTTTAACTTTACACTTAATATAATTATTAGCTTTTCATCCACTCCCTGCAGTTCCCTCACAAACTGATCAACAAGTTAGTAAAGTAGTCTAACCGGAAACCTAACTCTCCGGTTTTACTTTTTCAGACCATTTCAAAATATCACACAAAACAAATGAGAGATGTCAAAATTGGGATTTATGATTGTACAAAGATTGTGTTCTCCCCTTGTGGGCTTTTTCTCAAACACTAACATGACATTTGGGATTGTGTGCCCTATTTAATCTTGTTGAGGGCAGTTCTGTGATCAGGTCTCTCTCAGCTCACCATATTTCAACATAAATTGTTACTTAAAGCAAGAAAGTGTGATGGGTGTGCTGCTGTCATATTTCAAATATGGTAGCAATGCCAGCATTTTAAAATGTAGGTATAGCAATGCTACAATGACACAATTTAATACTAGTTTTGCTCCAATTTGACTTTTAATTTGACTACTTCCTCATGATCAGTCTTTAAGCTTTACAAATCTCCATTCAGGTATTTGTGTCAAGCTGAAAGATGGCATGAGTGTATGTACATGTGTGTTATAAAGGACTCTCTTATGCATTCATCTCTCGTTGTCTCATGCTCTTTCTCTCATTTGTTGGTCTGGGTGGTCCAGCGAATACAACAGAGTGATGTGCCAGCGTTTGATAACATTTAAACCGTCACCCCTGTAATTCAGCGCGGCTTCCTTTTGTCCACATCTCTCGTCCCCTCAGGACCTCTGGAGTCAGGCTTGGTGGACTTGTTTTATTTCTGTCCCTGCTGCCGGGCACTCCTGAGGGAAGACGGCAGAGAAATAAACATGCTGTAGAGATGGCTTTGTCCAGAAACACCCTCAGTTTCACCCTAGCGGCAGCCGCTCAAAAGAGTTTTCCTTTTCTAGAGATGAGCTAAAAGGGTGAATCTCACAAAAGCAATGTCTAAGTCATATTTATATTATACACTCACCTAAAGGATTATTAGGAACACCTGTTCAATTTCTCATTAATGCAATTATCTAATCAACCAATCACATTGCAGTTGCTTCAATGCATTAAGGGGTGTGGTCCTGGTCAAGACAATCTCCTGAACTCCAAACTGAATGTCAGAATGGGAAAGAAAGGTGATTTAAGCAATTTTGAGCGTGGCATGGTTGTTGGTGCCAGACGGGCCGGTCTGAGTATTTCACAATCTGCTCAGTTACTGGGATTTTCACGCACAACCATTTCTAGAGTTTACAAAGAATGGTGTGAAAAGGGAAAAACATCCAGTATGCGGCAGTCCTGTGGGCGAAAATGCCTTGTTGATGCTAGAGGTCAGAGGAGAATGGGCCGACTGATTCAAGCTGATAGAAGAGCAACTTTGACTGAAATAATCACTCGTTACAACCGAGGTATGCAGCAAAGCATTTGTGAAGCCACAACACGCACAACCTTGAGGCGGATGGGCTACAACAGCACAAGACCCCACCGGGTACCACTCATCTCCACTACAAATAGGAAAAAGAGGCTACAATTTGCACGAGCTCACCAAAATTGGACAGTTGAAGACTGGAAAAATGTTGCCTGGTCTGATGAGTCTCGATTTCTGTTGAGACATTCAGATGGTAGAGTCAGAATTTGGCGTAAACAGAATGAGAACATGGATCCATCATGCCTTGTTACCACTGTGCAGGCTGGTGGTGGTGGTGTAATGGTGTGGGGGATGTTTTCTTGGCACACTTTAGGCCCCTTAGTGCCAATTGGGCATCGTTTAAATGCCACGCCCTACCTGAGCATTGTTTCTGACCATGTCCATCCCTTTATGACCACCATGTACCCATCCTCTGATGGCTACTTCCAGCAGGATAATGCACCATGTCACAAAGCTCGAATCATTTCAAATTGGTTTCTTGAACATGACAATGAGTTCACTGTACTAAAATGGCCCCCACAGTCACCAGATCTCAACCCAATAGAGCATCTTTGGGATGTGGTGGAACGGGAGCTTCGTGCCCTGGGTGTGCATCCCACAAATCTCCATCAACTGCAAGATGCTATCCTATCAATATGGGCCAACATTTCTAAGGAATGCTTTCAGCACCTTTTTGAATCAATGCCACGTAGAATTAAGGCAGTTCTGAAGGCGAAAGGGGGTCAAACACAGTATTAGTATGGTGTTCCTAATAATCCTTTAGGTGAGTGTATATTGTGGCTGTATTTGTTGTACTGCCTTTAATGCATGCTGATTTTAATTTAAAACAATCATTCTATTATAGCATTTGTATTCAAATAGTAAATATGCTCCATTACAGTAGTGATAATCATCAAAAAAAAAAGAATTACAAAAAAAAACTTGACACAAACACATTAGGTAATGGAAATTAGTTGTGCTTAATCAAAGCATGAAAATAATGGGTTTATTGCACCCTAACATACATTTTTTAAAGCAATTTTTTTAAAGTAAAAAGTTTTTAACTATAACGTGTTATTGTGAGATTCACCAAAAATGGCTTCTTATGTGTGTTAGGAAAAACATCAGGAAAACTGATTGTTACTTGCTAAAAGGCATTAACACGACCTTCCATTTCTGACATTGTGTATTACAGCAGTTCCAGTAGCTACACATGTATGATATTGATTATGTGACAGGAAATCAATGGTGTTGCTTGTAGCTGTGGTCTATGCTCACATTACAGGATTACAGTACACTCTTTTGTTTGTGTATGTGTGCGCCAGTCCTCTACCAGTGGTTGGTCGTCCGGACGTGCCATGCTCGCTGTACATGCGTGAGCTGCAGGGCTTCATCGCACGTGTGATGAATGACTACTTCCGCCCACTGCAGTGTCTGGACTTCCTGTACGACAGTACGGAGAACATCGCCCAGCGCGCTATCACCCTTTTCATCCGCCATGCCAGCATATTGCGTCCACTCGGAGAGGGCGGGAAGATGAGGTTGGCAGCAGACTTTGCTCAGGTGAGGAAAATTAGAGTTAGCCTTCCTCATTCTTCTGTCTTTCACAAGCTAGGGGTCTTCCTTCTTTGGTGCTGGGTTTTATTCATCATTTGCACACCCTCGTGTTGTTTCAAAATTCGTTTCCACCTTTCTTTCATCCATGAAACAAAGTAAAGGGGAACTTGGGCTGTTAAGCTCCAAAATGTCATGCAATAGTTTAGTTTTCTGTGAGAAACAGAACAACATTTAAGTATTCCTTCACTGAAAAATAGCTCTCAAATCAGATATATAGTGCCTTTAAATAATTCATTCAAAAGCGAAAATTCTGTAATCACTTTTTTCGTCCATGAAACAAAGTATGTGGGAACTGTGGCTGTCAAGCTTAAAAATGACACCATAAAACACCATAAAAGTGGTCCTTCTGAAGCACGTGTTAGCTTTCTGAGAAGCAGAACAAAATTTAAGCATTTATTCACTGAAAATTCAGTGTATCTCTCAAATAAAATATATGTGACCCGTGCTGGCAAAATTAATCGCAATGGGCAAAAATGACAAAAACACATTCTCCATTAAAAAAAACCCCTTCAAAATGATGTATTTGTTGGAATCAACTGTTTGAAGTCGATAGAGTCAGCAAAGTCAAGTTTTCTGAAGATTCCAAAACAAAATCACCTAGCAACCATACCTTAATCCCTGGTAATAACCAAATTTGGCACACACCAAGTCAAAATCAAATATCTATGGGAAAAATATATATTCAACTTTTTTCTCCCATGATACCACAATTGTTTGATTAACAGTAAATAAACACACAGCCTATATATTAAAGGGTTAGTTCACTTCAAAATGAACATTTCCTGATATTTTACTCAACCCAATCTCATCCAAGATGTTCATGTCTTTCTTTCTTCAGTCGAAAAGAAATGTAGTTTTTTGAGGAAAACATTCCAGGATTTTTCTCCCCATCACAGATTTCCATGGCAAACAAAATGTTGAAGGTCCAAATCAGTGCACTTTCAAAGCGCTTTGAAGGGCTTCAGAGGCTCTGCGTGATCCCAGACGAGGAATAGGGTCTTATCTAGTGAAATGATTCGTCATATATTCCTCGTCTGGGATCACGCAGAGCCTCTGAAGCCCTTCGAAGCGCTTTGAAACTGCATTGATTTGGACCTTCAACATTTTGGTTGCCATGGAAGTCTGTGATGGGGAGAAAAATCCTGGAATGTTCTCCTCAAAAAACGTAATTTCTTTTTGACTAAAGAAAGAAAGACATGAACATCTTGGATGAGATGGGGGTGAGTAAAATATCAGGAAATTTTCCTTTTGAAGTCAACTAACCCTTTAAGACGTACTGTACAGCACAGATCTAATATAATGTTACACATCAGATTTCCCCAACAGTTAATCAAACGTTCACTTAAGACATAACAGATAATGTTTGCGTGAATACTCGCCAAGACAGATATTTTAAAAATACAGTAATTCTGTGTATATGTGTTTATCGGGATTGCGCGCTGTCTGAGGCGTCTTTGTGTGCACGCTTCGGATCTGTCAGTCAGCGTGAGTAAGATCGTTTTGTTCACATCAGCATGAGTTCGGAAATCACATTTCATTGGTTCAGACTCATGCCATCGAGAATTCGCTATGACTATTCACAAAGTTGGAGTGCTGTGCTTTAAAATGATGCCAAAACGTACAAATAAAGACACTTTTAGATGTTTAATTGCTATTTGGAGCATTTGGAGCATTGGGATCGCACAAATTTTTGTGGAAACCTCAAATTTTTCACTTGTTTTGCCTGTAGCTCATAAGTCTCCCATGCACATTCCGACTCTTTTTGCCAGCACGGGTCACATATTGTTCCTTTAGACCAAATAATTGACCTTTAGACCTCATGTTGTTTCAGATCTGTATCCAACTTTCTTTCATCTCTAAAACACAAAGTATATTGGACATGGGGCTGTCAAGCTCCAAAATAATGATGTCTTGAATTCTTCTGATGTCATTAGCTTTCTGTGAGAAAGAGCTAAACTTAAGCATTTATTCACTGAAAATTCACTGTAGCACTCAAATCAAATACATGGCACCTTTAGTTGCATCAGGTTGGCACCATGTTTAAGTTTGACTGTCAAATGTGTCTATTTAGAAAGCATTGACTCCCTCTGCATCCCATGAGTGAACATCCCATGTGTATGTGTTACAGATGGAGTTGGCCGTAGCTCCTCTCTGCAGACGGGTGTCAGACTTGGGGAAGGCGTACCGTCTCCTGCGATCTTTCAGGTGAGTCTTTATTTACAGTCTGGATGATGTCAGGTGACTTCATCTTCCTCTCCTTGACTGACTGCACGCAGCTCTTGATGTCACACACTCGCCGAGTAATTCTTTTGTGTGTAATTCTCACACAAACGCTCTCAATTCGTGCTATCCTTTGTTCTCATCCTCCCCCCGCTGAGACGAAGAGGTCGCCTGGAGTCTTCCCTCTGAAAATTGCTGTTAATTAACGGTGAGAGAGAGAGAAAGGAAGGTTATTAATGGAGATGCTCATCTGATTAGCTGAGGAGAAGTCAGTGTCAAATTATCTGTCTGGATGTACTCTAATGCTCACCTTACATTGCTCCTTTGTTGTTTGGCTCATAACAGCTCCACGTTCTTGGTCTTGATTAGTAAACGTTATTCCAAATAAGAAAAGTTTTCATCAGGATATAATAACTTGCTCCGCCATTTAAATGTCTTTTCGTTTCGGACTCTTTGCATTGTGTGTAAATGTGACAGTGATGCGTTAATATTTAGTATCAACAAATGCTTTTTTTGGACATAGAGGACGTTGTCAGTTATGAACTGATGTCTCATGTTACGAAGGTTTTGAAGTTTACTGACAGGTTTGATTCAGCAGCTTGCATTCTCTGTACTTCCTCCAGGCAGTCTAATAAACACCAGTGAGGTCTCACAGGACAGCTAATCAAATTAAACTGCTGCCATCTATGCAAGCTCTGAGAGCAGCTGCCGTGCCTGGATCCCTCATGAGCAAGGCCTGATTCCCCACTACAGCAACTTTATTTTACTCAATGTGTGTGTGCATAAGCATGCAAAATGATGTCTGACATCCACTGGGGAAAGATGTTATTACAAGAGAGCCCTAAAGTAGAGATATAATTATTAATATGGAGATATTTGTCTGGTTTGATCACACTGTTAAGGGACCGCAGATGGGAAGTGATGAAAATGTCGACCTGGACTGAGGGTTCCTAGAAATGGTTCAACTTGTAAATAATGTTTTCTTTTCCATATTTATAGGCTTTTTTGATTAAATATAGCCCTCTGACTAATATAATATGGGGACATAGTTACCCTCTAGAAATGCGTGTTTTAATCTGGAGTTGATTCATGAAGGTATTCATGACTCTTGTGACCATTCCTGTTGACTTGGGCTGCACATAAAAAAGATTTTTGCTATGGAAACATCACTTGCTGTAACGTACTGCTCCGAGAGACACAGGTTGAGGATCCAAACACAGCTTTAATAGAGGGACAATCCAGAGACGTGTCCAAAATACAGGCAAAGGGTCAAAAACAGGCAGGCAGTCCAGACAAACAAAACACACAAGGCTGGGAGCAAGGCAAACGGGTAATCCAAAGAACAGGCAAGAAATCCAAAAAACCAAGAGACAAGAAAATCGCTCAGTAGTAACACATACAAAACCTTGCAATGAATGACAGGCTAGATATAGGCAGAGGAAATGAGGTAAATGAGACACAGGTGTAAACAGTGAGTGCTGATGAGTCCGGGCAAAGGATTATGGGTGATGTAGTCTATGATGGAATGACAGTCCGGGTTGGAGTGCCCTCTGGTGGTGATCAGGGGCATTCACACTGGTGAATCGTTACACTTGCTATTGTAGAGGCTTGGGTTGTCACAACACCATAAACATCTGACGATGCAGTATTGTGTTATTTCATAATTCAAATCTACAAAATGGACCAAATTTTCATAAATACATAGATGTAAATGAAAACTTTTGTGGTTGCACTTTATTTTACAGTGCGTGCACTTAAGTGTACTTACCTAAGAAAGTACTGGGTAATATAAGGAAACAACTAGGGCTGTGCCGGTAAACTTGACAACTGCGCCACCGCGGTGGCTGAGTAGCACCGGCGGTGGTCCACTAAAACACTTTTTTTTATGTGAATGCTGTTTTACCACTTTACCACTAGAGGTCGACCGATTAATCGGTTAATCGGCACCGATAGATGATTGGTAGATGATCGTTATCAGTAAAAATCCATAACGATAGTTTTTCCGGGTTGCGTCCGTTGCTGGAGCGGCTGAGAAGGGTGCGCTGTCATTACACAGTATGTGAGCTCTGAAAAGGGTCTGCTGGCATTATATAGCCCGAGAGTAGCCTCTAGAGGCGAAATAAAAACTATCACTGACAATGTTTTTATTGACACGTGAGGATGTGCGCGCTGCTCGGAAAGCACACGCTGCACAGAGAGCGCTTACACATCAGATGTGCGTTTAAAACACAGACAGTGAAATGGTATGCATACAGAACACTTCAGTACATGTTGCCAATTCATTATAAAGTAATTAATTTGTTGAATAGATGCTGCATTAGCAGGGAAAAAACAGCAGTATGTATGTACTTTGTTGTCGAGGCTGAGAGGACGCTAACATTAGCAGTACCTCAAGCATTTAAAACAATGTAACAACTAGTATGAAAGCAAACTGTATCGTCATGCAGCCGACAGAAATATAAACAAATCAGAAACGCTTTCGATTTCAATACATATTTTGTTATTTTGATTAGATAATTGTCAAGTGTTTTAGAAAACTAACTAGCTAATACATGCATGTTAAGAAATGGGACTTGCAAAGTGTTACCTATAAAATGTACATGTTTCTAGATTATAGCTAAAGAAACATTTATTTATAATACTATTTTAATGTTTAAATTATTTTCTGTAAAAATTTGTTTCCTTAGAACTTCTCATTTTAATATATTGTATTTCATTTAGCACATTTTCATGGTTTCAGCACTGTTTTACTTAGAGTGTTATGGTTTAATTATCCAGTATCCATTTTAAAAACTATTGGCTGATTAATCGGCTATCTGCAAGTGTGGTCCAACCTAGTTATCGGTAAAATCCACTATCGGTCAACCTCTAATTACCACAGGAGTGAAGCACAAAGCTTTGTTTACAAAATAAATAATAGGTTAGCAATTAAATGTTACTTTGCAGCCATGGAAACGTATGGATTCATGTCGAATGAGAGAAGTAGGCTATGTGAGCCCAATTTAAGCTTTGTCAGCTTTTTTATTCTGTTTTGCGATCTGGTCACCCGATTTTCCGCTGATTTTAACAATAGGCCTACTCCATTTTATTCCACTGGACGTGGACATCTCGTTTTTTTTCCCATATCTTCACTTACGTTTCACCCATTTTCTCAGGGGATTATAAACGTTTCTTCCTTTCGTTTGCTAATAATTAGGTCTATTATACCTATTTGCATCCTTTACTGTGGTAAAGTAGAAAAAAACACTGTAGGACAGATGCCTTTTTACTTCAAATTCTATTTAACACAGTTTGTGCTTGTTATTAGACTTGGTAAGGCTCATCAAGTTTATTTGTATAGCGCATTTCACACACGCCTGTGATTTTAGTTTCGCTTGGCAGCACAAAATCAAACATAGCCTAAAAGTCTTGACCCTGTGGAAGATAAAATTTGCTCTTCAGACCTTTTACAACAAGTGTCAGTTGCTTTGAAACATCAGGAAGAAAACATGAAAACATGAAGATATCAGAAAAGGGATGGTATCTTTCCTGCTCGTGTCCCACATCCCTTTTAAAGCGCAGAGCGGCATATGACGCATCTTTGTGGGGAAATATGAAACGAATATATATATATTTTTTTAACTAATATTAAATTTTTTCGTTTCACTGACGGAAGGGTTAAAATAAACACACATGCTTGTTATGAAATGGATGTTTGAGCCTTGTTTATAATTTCAAAATGTTGACTATATATATATATATATATATATATATATATATATATATATATATATATATATATATATATATATATATATATATATATATATATATATATATATATATATATATACACACTCACCTAAAGGATTATTAGGAACACCATACTAATACTGTGTTTGACCCCCTTTCGCCTTCAGAACTGCCTTAATTCTACGTGGCATTGATTCAACAAGGTGCTGAAAGCATTCTTTAGAAATGTTGGCCCATATTGATAGGATAGCATCTTGCAGTTGATGGAGATTTGTGGGATGCACATCCAGGGCGCGAAGATCCCGTTCCACCACATCCCAAAGATGCTCTATTGGGTTGAGATCTGGTGACTGTGGGGGCCATTTTAGTACAGTGAACTCATTGTCATGTTCAAGAAACCAATTTGAAATGATTGGAGCTTTGTGACATGGTGCATTATCCTGCTGGAAGTAGCCATCAGAGGATGGGTACATGGTAGTCATAAAGGGATGGACATGGTCAGAAACAATTCTCAGGTAGGCTGTGGCATTTAAACGATGCCCAATTGGCACTAAGGGGCCTAAAGTGTGCCAAGAAAACATCCCCCACACCATTACACCACTACCACCAGCCTGCACATTGGTAACAAGGCATGATGGATCCATGTTCTCATTCTGTTTACGCCAAATTCTGACTCTACCATCTGAATGTCTCAACAGAAATCGAGACTCATCAGACCAGGCAACATTTTTCCAGTCTTCAACTGTCCAATTTTGGTGAGCTCGTGCAAATTGTAGCCTCTTTTTCCTATTTGTAGTGGAGATGAGTGGTACCCGGTGGGGTCTTCTGCTGTTGTAGCCCATCCGCCTCAAGGTTGTGCGTGTTGTGGCTTCACAAATGCTTTGCTGCATACCTCGGTTGTAACGAGTGGTTATTTCAATCAAAGTTGCTCTTCTATCAGCTTGAATCAGTCGGCCCATTCTCCTCTGACCTCTAGCATCAACAAGGCATTTTCGCCCACAGGACTGCCGCATACTGGATGTTTTTCCCTTTTCACACCATTCTTTGTAAACTCTAGAAATGGTTGTGCGTGAAAATCCCAGTAACTGAGCAGATTGTGAAATACTCAGACCGGCCCGTCTGGCACCAACAACCATGCCACGCTCAAAATTGCTTAAATCACCTTTCTTTCCCATTCTGACATTCAGTTTGGAGTTCAGGAGATTGTCTTGACCAGGACCACACCCCTAAATGCATTGAAGCAACTGCCATGTGATTGGTTGATTTAGATAATTGCATTAATGAGTCATTAATGAGAAAATGTTCCTAATAATCCTTTAGGTGAGTGTGTATATATATATATATATATATATATATATATATATATACCCCGCCCCCCAACCACCGCGACACCGCCGGGAGTTGGTCCATTACCACCGTGGTGGTAAAAAACTGCCACCGTCACAGCCCTAGTAACAACATGGTTTAGGGGTAGGTTCAGGGTTCGAACCTAGTTATTACCGAGTTATTAGGGGTGTGACGAGATTTCTCGTTGAGGTGAAAAGCTGTCTCGCACAGTATTGCCATGACGGCGTGTGAGGGTGACGTAACAGTTCTGCTTTCATTTTTATTGGCAAAATAGAGCAAAAACATCAATATTGACAATGTTGTGTCTAAATTGTCATTTTAATATAAACTTTTTGTTTATTGAACTGTTGTAAAAAATCAATCACATTTGCAATCTTGCTGATATTTGGAAAAACAGCACTCTTGCTTGTCATATTGCTAAATGTTATACATTAAAACAATTGTTTATACATGAGCTTATCTTGAAATTTACGACTCTGACTTGAGGACAGTTCGTATGTTATAGCATATAAAAAACTACTATGTTGATGAAAGGAATTGCATTCGTCCTCTCAGAGGTGGTTCTAGAAACGACCATTACACCTGTCCCAGAAGTGGTCAAATGAGCAAAAGACGAATAGAGAATACATTCTTCTATAAATATATTATTATGTTGAATAGTGATGCTTTTTTTAAAAATCTTTTTAGTCCCTTTCTCCTGATAAACCGCAGCACAAACTGATTTTAACTGAAGCGGCGGATAACACTCAATAAGGCACAAAATTTGCACAGCATTTACTACACAGGGCACAGCAGGCAACAGCACTCTCTTTTTTTACTTACGGTACTACCATATTGACGATACTACCGTTTAAAAAATACAGCAGCATCACCAGTGTTTTGAAGCTTTAGTACTGCTATGATACCATAGTACCGCTATACCGTGCAACCCTAGTAGAGGCTTCTGTATTTAGCGCCCTTGTTAGTGTATTTATTTCTTGCTGATTAACACTATTACCAAAGACTTTATATATAGAAAGACGGTGCACTCCGTTTACTTCTGAATGGGAGAAAGTGCAACGCCCAATATGGCGAATAAGCCCCGCCTTCTAAATGAAAGAGCCAATCGTTGATTAGTAAAGTCATCGTGTCACTGCAGCTGCAGTTAGAAGCTCCGGTTGCTATAGAAACAGGCAGTGTTTAGGATTGCGCATGCGCATGAGCTTCGTCCAGGCTGAAAAATTCAGTTTTTGTCATGATACAAGCGTTTAGAAACACAATTTATGAGACAGTCGTTGTCAGATTTCATTGGTAATTTCAAATATGAAATTTAATCGTAAGCTTGGCGAACAGTTTTGGAGAATTTGATGTTTCCCCATTCAAAGAGATAGGAGCTGCAAGATGGCAGCCAAGTAAAAGGACTTGTCTTAAAAGGACTTTGCTATTACTTACAGCAGCTTGTTGAGGAGAGCTTTTACTTACCCAAGCGATCAGATGTACGATTTTCAGCTGTTAAATGATAAAATGCATAGACTTGCAGTGTTTTCCATTTATGAAAATAGCGCTTTATCTCATATTGTATTCAAGCATTGCACGAGCTGTTGAGAAGAGGTGTGCTTTTACTTACCTAATCGATCGGATGTACAATTCCGGTTGGCGAACAATAAAACGCATGTAAAAAAGCATATAGGCTAGTCTTGCATTGTTTTCCATGTATGAAAATAGCTGTCATTTAAAATGAGACTCATAATATAGTAGGTTTCACTTTACGATCTCATTACATTGTAGCCAAGCACAAAAATGAATCCCAGATTTCACTGAAACTGGGATGTTTTTTTTCTGATTCTGAAATATCATTCTCATCTTGTCAGCAGTGAGTAGATATCTGTTATGAACCCGCTGGAGGACGTCATTTGAGCTCCACTTTAGCATGTCACAAACATTTGGTGAATTTTATTGGACATTTTTTCATATGCACCAAATCTTCAGCATTCATTTCAGGCTCTAAATGACACGCGGTTTGAGATTTGCAGTGAATATGAATATATTTGTCTGTCTCTGTTTCAGGCCACTGCTATTCCAAACGACTGAGCACATCACTAGCAGTCAAGCGCTGGGAGATTTGATTCCATACAGCACCATATTGCATTTCCTGTTCAATCGTGCCCCGGCTGAACTCAAATCACCACATCAGGTACGCACACACACTTAAGGCAGAGGGATGGAAACCTCTTGGATATAGATCCTCAAGGATTGAGGTTTTAGGTTCGGGTGTTAGCAAGCAGGAGGTTCTTGAGGTCAAATCCTGTTTATTATGCCCTTGAGCGGCGCTATTCACCTCAAGTTGCCCCGTCGCGACTGTCCCTGTGATTGACCTACTGTAAGCAGCTTTAGATAAAAGCTTCTGCTAAATGACACATTTCATTTTGAGTGCTCGGATGAAGGTATTTTGGGCCGTTTTATAAAATGAGGGTTCTCTAAAATAGCTTTAGCATGGGCGGATTTGTAGAGCTCTTATGTACCACTAATACAGCTTTCCCTTATAAACAGAGAGCGGAGTGGTCGATCTCTCGCTATTCTCAATGGTTGGATGACCACCCATCAGAGAAGGATCGTCTCACCCTTATTAGGTAAGATCCAAGGCTCAAAATCGAGGCTTCCAATGCCACCGCTTTTACAATAAACCTTCCCAGTAATACCCTCTGGTACAATACTAACACTCGTTTGCTTTAATTTGATTAGTAGTTTAGTTTTCTCCTCTTTGACCCTTTAGGAAACATATCAGTGTGATTTGAAAACGAACTAGAAATGTCAGGGTTCTCAAAATCACAGAAAACCTGGAAATAGCAGGGAATTTTAATAATTAAAAAAATTATGTATGCATTTAGAAAGAGCAATTTCTCTCTAATTAAGTTGATGCAATTCATATATTCATGTGTCCTACTAGAATTTCATTATATATATTTCATTATGATATTTCCATGACATTTAAGGATATTTATTTTTAGACCTGGAAATCTTTTAAAATTCCCTAGTATTTCCAGACCTATAAAAATCAAACATTTCTTAAATGAATATGCATTTTTCTAGTTATGCTCAGCTCTGAAATAGTTCATTGGCAAGAGTGCAAATTGCATAAAATGACTTTTACTAATCCCTAAAAACCAAAGGTGTGGGAACTATAAAAGTCAGCACTTCAGACAAAGGCCCAGTTGCATAAACATAGCCACTGTTAAGACTGTCTAGTTGATGCAATTCATACAATCCCTATCTTATTAACAAATCTACAAATATTCATAAATAATATTTTTGTAATTGAAATCAGTCTTCTCTGATTCAAATTAGACTAATCTACCTTTTTATGTAATTGGCATTAAAAATAATAAGAAAAATGTAGATGACTAACTTGTAAGACTAGCCTTAAGTAGTTTATGCAACAGAGGAAATAATTTCTCAGTGCAACATCAGCGTCCTCTACTGGTGCTCTGGAGAAGATACAGCAGCTTTTGTGTAATCAGCGAAAGTAAGGAATTAAAATGTGTGACTTTCCTTTGTTGCAGGGGGGCGTTGGAGGCATATGTGCAGTCTGTCCGATCCAGGCAGGGGAAGGAGTTTGCCCCAGTGTATCCCATCATGCTCCAGCTGCTGCAGAAGGCCACAAGCGCATCGTAGGATCTGCAAACACAGTCCTGTCACGTCAGAAAAAATGTAGACATTAATCACTTACCCTCACCAAAAGAAGTCTTTATTACTATTATCATCATTTTGTTTGTTTTAAGTCAGAAATTAATGTGGAAAAAATGTACAATGTGTGTTTTTATGGGTTGTTTGGTTACTACTGGCTTTAATAAGAATCCCTACCTTTTTAACAAATCTACAAATATTCATAAATACTATTTGTTTTGCTGGGTGCAGCAGAGGGAAAGAAATGAATTACTAAACACATTATGTAAATGCTGAATAAAGAATGTCTTCATCACAGACGCCTCATTCACACATTTTTTTAGATACAGACTTCAGAAAACAGCAAATTGACAATGCTACTTTAAAGAAAAGTTTTTAAATCACAATGGAAATCAGGGGCACATGTTAAGTAAAAGCTTGACCATGATCACATTACAGTCTGTCGGCTGTATTCCTGTAGGCCTGATGTGAACTGGCTTCACGTTCAGCTCTTCTGTCGAACCTCAAACTCTTTTCCTTTGCAGCCCATCTTCAGAGACATGCAATCCTCCTCATGTCTCTCTCCAGCTTACACTCTTTTCACACTGTTTTATTTGACCTACATGGCGCAATCCCAGATTCTGCTGTTTAATATGCATTGTCTGTGGGCTTGCAAGTGTACTACTCTGAAGAAATTAATTCATCTTTCTCACAATTTAGCATAATCATGCAAATGTGATTCATCCACTTGACTGCTCACTGAAAAATTAAATGAATTATGTGTATTCGCCTCGTATAAATAACTAAACTGGACATGCCAGTGAAGATGTAACATGCACCCAAACAAACCCAATACTTATTTGTTTTGCATAAAGCAATTTTAAGATAATTTACATCTTATATAGATTTTAATGGAGCCTTACCCTTCATCTTGTTGTACCTCCGCTATGCACTGTTTTACTAATATAGAAATTATTATATTATAATTGTAATAATATAATAATTACAATATTAAAATGATTTTGTTATCTCTGACATTTTAAAACTACACTACCGGTCAAAAGTTTGAGAACGGTAAGATTTTTAAAGAAGTAGGGGTTGAACCTTTTTTAAAGTCGACATTTATGTGATGAAAGTCGAGTCGACTAGTCGCTGATGACGTCATTAAGGAACAAATAACCCTGAACCTTGAGCTGAGACGCGAACGCAGGTTTTCTTGTGCACAGGACAGCTATGGCATATGACACAGCCTACATAACAGCTTTTGTATCAGTTCTTTTGTCTTTGGGTCGTTATATTTCTCACAGATTTCTGCTCGTTCTGAATCAGATACAGATAAAGTAGCACAATAAAGCTTACATTATATGAATGCATTAGTGAGAGAGCGATTGCGTGTGAATTAATTCTACCTGCCAGCTGTTACGGTGTGTAGTGCAGCAGGGAAGAGAAGATCCAGGGCTTCCACAAAGATGGGTTTTTATTTACAAAGGAATACCGAACACGACACACATAGGCATAACACATAAGAACGGACAAGGAGTGCAGGGAAGTGAGATCAATATAAAGGGAGTGCTGATGATGATGACCAGGTGCAGGGAATCCAGGGAGAGTGGGAGAGATGAGGAGTGAGTGATTTCAGGTGAGAGACAGGGAGGATCATGGGAAATGGAGTCCAGGACAGGCGTGGATTGTAACACCAGCGTCTCTCTACTAATAGTGAAGCTGTGAGTTTTAGTTACTAAGAAAAATATGCTATAACTTTTCAGTTCCTAACCTATTTTATTGATAAATCACAGAACAGTGTTGACGATACATTTTGTGTGAGATGCGCATGATCCCCACGTGATGTGCGAGTACACAACTGTTTTCAACATTGATAATAACAATAAATGTTTCTTGAGCAGCAAATCGGCATATTATAATGATTTCTGAAGGATCATGTGACTCTAAAGACTGGAGTAATGATGCTGAAAATTCAGCTTTGAATCACAGAAATAAAATGCATTTTAAAATATATTCAAATAGAAAAAAGTTATTTTAAATTGTAAAAATATTTCACAATAACACTGTTTTTACTGTATTGTGGATCAAATAAATGCAGCCTTGGTGAGCAAAAGAGACTTCTTTCTCAAACTTTTGACTGGTAGTGTACACTGTTTGTCTGTTGTTTAAAAAAATAAATTTTACAATAAAGCACCAGCATGTAATCATTTTTAAAATGTACTTGGAAAAAAGCTCTGACATTTTCTGGTTCCATTATCAGTCGATGATTAAATAAAAGCCTCAAATATTTGCCAGTACGATATATCGCCAAATCAGTCATTCTATTAGATGATATTTTTGTATAATAACTATAATTAAATAACTAAATATAATAGTTCATTTACTACACTCAAATGGCTGAAGTCAGTGTTTATTTGTTTGCTCAGTGGCCAAGTGTTTAATTTCACATTGAGGGCGGTGTGCAGTACATTCAAGCTTTCAAATGGATATCTCTGAGTTTGATGACTTGATAAACAAACTTATTTGTTTTGCATAAAGCAATTTTAAGATAATTTACATGGAGCTAATATTACCGTACCCTGCATCTTGTTGTACCTCAGCTCTCACAAAAGCAGTCAGTACATTGAACATAAATTTAAAAAAGGCTTTAAAACCACTGGAATAAGTAAAAAACCTTCTATAAAACACTGAATGCATTAGAAATCATTACATACATAGAAAACAAAATGCATGCAGCATTATACACTCACCTAAAGGATTATTATGAACACCTGTTCAATTTCACATTAATGCAATTATCTAATCAACCAATCACATGGCAGTTGCTTCAAAGCATTTAGGGGTGTGGTCCTGGTCAAGACAATCTCCTGAACTCCAAACTGAATGTCAGAATGGGAAAGAAAGGTGATTTAAGCAATTTTGAGCCTGGCATGGTTGTTGGTGCCAGACGGGCCAGTCTGAGTATTTCACAATCTGCTCAGTTACTGGGATTTTCACGCACAACCATTTCTAGAGTTTACAAAGAATGGTGTGAAAAGGGAAAAACATCCGGCAGTCCTGTGGGCGAAAATGCCTTGTTGATGCTAGAGGTCAGAGGAGAATGGGCCGACTGATTCAAGCTGATAGAAGAGCAACTTTAACTGAAATAACCACTCGTTACAACCGAGGTATGCAGCAAAGCATTTGTGAAGCCACAACACGCACAACCTTGAGGCGGATGGGCTACAACAGCAGAAGACCCCACCGGGTACCACTCATCTCCACTACAAATAGGAAAAAGAGGCTACAATTTGCACGAGCTCACCAAAATTGGACAGTTGAAGACTGAAAAAATGTTGCCTGGTCTGATGAGTCTCGATTTCTGTTGAGACATTCAGATGGTAGAGTCAGAATTTGGCGTAAACAGAATGAGAACATGGATCCATCATGCCTTGTTACCACTGTGCAGGCTGGTGGTGGTGGTGTAATGGTGTGGGGGATGTTTTCTTGGCACACTTTAGGCCCCTTAGTGCCAATTGGGCATCGTTTAAATGCCACGGCCTACCTGAGCATTGTTTCTGACCATGTCCATCCCTTTATGACCACAATGTACCCATCCTCTGATGGCTACTTCCAGCAGGATAATGCACCATGTGACAAAGCTCAAATCATTTCAAATTGGTTTCTTGAACATGACAATGAGTTCACTGTACTAAAAGGGCCCCCACAGTCACCAGATCTCAACCCAATAGAGCATCTTTGGGATGTGGTGGAACGGGAGCTTCGTGCCCTGGATGTGCATCCCACAAATCTCCATCAACTGCAAGACGCTATCCTATCAATATGGGCCAACATTTCTAAAGAATGCTTTCAGCACCTTGTTGAATCAATGCCACGTAGAATTAAGGCAGTTCTGAAGGCGAAAGGGGGTCAAACACAGTATTAGTATGGTGTTCCTAATAATCCTTTAGGTGAGTGTATATCATGGCATTGATCCGTTTTTATAGATTCCTTAGTTTTCTAGTTTAGTTTGTATGTAGGTAGTTGACAAATAAGCAGTAAAAATGCTTTTTTGTAAAACACATGTAGTGTGAAGTCTAATGTTTGAGAAAACATAAGGGGTCACTCACTTTGTCAATACAAATGACAAGAACATTTTTGCTGAAATGTGTCCTATGTGTGACAGAAAGAATTAAGAATATAGGGGTGTCGCACCAAAGGACAACAGAAATGAACACTTTTATAGTGGTTCCAAAAAAGTTAAATATTTGAACAATTCTGAGACAAAATCTTACTATGTGCACATGTCATGGGCTTCACAGTAACATGAACTTGAATGGGGTATATGAATATTTGGATGAAAACAATTATTATCATTCACTAAAATAGACACTTGTAATTATGCCTGAGGTATTTATTAACATTTTTAATTTATCAGTCACACCATAGGACAATTTTGAGATTTGGCTCAAAAAATAAAAATAAAAATCTAAAGACAAAGACAAAGCAGGTCTATGTAAGACAAATAAATGTTTAACCATTTACTGCATTTTAAATTATGACAATACTTATTATATTAATTTTTATCGTCAACAACCCATGTATGAATGTATGGTTTATATGACAGGTGGCCTATCAACTATGATACCGTTTATGTTTATACCGGTTCATTAGACGGCCAGATGCATTTCTTAAGGCAATTATTAGAAATATTAATCTATTCCTATAGCTATGACTACAAAAGCACCCTTATGTGGGGGTAGTAATATTAATATTAATAGTAATATACTAATATTACCTCTCCCTGCATCTTTTTGTACCTCCGCTCTCATAAAAGCAGACGGGTCAATACCTTGAACATATTTTTTTTTTTTTTTAAAAAGGCATGAAAACCACTGAAATAAGTAAAAAAAAAACATTAATCTGAAACCTTCTATAACACACTGAATGCATTAGAAATAGACTACATAACTAGTCGAAACCGTGTGTAAATAATATTATGGTATTGATATGTTTTTATAGATTCCTTAGTTTTCTAGTTTAGTTTGTATGTCTGAATGTATGGGTTTATATGACAGGTGACCTATCAACTATCATACAGTTTAAGTTTATTCTGTTTATACCGGTTCATTAGACGGCCAGATACATGATTTGTGTATTTCTTAAGGCAATTACTAGATATATGATTCTATTCCTATGACTTATGCACCCTTATGTGGGGGTAGTATTATGAATATTACTAGTAATATTAATAGTAATATACAAATATTACCTTACCCTGCATCTTGATGTACCTCAGCTCTCATAAAATCTTGAAACCCACTGAAAAAAAGAAAAAAACATGAATCTGAAACCTTCTATAAAACACTAAATGCATTAGAAATCGTTACATGCAATACATAACTAGGCAAAAACGTGTGCAGCATTATATATGAATGAACAATGTATTGCATTGATCTGTTTTTACAGATTCCTTAGTTTTCTAGCTTAGTTTGTATGTCTGAATGTATGGTGTACTATCACAGTTTGAGTTTATTCTGTTTATACGCTGCAAAAAATGCTTGGTATTACTTGGTATTTTGTCTTGTTTCTAGTCCAAACATCTACAAATTCTTAAAACAAGAAGCATTTACTAAACAAGTAAAAATTATTGTCTTGTTTTGGGGGGGGGGTAACTAAAATAATCTTAATTCAAACAGAAAACAAGATTTTGCTTACCCCATTGGCAGGTTATTTTGCTTATTTTAAGCAACAAAAAAAGTATTTTTCCCAAAACAAGACAATAACTTCTGCTTGTCTAGTAAATGCTTCCCAATGTAAGATTTTTTTTATATTTGGACTGGAAACGAGACAAAAATACTAAGAAAAGCATTTTTTTGCAGTGTACCGGTTCATTAGACGGCCAGATACATGATTTGTGTATTTCTTAAGGCTAGTATTAGATATATAATTATATTCCTATAACTATAACCTCGAAAGCACCCTAATGTGGGGGTAGTTACTAGTTAGTGGGTGTGGGGTGACCTCTCATATTACACTCCTTCCCGCGAGAAAACCCCGAGTCGCGCCAAAACCCCACCTGTATAACTCACCTTTATTCTTGCCTGAGCTTGTCATTTAAAGCTGCCATGAGACATTCGGCATTTATATAATGACACTTAATTATCTGTGATGATTAATTATGTCCCCGCTGAGTTACAGCTCAGCCTTAAAAACGTAAGGCGCGCCTGTTGTAACCGCAACAGATCAATAGAGCGCGCGTACTGCCCCGCCAACAAACCCCCACAGGCTTGTTGAGAACGGCTCTCTGATTGGCTGCAACGGTCTTACTGAGGAAGTTCCTCCTCGCTCTGCCAATCACCGTCGGTATTTTTGCGTAGCGCCGTCGTGATTGGCCGAGAGAGGGTGTATCTCTTCAGAGCGCCAGAAAACAAGCTTTAGCGGGTGATTCATAGTCGCCTGACCAGCGGTACGACTGAAAACTAGCTCAGCTCTTCTGATTTACAGAGAAAAGTAACGTTATGTTCATATAAGGAGGAAAAAGAAGGATCACCTTTGCGCAGGATTTATTTACGTTTTTAGTATTTTTTATTCCAAAGACGTACGTTTAAGGTAAGAATACAGGGTTAAATCTTCTATCTGACTTGCTTGATATATATATAAAAATAATTAATTAATTTCCATAAACTCAAGTCTGATTTCTACTGACAGACATGTCACCAGTGTTCAAATAAGTAGAAAAAGAGAGGATTTATATATTATAAGCCGGTGCTTATGCTGCTTATCTTCTACAATATCACGTAAAACAAAACAATATTGTAATACTATAAATATAAATTATTTCTAAAGTTTAACCAACGATATTTCTTCGGAGAATCTGGTTTCGTTACCAGGCAACTGGTGAAGATATTTGCGCCAAAATCTTCCCACCGTCATCAGATCAATCACTTTTTTTTGTACTCATATGTTACTTATTTAATGCAGTAGTAGTGTAATATGTAATATAATATCCAATGTACTGATAATGTGATATTACTAATTAGTACTACTTGGATAAATAACTTTTGGCAACACTTTTTAATAACTTTAATAGTTAACAAACATCAAAATAATGCTTTACAGGTTGTTGGTAGTTTTGGCAACACTTTTTCATAACTTTAATAGTTAACAAACATCAAAATAATGCTTTACAGGTTGTTGGTAGTTTTGGCAACACTTTTTAATAACTTTAATAGTTAACAAACATCAAAATAATGCTTTACAGGTTGTTGGTAGTTTTGGCAACACTTTTTCATAACTTTAATAGTTAACAAACATCAAAATAATGCTTTACAGGTTGTTGGTAGTTTTGGCAACACTTTTTAATAACTTTAATAGTTAACAAACATCAAAATAATGCTTTACAGGTTGTTGGTAGTTTTGGCAACACTTTTTCATAACTTTAATAGTTAACAAACATCAAAATAATGCTTTACAGGTTGTTGGTAGTTTTGGCAACACTTTTTAATAACTTTAATAAGTTAACGAACATCAAAATAATGCTTTACAGGTTGTTGGTAGTTTTGGCAACACTTTTTCATAACTTTAATAGTTAACAAACATCAAAATAATGCTTTACAGGTTGTTGGTAGTTTTGGCAACACTTTTTCATAACTTTAATAGTTAACAAACATCAAAATAATGCTTTACAGGTTGTTGGTAGTTTTGGCAACACTTTTTAATAACTTTAATAGTTAACAAACATCAAAATAATGCTTTACAGGTTGTTGGTAGTTTTGGCAACACTTTTTCATAACTTTAATAGTTAACAAACATCAAAATAATGCTTTACAGGTTGTTGGTAGTTTTGGCAACACTTTTTCATAACTTTAATAGTTAACAAACATCAAAATAATGCTTTACAGGTTGTTGGTAGTTTTGGCAACACTTTTTCATAACTTTAATAGTTAACAAACATCAAAATAATGCTTTACAGGTT
Organism: Rhinogobio ventralis; assembly: GCA_039654625.1. Taxonomy (NCBI): domain Eukaryota; kingdom Metazoa; phylum Chordata; class Actinopteri; order Cypriniformes; family Gobionidae; genus Rhinogobio; species Rhinogobio ventralis. The sequence goes on from CM077207.1 coordinate 4,008,901, forward strand.
GTTGGTAGTTTTGGCAACACTTTTTCATAACTTTAATAAGTTAACAAACATCAAAATAATGCTTTACAGGTTGTTGGTAGTTTTGGCAACACTTTTTCATAACTTTAATAGTTAACAAACATCAAAATAATGCTTTACAGGTTGTTGGTAGTTTTGGCAACACTTTTTCATAACTTTAATAGTTAACAAACATCAAAATAATGCTTTACAGGTTGTTGGTAGTTTTGGCAACACTTTTTCATAACTTTAATAAGTTAACAAACATCAAAATAATGCTTTACAGGTTGTTGGTAGTTTTGGCAACACTTTTTCATAACTTTAATAGTTAACAAACATCAAAATAATGCTTTACAGGTTGTTGGTAGTTTTGGCAACACTTTTTCATAACTTTAATAAGTTAACAAACATCAAAATAATGCTTTACAGGTTGTTGGTAGTTTTGGCAACACTTTTTCATAACTTTAATAGTTAACAAACATCAAAATAATGCTTTACAGGTTGTTGGTAGTTTTGGCAACACTTTTTCATAACTTTAATAAGTTAACAAACATCAAAATAATGCTTTACAGGTTGTTGGTAGTTTTGGCAACACTTTTTCATAACTTTAATAAGTTAACAAACATCAAAATAATGCTTTACAGGTTGTTGGTAGTTTTGGCAACACTTTTTCATAACTTTAATAGTTAACGAACATCAAAATAATGCTTTACAGGTTGTTGGTAGTTTTGGCAACACTTTTTCATAACTTTAATAGTTAACAAACATCAAAATAATGCTTTACAGGTTGTTGGTAGTTTTGGCAACACTTTTTCATAACTTTAATAAGTTAACAAACATCAAAATAATGCTTTACAGGTTGTTGGTAGTTTTGGCAACACTTTTTAATAACTTTAATAGTTAACAAACATCAAAATAATGCTTTACAGGTTGTTGGTAGTTTTGGCAACACTTTTTCATAACTTTAATAGTTAACAAACATCAAAATAATGCTTTACAGGTTGTTGGTAGTTTTGGCAACACTTTTTAATAACTTTAATAAGTTAACAAACATCAAAATAATGCTTTACAGGTTGTTGGTAGTTTTGGCAACACTTTTTCATAACTTTAATAAGTTAACAAACATCAAAATAATGCTTTACAGGTTGTTGGTAGTTTTGGCAACACTTTTTCATAACTTTAATAGTTAACAAACATCAAAATAATGCTTTACAGGTTGTTGGTAGTTTTGGCAACACTTTTTCATAACTTTAATAAGTTAACAAACATCAAAATAATGCTTTACAGGTTGTTGGTAGTTTTGGCAACACTTTTTAATAACTTTAATAAGTTAACAAACATCAAAATAATGCTTTACAGGTTGTTGGTAGTTTTGGCAACACTTTTTCATAACTTTAATAGTTAACAAACATCAAAATAATGCTTTACAGGTTGTTGGTAGTTTTGGCAACACTTTTTCATAACTTTAATAAGTTAACAAACATCAAAATAATGCTTTACAGGTTGTTGGTAGTTTTGGCAACACTTTTTCATAACTTTAATAAGTTAACAAACATCAAAATAATGCTTTACAGGTTGTTGGTAGTTTTGGCAACACTTTTTAATAACTTTAATAGTTAACAAACATCAAAATAATGCTTTACAGGTTGTTGGTAGTTTTGGCAACACTTTTTCATAACTTTAATAAGTTAACGAACATCAGATTAATTCTTTACGGATTGTTGGTGTTATATATTAATAATGTAATAGTATGAGTGTTATTCATATATAGTAACATTCTTATCAATAATTCAGTAATAAACTGGTGTACTAATAATCTAAATGTGCTCTTTTTTTTGTCTTGTTTCCAGTCCAAATTTAAAAAAATTCTTAAATCAAGATGCTTTTACTAGATAAGTAGAATGACATAATGAATGTAGGGGAATGAAGTGGGTTTTTGCTGAAAACAAGCAAAATTAAATGTGTTTGGGACAGAAACAAGATTTCAAAATATCAAAACATTTTTACTTATCTAGTAAATGCATCTTGATATAAGAATTTTTAGATATTTAGACTAGAAACAACACAAAAAATACTAAGTAAGAAAAGCATTTTTTGCAGTGATGCTGACTATAACTGATTCAGTTTTCTTTTTTAGATGGAAATGAAGTGTTTAACTTTAAAGGATTTGCTCAGTGTGAGGACACTAGTGAGCAAGACGAGCTCAGATGATCCTGGCAGCATGAATGACCATAAAGTAAGATGATCTGAGTGTTATTGTCGTGTTTGAATTGGATGTTAATGCATTAGATGTTTGACTAATACCCTGATTTCAGGAGAACATCTGCATGGACCGAAGGAAAATGACCCCGCTGAAGTGCGAGTCTGTGACGGCAGCTGTGAACGGACATAGGAGAGTTTCCAGCCCAGATATCACCCATATAACCCCCATTAAACACACTGAGAGGGCCCATCCGGACCCCTGGACCCCAACAGCCAACCTGAAAATGCTGATCAGCGCCGCCAGCCCAGATATCCGCGACAGAGAGATGAAGAAAACCCTCTTTAGACCCATTGAAAATGAAGAGAAAGCTGTAGAGGAGGAGGAGGAAGAAGAACTCGATGACTCGTGTCAGGTACGAAGAGAAGTCATCTAAATCAGTGTAATGTTTTTAATACGTACATTTACATTTATTCATTTAGCAGATGCGACTTACAAACGAGGAAGCGATTCATCTTAAATATGTTCAGAAGTTTGAGTTTTATCCACTGCATTATCTCTTAATTTCAGTCAATTTTTAAACCCAAGTCTGACAGACATTTCACCAGTATTCAAATAAGAAGAAAAAGAGAGGATTTATATATTATAAGCCGGTGCTTATGCTGCTGATCTTCTACAATATTGTAATACTCTAAATATAAATTATTTCTAAAGTTTAACCAATGATATTTCTTCGGAGAATCTGGTTTCGTTACCAGGCAGCTGGTGAAGATATTTGCGCCAAAATCTTCCCACCGTCATCAGATCAATCACTTTTTTTGTACTCATATGTTACTTATTTAATGCAGTAGTAGTGTAATATGTAATATAATATCCAATGTACTGATAATGTGATATTACTAATTAGTACTACTTGGATAAATAACTTTTGGCAACACTTTTTAATAACGTTAATAAGTTAACAAACATTCAAATAATGCTTTACAGATTGTTGGTGTTATATATTAATAATGTAATAATATGAGTGTTATTCATATATAGTAACTTATTCTTATCCATAATACATTAATGAACTGGTGTACTAATAATCTAAATGTGCTCTGCAAAAAAAAACATTTCTTACAGTATGAAGCTTTAGACGATTCTGAGAGGAGACCCAGTCGCAAACAGAAGAGTTTGGGGCTTTTGTGTCAGAAATTTCTGGCCTTGTACCCTGATTACCCAGAAACCTCAGAGAGCATCAATATTTCTCTGGATGAGGTGGCCACACGCTTGGGTAAGAGAAAATAACGTAAATAAACATAATCAATCCCATCATTTCTGTATAAAATAAGGTCTCATTTGTTTAGTTAATGCATTAGCTAACTACTTTTAAAGCATTTATAAACTTTGTTAATGTTAGTATATATATATATAATTGTTCATGTTAGTTCACAGTGCATTAACTAATGTTAACAAATGCAACTTTTGATTTTAAAGGCACAATATGTAAGATTTTTGGATTAAAATATCAAAAAACCACTAGATCAATATTAAATATTTCGTTGACTTGTGTACTTGCATTATCCCAAATGTTTCCAAGAATGTTTAAATCCAGAGAAATAAGCAATTTTAACCAGGACACGGACCGTGTTCGTCAGAGTATGTGAGTGGAGCGGAGTAGAGCGGCAGCAATTTCCCCTCTACGCATCCAATAATCACACTCCTCGCTCACTGATATCAGAAACACCGCTCCGTCTTCGCTCCGAGGAAATTTGCGGCTAAAGTATTTAAGTAAGCTCTGAAAGATCACATAAGTTCGGTTTATAACATACATTAAATGAAAAAATAAATAAACAATAGGAGATAGTTTCAACATGGTTTATTGGAACACTAGTGTGCAAAATTTTTTACCTACGACATGCCAAGCTTATTAGGCTTTATCAGCATTAAAAGTTAAATATCATTGCTGCTTTTTGACAGAGAGAACGATTGCGTGTGTGATTAAGTGCTACCTGTTTAAAATGTGCTTTCACCCGATCATATTCAGTATGTAGACGGTGAACTATAACATCCCGCTCATGTCCATCACCGTCATCATAACCTTTACATTCTTTCTGATTTGCAATGCAGTTATATTATGGGCCGTTGGCATGGATTGTACTCGTAGTGGAGCGAGTGAAAACTGCTCCTCACTCCATTCAAAATCACGCCGCTCCACTCACATACTCTGGTGTCCGTGCGTTGCCTATCAATGATCATCATACCCACGTTACCCTTGATTTCCGGTTTTATTTTTGTAGAAACCATGGAAACACCAAAGACACTTTAATATATTATGTGTTTTATTAGACAGGTGAGCAACTGTTTGGAGACATTCATCCACAGAAAACGAATCATTGTTCTACAGCTCAACACAGTTAGTCTTATTGTTTAAATCTGGTTTTCTTGATTTACCGCGAGCACCATGTTTTACCATGCCTAATATTGATCTCGCTCACTGCAGTGTGTACACATGTGTCATAGCAGCCGCCGAGCGAAGGCGCAGAGTAGCATTATAACTTACCTCAAATGTATCTAATATGATAAAACAGCGCTGCGTTACCCCACATACGCATGAGCGGAGGAAGCAAAAGTGCTCGTCTGCGGCAGAATAAAAGCTCTGCGAAATCAAGCATCATTGAGCTACGCCTTTGTTTTGAAGCGACCTCTAGCGGCGAAAAATTACATATTGTGGCTTTAATAATGTAACTAAGATTAAAATATTCTGTAGAGTTTGATTTGGAAAAATATTTGTGTTTCCAGACTATTGACCCTATTCAGTTTAAGTATAAAATTAAGAAAAAATAAAAATAAAAAAAAACTATCAAACAAGCAGAGTGTTTTCATGGCAAAAGTTTAGTGAATAAATTCAAGGCGCACCTTTTCATTACGCAAAGCTCTTTGTCCTTTACCATAAGCGAGTCTCTTTTGAACTTCACTAATCGAATGTGTGTGTGCCACTCAAACCAGTAGATAAAGGAGCAAACAATCATCTAAATCAGACTGTACTTTGCAGTTTGGTGATCGTTCAACATCAAACCATGATTACAGTATCAAACCGATGTGTCAGAGGTGAATATATGCAGGTTATAGAGCGTTTTAGGTGTCTTCTCATCATGTAAGCGCATGTTATCACTTTGAGAAAACAGAGAAAATAAGAGTATTTACAGATCAGTGTACTATATACCAAATGCAATGCTGTATGAACCATTCATGTTGAATATGGTCTAAAAAATCTACATGGAAAGTATGGAATTTTGAAATGGAAAATGTGTATTGCTCATTGCTAGTTAAATGTGTTAAAAGTGTTACAATAAAATGTAGTGACTGACACAGAGATCTAAACCGTCTCAGGTGTTGAGAGGCGACGTATCTATGACATCGTGAATGTGCTGGAGTCTCTGATGCTGGTGAGCCGAATGGCAAAGAACCTGTACATGTGGCATGGGCGCTCGCAGCTGCCACAGACCCTGCAGGAACTCCATCAGGCGGGCCGAGAGCAGGGCTACCATCTGCAGATGGACCAGAGAGAAGGAAGCAGCCCGTATGCCGGCCAACACATGCTAAACACACACGGTATGGCACACACAAACTATTTGGTCTGCATTCATCAAGAGAGTAAGACACAAAAAAGGTCATGTCTGACTAGTTGCATGATGCATACCGTCATTTAAATGATTCACTATATTGTACTTACATGGATGATATTGCATAGTGACGGTTGCCCTATTAACACCATTATTAGTGTCTCACCCTTGTGCTCCATTAAACAGTCACCCGTTAACAGCGTTTAGGGCATCACAACACTGGTTACCAGGTCTTTGTGTTGATCACAGGTAATCCCATCACAGCACAGGGACTCTTTGTTATAAATGTGCCACGCTCTCGCAGACAGGCTGAGGAGGGAAGCTAATTATTCAGAGAGGAAGATGAAGCTGCAGGTTTAGACATGTTTCCGTCAGCTGAGCTCTTGTAGGGGCGGCCTGATTAAATCACATCACTGTTGACCTTTGTTTGGAGAAACCCCATTCAATTTAGTAATAATATAGTTCATATATAGCAGAACTTAAGCAGATTTAGAATATACAGTACTGTGCAAAAGTCTTAGTCACGTTGGTATTTTCACACGAAAAATGTTTTTAAGCCAGTTATTTATATCTTTTACTGTAGTGTGTCAGTAGGAAATATCAGTTTACATTTCCAAACATTCATTTTGCAATTAATTGTAATAATCCAGTGAGATATTTTTTTTATGCACAAGAAGTCTGACAGCAGCCGGTCTGATCTGATCTGATCATCATCGAGTCTGTCTGTGATTACATGAAGAAACAGAAAAAACTGAGACAGACTAAATCCAGAAGAACTGAGGCAACGTCTCCCAGACACTTGAGGAAACCTTCCTGCAAAACTACAGTACTGTGAAAAGTTTAGGCACTTGTCAGAATGCTTTAAAGTGAGAATGCTGTCATAAATAATAACATAAGTAGCTTTTATTTATGAATTAACTTCTATTAACTAAATCAAATGGATATTTGGGGTGACCACCCTTTGCGTTTAAAACGGCTTTTGTCACCTGCATCTGTTCCTGCACCTATTCATGTAGTTTTGCAGGAAGGTTTCCTCAAGTGTCTGGGAGATGCTGCCTCAGTTCTTCTGGATTTAGTCTGTCTCAGTTTTTTCTGTTTCTTCATGTAATCCCAGACAGACTCGATGATGGTGAGATCAGATCAGACCGGCTGCTGTCAGACTTCTTGTGCATAAAAATAAATAAAAATCTCACTGGATTATTACAATTAATTGTAAAATGTAAACTGATATTTCCTACTGACACACTACAGTAAAAGATATAAATAACTGGCTTAAAAACATTTTTCGTGTGAAAATACCAACGTGCCTAAGACTTTTGCACAGTACTGTACAGTAATATTTTTACGAATATTAAAAAATGTGTATGTCATGAACAATTTTATGCCATTGTAATAATATAATAATTACAATATTACAATTATTTTGTCATTTCTATATATACTATTTGTCTGTTTTTTAAAAAACAGATGTTTTTTAATTCACAAATTAAGACCTTGAAAAGGAGCAGAAAGTCTTAATTTCATAAAGTCATGGCATTAAATGTTGCATGCATTGCAAATAAAATAAATATGTTCCTCAGTATTTTTGTCCTGTTTTCCAATACAAATATCTTTAAATCAAGATATATTTACTTGACATGCAAATTTAAAAAGTCTTGAAAATGTGTATAAAATTAAGTGAGTTTATGCTTAAAACAAGAACAAATATCCTGTTGATGAGTTATGAAAACTTTCCTTTGAATTAAGTTGATTTTTCTGAGCCCATTGGCAGATATTTGTTATTGTTTTAATCATAAACTCACTTACATAAATCAAGACTTCATATTTTATGTCATTTTGAATTTCCAGTAAATGCATCTTTAGACAATTGCACTGGAAAACAAGACAAAAATACTGAGGATCACCTTTCTGCAGTGTGATCAGAGGGTACAGTAAAGTATATTTCCATAATCTAATGATTGAGAGAAGAGTGAATCAAGCAACTTTTTTTATTTTTATGAATTAAAACGTAATGGAGATCTATTGGAAGTTGTATTTTACAAACTCTGAAGCGTTGCTAATACAACTCGCTGTGTTTCTCCTTAGACATTTACATTTAGAGAACATATTGACCTTTTTCCTTCAATTGATTCCTTATATTTTCCTTACGTGGTCTTAAAGAAGTCTTACCTGCAGAAACCCTGAAAAAAGACTTTATATCATTTTGCATGCTTCAAATGAAGTCGTCATCATTTTTAAAATGTACGTAAGAAAAAGCTCTGACATTTTCTGGTTCCATTATCAGTCGATGATAAAATAAAAGCCCTATATTTTTGTATAATAACACTAAATATAATAGTTCATTTACTACACTCAAATGGCTGAAGTCAGTGTTTATTTGTTTGCTCAGTGGCCAAGTGTTTAATTTCACATTGAGGGCAGTGTGCAGTACATTCAAGCTTTCAAATGGATATCTCTGAGTTTGATGACTTGATAAAGAAATGAAGCTGTTTCACGTCCTGCTGTCCTCGCATGGATCCTCTAATGTGGTTATTGTGTTCGCTGGCTTCTTTTCCCATGTGGCCGCTGTCGCTAAGCAACAGCTTTGCTTCCTAACAGAAGCTTATTACGCTCCCGTCATGAGGGCAGGAGTCACTCGACCAGCCAATTCACCAACCAATGATGCCATTCATCACCTCTGATTTTCTCCTGCCAGTCACATCAAATTTATTCATTCATCCTTTATTCATCGCCTTTGTTTCAGCGCCACAGTTGTTCAAACTGAAGGAGCATCATTTCACCAAATTCCTCTTGTTATCAAGAACCATTTTCACTGTTTCTTAAGTTGCTGTGTGGTTCTCTGAAGGTCTTTGTATTAAAAAGTGATGCCTCCATTCCTGAAACGACAACTTTCACATGTTTTACAGTGTTGTAAGCATGATTTATCTCTCCCATACAGCGGCTTCCAGCAGACGAAAGGATAAATCGCTTCGCATCATGAGCCAGAAGTTTGTCATGCTGTTCCTGGTGTCCAAAACACGGACCGTTACACTCGATACGGCTGCTAAGATTTTGATCGAGGAGGGTCAGGATGAGTCCAGTCACAGCAAGTATAAAAGTAAGACGTCAATCATTTTGAACTCTCATATATGGAGGAGCATATTTTGTATTTTTATTGATTTAAGTGTAGCTCACAATCTCTTTTTGCCATTTGTTTGTTTGTTTAGCTAAGGTACGACGCTTGTATGATATCGCTAATGTCCTGACCAGCCTGAATCTGATCAAGAAACTTCACGTGAGAGAAGAAAAGAGCCGTAAACCCGTGTTCAAATGGATCGGACCTGCCGATTTTCACAGCAGCAGCGGTACGTCCTGTTTAAACACTGGAAAATAGCTTATAAGTCTCCTCAGTATAATATTTATGATTATGTCTTTTATTTATTTAAGATTCAGACGATTTGAGGGTCTCAGAAGCTCAGATCAGTACCTCAGGCACTGGGGAACGACGGGAGAAGATGACACGTCACTCGTCCTTTCAGGTCATTCCAGTCCCTCCTGTCAATCAAAGACTGATAAGCTCCGCCCCCAGTACACCTCACAGACATTCTACAGGTGAGAAGAACTGAGCAGAACACTAGCCTTTTACGCTTATGCTTTTAGGAGACACTTTTATCCAAAGCCACTTACAAAAGAGGGGGAAAGCATAAGCCAACAATTAGGGATGCTCCGATCAGGATTTTTGCAGCCGATACGACTACCGATTTCTTGTCATCATGATCGGCTGATCCTGATCATTCAAGCTTTTTATAAGTGATACGTAAGCTCTCTGTTGGCTGTCATTACAACCCCTACACCCTGAAGGCATTTTTAGTGATTTCAAAAAAAGTAATGGCTTATTTTTAGTAACTCTGCATGCTCTCATTTGATAGAAAACATTAAATTTGAGAGAAATTAGATTTTGATGTTTGGAGGTTTTATGTTATAACACTGCTGACAAAACTCTAGAAAAAGTGATGCATTTTATTGATTTATTTTGTTATTATTCATGCTTGACATGATGACTTTTACAAAGTACATATGCCAGGTCATGATTTACTGTACGCCTCCTATTCTATGGCGTACAGTAAATCAAAACCTGTCAATCCAATCCAAACGCACTCCAGCTGTCCGATTGCTCTCGACACATCGTCCCTACCCACCACACCCGAGATTTAGTTTCCATTGGTTGAACTTTCAAATGACATTGGAATACACTGCGTCATGATCATGACGCGATTGTATCCCAGAAGTCCTAGAGATTTAGTCGAGCTGCAGCATGTCATGTCACTCCTTGAGGATTTTCTCTCAAGATCTACACATCATGTTAGGTTGTGCTCTAAACAAAGTTGTGCAATTTACTATGGTTCCGCAAAGTTACAAAGCAGAACATGGTGCAAAAGCCTCATCTGTGTACTCTTTACATGCACGTCGGTGGTAACTTTCTGCGATTTACCACATCAAACTGCAATTGGTTCATGAGATCAGCCAAATTTAGTCACTCCCAATCGAGTGATAGAGTGTGATTATCGGCAAAGACTTTATATATAGGATGACGGTGCACTCCGATTACTTATGAATGGGAAAAAGTGCAACACCCAATATGGCGAATAAGCCCCGCCTTCTAAATGAAAGAGCCAATCATTGATTAGTAAAGTCATAGCGTCAAAAAATTCAGTTTTTGGTCATAATTTGAGTTTTTAGAAACAAAATTTATAAGATAGTTGTTGTCAGATTTCATTGGTGATTTCAAATATTAAATTTTGAATTTGAGAATTTGATGTTTCCCCATTCAAAGAGATAGGAGCTGCACTTGCATGCTTGAGAGGCGTATCAAAGATGGCCGCCGAGTGAAATGACTTTGTTATCGGCTTTGGCCAATCGGAGCATCCCTTCCAACAATATTTGTAATATACAACCATGATGTTAGTGTGCCACTAACATTTGAAGTAACTCAAGTTTAATGCAATGTTTTTCATGGTTGTGTTGTCAGACGAGCCGGTGGATTACTCCAGGAAGAGTGTGAACAACAGCGCAGTGTGTCGACTGCAGTTTGGAGACAGGTGAGTCCACCGTACAGAATTGTAATCACAGAAATTTCCGTAATTTACAAACTGCATTGGGTAAAGATCTGAGCCTGTCACTGAAAGGCTGTAGGTTCGAACCCTAGTTTTAAATCTTATATTAAATAATATTTCAGCTCTATTTTAATTGACAAAAACTATTTGTAGTTTTAGTTAACAATGACAACACTGATGACTAACTACTGTGTTCTGTACGTTTGCAGTGTTCAGCCCAGTGGAAGCCCTGTAGTGGGGTCACTGGCAGTGCCTCTTCAGGCTGACGTCCCGTATGCGTCACTGCCCGTTTCAGCCCAGTTCGCTCCTCACCCGTTAGCGTACCTGTCCGGTCTGCCACAAACACCCCTGCTCATGGTGTACAGCGGACACATCCCTGAGGGCATCAACCAGAGGTCACCTATCTCAGGCCACAGGGAGGGAAATCCAAAGAGAGAGAGACAGGAGGACGAGGAAGATGATCAGGCTGCTAAACGAAGCAAACGCTCTGCGTCTATAGAAAGTGAAACGGTGAGTGTTATGAGCCTGATCAAAACTTGCATACATGTATTCATCCACATCAACATGCATATACATATTTTTGCGTATTTATTTCAAATATTTTAATTTAATAATAACATTCTATTTGTATAGCACCTTTCATACACAAAATGCAGATCAGAATATAAAACAGTAACAAAAAAAAACAAAAGAAACTAAAGCAAAAAAATACAATTAAAGCTTTTAAACAAATAATATATTTTTTAATACATTTAAGTATTTAAATATATTGTTAAAAATGTGAAATGTGTAATTTTATGTCAAATACTTTAATTTAGTAATTGTATGTTTTCATAAACAAAATGTAGCTCAGGTTCTAAAAACATAGCTTAACAAAAATAAATAAATAAAAACAAGAACAATTCAAGAAAATAATAATAAAAATGAACATTAATACAAAAAAATAATAAATTATGTAAAATTTAATTTAATAATTAGGCTGTTTGCAATAAAATTAACATCAGCTCATATTTTATCTGATTATACCTACGGGTACAGATTTTACCATGGTGAAATCGCTGTAATGCACAGCCTTGAGTGGCTTATATCTTTTAGAAAATAGTGGCAATAGCACTATTATAATTATGAAAGCTGTAATTTGATCTCTAACATATGTGAATGCCTCAGGGTGAGACTGAGAGTTCGAGCTCCAGTGCCAGAAGGTCTCCGGTCTGCTCTCGAGAAGGTTCCCCGTGGGACGAGGCCTCGTTTGGGCCGATGAATGAGGAAGACGCCGGAACATCCAGTCCCAAAGATGCCCTCCTGTCCTCTCATTACCTCTATGTTCCAAACACAGCAGGTACATGAAAACCTGAGTGTCTACGAACACTAGTGAATGTCAAACATTCAGATTGCACGCTCATTCTAACGTTTTATTTGCCTGTTTTCTGTAGGTCTGAACGGTTTGAACTTCCTCATGCCAGCAGGACATACACAAGGCGGTGTGCCAGCCGTAGCTATGCCATATTTTTTGGTGCCTTCACCGCTCCTAGCGGGTGCAATGCCCACCTCCAGTGCTGAGGGGGTTGCCAGCAGCACTTTGAGTTTCAGCATGCCCACCATGTTGTCACCGGCCCAGTTTGTGATGGCAGGTGGAGCATTTAATGTGGCTGAAACACTGAACAGCCCCGAGCATCATGGGCACAGAATACCAGTGGCCACATTCTCACCACAGGGACCACGAGTACAAGAGAGCCCGCAGCCAGCACAAACACAGGTCAGTGGACTGCATTCTGTAGCGATGCACCAAAAATGTATATTTGGTTTCAGCCGAAACAGTTTTGTAAAGCCTTTAATCACTGACCAAAGCTGTGACGTTCAATTGGTGCTTCTAAGATGGTCAAGCATCTATTTCATGCACACAATGTGCATAAACTGCACTATAAGATCTGACATACACAAACCAGTCAGTTCACTGCTCCTGATGGTTAGCGATGCACTCAAATTTTGGCAAAAGAAAAAAAAATTAACAGATCTTTTAGTTCATGCTGTATTTAGTTGATGCGTGAACAAAACACTTAACATTATTTGTAGCGCTCATACTATCCAATAATCGCAAAACAGTCTTACGTTTTCAAATTCAAACCCTTTAACGTGGTGACAGATCACGTTAGCACTTTTGAGCGACACATGAACCGATCATCTCTTCCACTTTACTACTAGTAAGAGCATGAAATAAACATGCATTCATCAGAAGGTATGTTGAAAGACTGAAATGAATCATGTCTCATGCAATCGCTCAATCAGTGTTTCAATCGAAGAAAGACGTCAATAACAGCTTATAAACTAAAAAATGCATCACGATGCTCTCTCCAATGATTCAGAATCCAGATGCACGATGACGCGGAGTAGAAACACCCGTATTCTGCCTGCTTCCAATTCCTCACACACACACACACACCACTCGAACCTTCCATAAAATAATCTTTCATAAAATTTGGACATAGGACATTCGCAGGCTTCATTGCAGGATATGCGCTGTGAGAAACATCTGTATTTTCCTTACAAATGCTTTACGAAGTCATCATTTATGTCTTTTAGAATGCAGTGGACTTATATATATTGGAAATATAGTGGACTTACACTCACCTAAAGGATTATTAGGAACACCATACTAATACTGTGTTTGACCCCCTTTCGCCTTCAGAACTGCCTTAATTCTACGTGGCATTGATTCAACAAGGTGCTGAAAGCATTCTTTAGAAATGTTGGCCCATATTGATAGGATAGCATCTTGCAGTTGATGGAGATTTGTGGGATGCACATCCAGGGCACGAAGCTCCCGTTCCACCACATCCCAAAGATGCTCTATTCGGTTGAGATCTGGTGACTGTGGGGGTCATTTTAGTACAGTGAACTCATTGTCATGTTCAAGAAACCAATTTGAAATGATTCGAGCTTTGTGACATGGTGCATTATCCTGCTGGAAGTAGCCATCAGAGGATGGGTACATGGTGGTCATAAAGGGATGGACATGGTCAGAAACAATGCTCAGGTAGGGCGTGGCATTTAAACGATGCCCAATTGGCACTAAGGGGCCTAAAGTGTGCCAAGAAAACATCCCCCACACCATTACACCACCACCACCAGCCTGCACAGTGGTAACAAGGCATGATGGATCCATGTTCTCATTCTGTTTACGCCAAATTCTGACTCTACCATCTGAATGTCTCAACAGAAATTGAGACTCATCAGACCAGGCAACATTTTTCCAGTCTTCAACTGTCCAATTTTGGTGAGCTCGTGCAAATTGTAGCCTCTTTTTCCTATTTGTAGTGGAGATGAGTGGTACCCGGTGGGGTCTTCTGCTGTTGTAGCCCATCCGCCTCAAGGTTGTGCGTGTTGTGGCTTCATAAATGCTTTGCTTCATACCTCGGTTGTAACGAGTGGTTATTTCAGTCAAAGTTGCTCTTCTATCAGCTTGAATCAGTCGGCCCATTCTCCTCTGACCTCTAGCATCAACAAGGCATTTTCGCCCACAGGACTGCCGCATACTGGATGTTTTTCCCTTTTCACACCATTCTTTGTAAACTCTAGAAATGGTTGTGCGTGAAAATCCCAGTAACTGAGCAGATTGTGAAATACTCAGACCGGCCCGTCTGGCACCAACAACCATGCCACGCTCAAAATTGCTTAAATCACCTTTCTTTCCCATTCTGACATTCAGTTTGGAGTTCAGGAGATTGTCTTGACCAGGACCACACCCCTAAATGCATTGAAGCAACTGCCATGTGATTGGTTGATTAGATAATTGCATTAATGAGAAATTGAACAGGTGTTCCTAATAATCCTTTAGGTGAGTGTATATTTCTATCAGAACCAGCATTAATTTCTTGAGCCATTTGAGCTCCAGTAGCTCGTCTGTTTGATCGGAGCACACGGGCCTGCCTTCGCTCCCCACGTGCATCATTGAGCCTTGGCCGCCCATGACCCTGTCGCCGATTCACCACTGTTCCTTCCTTCAGTGGTCATAATGTTATGCCTGATCGGTCTATATTGTATGTTTTAACAACAAATTGGAGTAGAAACAATTATAGCATTAAAAAGTTGATATTAAAACTGCTTTGTGCAATTTAAAAATGTATATGCAACTGTTTTTGAGTGTTGATTATTACATAAATGTGATTATTAAACTTTTGGCGCATCAATACTGTTATAGTATGAAACATTTCAAACAATAGATTTTATATAGTGTTTCTGACCTTCTTCCTTCCCCTATTTCAGACTCCTATGACACCAAAGGAAGCAGCGCTGGGGTCCAAATCTTTCTTTGAGACACCTGGAGCTTTCGGGTCTCTCACCACCCAACCGGCGGCACGCAAAAGAGGCTCCGCCCAGAGGAGGCTGGACATCGGACACACCGCAGCCAATTAAATTGCTGCATTTGTGTCATAGGTTTTCAGGCTTCCGTGGTGCTACAGTGCCAAAGACAGAAACAGCATTACACAGCAAAATTTTTACTTGAATTATTTGTCGTATATGAACATTTCCTGTTTACTAACATCAGAATAAGAGGGCAGATACTAAAGTCCCACTCAGGGTCTATAGTGTGATATATCTGTTACACACCCTTTTGTGGCTCGATTTGTTTCCCCCCACAACATTTCTGATCGTATTTTGTAGTTTATTTGATATCCTAACAGTGTATTGCCTGATTTGTTTACCATTATTATTTATTATAGTATTCCCAGAGGCTAAAATCATCAATCCAGTTTTAGCACTACGTATTTAAAAATGTGAAAATGAATTAAGTCTGGATCGGCCTCTGAGAGAAAACCACAGATTTGCTAATATTCGTATTTTGCTAATTCACAGGTAAACAGTTTGTAAAAAGTGCCATATTGGTGAAGCCGACATGCCTTAGAAATGTGTTTGTTTCATGATGCCTTCGCCACTAAGAATGAATGAGTAGAAAACTGTATTTGGGGATGAAGAACAAAATAGTGGTTGTAATTTTCTGTTTAAGTTTGAGGTGCTATGTCTGTGAAATGAATAGGAAACAAAGACATACTTGAATAACCAGTGAATATAATCTGCAATCACTGAAACAAAGTGGAATTATCACAGTACTGTACTGTTTAAAACAAAATGTTTATGCATTAATTGTTCTTAGACTAGTAATAAATTATTTTTGGAACCGTACAGGAGTTGCATGTGGATTGAGTTTTGCACCACAGGGTGTAATTCATACAGTATTTACAGTTATTCTACTGTAACGCGTAGCATTGAGTAATTTTGTGTACATGTTTATTTCTGTGTCAGTTTTTTAAATGTCTTGAATGTTTAAAGCTGCACTGATGAATCTGTATGGTGCTTTTGTGTTTGTTTTGTCATTGATTGATGCATTTTCAATCATCTTATGTATGGACACAGGTGTTGTACATGTAATACAAAATAAATATATGTAAAATGCAATATTATGTGTCAAGTCATTTGCATAATTCAGTTGATTTCAAATGGGAAATTGCACAGCACAGGCTTGTGTCGACCACAAGATGGCAGCATATACAAAGATTGATATAACATTGATTTCCCATATAGCATCTCGGATACAAATGCCTAAATCTTATCTAATAATTTGTCCTCTGAGATTATGATTAAATCACAGTGTTTATTAATGCACCTGTATTTGGATGCAATCAGCAATTATTTGACCCAAAATAAATATTGTATGCCAGTTTAACATTTAAGTCCTGTATTTAAAGGTACACTATGTAACTTTAGGCCATTTAGCGTTTAAGAAACTAAATCATGCATTTTGCGGAAGAACTTGCTGCGTCCTACTTATACTACGACCTAAAAGTATGTACTCTTTTTGTGAAGAAAAAGTACATACTTTTGAGTGTGTAGCAGAAGAGTATGCAAGCTTTGGGACATACTACTTCGTCATCTTTAATGGACTCAATAAAAGTCCGTTGCTTAGTTACGTGCACCCCTTTACCGTTTAAACTGCCCTGTCAATCATCGTCACAGTTAAAACCTTCCACATTCAATTTAATTTCCTACCGTATCGGAGAGAAATGTAGTTAGCAGCACGTTGATCTGCCATTTGTAGGTCTTTAATGCAGAGACTCTCCTCATGTGTTTGCAATTTAAAAATTAAGTTAATGGCCAAACGTATCATTACAAAAGTTCACAATGCTGTTGCAGCTGAAATATAATGTGGATGACATTGAATAAATATCTTTTCGTCAGGTTAAATACTGATAATTGGTCACTCAAACCCCTTTATCTACACCTCTCTACTTAACCGTTTGACTCGCACATCCGTCATGTTTGTAGTCTTTTAACACTTTTTATTCACATTTGTAGTTCTAATCAAATCCTCGTGCAACTCGCAATGGTTTGTGGGCAATATCAGCCGTTAGAGTGTGCGTCGATCTGCACTTCAAATTCTGACCGGAAATAGTAGACCATCCGGGTATCTTTGGAATACTCTTTTCAACATACTACGATTTGGGACATTTTTCTATTTTCGAATACTATTTAGGACGGATAGTATGCGAATTGGGACGCACCGATTGTGCTTTGGTTGCGCTTCAAAGATTGATATAACATTGATTTCCCATGAAGCATCTCGGATACAAATGCCTAAAGCTTTCCTAATAATTTCGTCCTCTGAGATTATGATATTAAAGCACAATCACAATGTTTATTAATGCATCTGCATTTGGATGCAATCATGGCAATTCACATAGAGCCAAAATAAACACATACTGTATATGACATTCTTCTTTCAGATGAATACAATCGGAGTTATATAAAAAAATGTCCTGGCTAATCCAATAACGGCAGCCCAAAAAAGTGCATCCATCATTATAAAAGTTATCCATACAGCTCCACTCCAGGATGTTAATAAAGGCCTTCTGAGGCGAAGCCATGCGCTTGTGTAAGAAAAATATACATATTTAACATGTTATAAAGTAAAATATGGCATGACTTATGCCGTCGGACGTAGCGTAAGTGTTTTGAACTGCGAGAGGCGTTACACTTTCTTCGTAAGTTGAATACAGAAGGCGGTCCACCGGAAGCTAGATATTTTACTTTATAAAGTTTTAAATATGGATATTTTTCTCACAAAAACCCATCGATTCGCTTCAGAAGGACTTTGTTAACCCCCCGGAGCCGTGTGGATTACTTTTATAATGGATGGATGCACTTTTTTGGGCTTCAATTTTTGGGCCTCCATTCACTGCCATTATAAAGCTTGGAGAAGTCAGGACATTTATTAATATAACTCTGATTGTATTCGTCTGAAAGAAGAATGTCATATACACCTAGGATGGCTTGAGAGTAAATGATTCATTTTTGGGTGAACTATCCCTTTAAGTGTCATTCTTGCCTATGTAACTTTTTTTTGTTAAGAATAACAAAATAAAAAAAATGAGAAGTAAATACATAATTCTTCTTCCAAAATGTGTTTATCCTGATTCACAATGGTAAGCCTAATATAAGTGTTTATATTTTAGACCTGTCTGGATGGTTTTCGTGGGGAATTGCGTACATGCATCACTTGTGTGTGTGTCTCCTCATATCTGTAAACAGAGAAAAGTTGCTCCGGCTACTTTGACGTGTGTCTGGTGTGGGAGTGACACAGGTTAGCTGTCACAACAAGCGAGAAACGTTGACATGGAGCAGCTAAATCTCCAAACCTCCGCGGAATCAGCCGTTTTTAAAAAAACGGGTAAGAAAGCGACAGAGATCATAATAACGTGTGAATAAACATTGGCTTGGTTTTTTTGGGGGGATTTGAAATGGTGTAAAAGCGACGCGGAGATGGCTTTTTTATTACTCAACGGGTAAGTAAGGTATTTTATTGAACAGATAAATTGCCATGTGTAGTAGCTGTTCATAGTAAAGCATTATCTATTGTGGAAGGTCATATTCATCCACACAGTCTCACAGAGACGAAGCACAACCAAAACAATGTTCCTCCGCAAAATGCGTGGTTTTTTTTTTTTTTTAAACGCTAAAGGGCCTAAAGTTACATAGTGTACCTTTAAATATAGCACTTACATGTAAAGAAACACGAAGATAATATACACTCACCTAAAGGATTATTAGGAACACCTGTTCAATTTCTCATTAATGCAATTATCTAATCAACCAATCACATGGTAGTTGCTTCAATGCATTTAGGGGTGTGGTCCTGGTCAAGACAATCTCCTGAACTCCAAACTGAATGTCAGAATGGGAAAGAAAGGTGATTTAAGCAATTTTGAGCGTGGCATGGTTGTCGGTGCCAGACGGGCCGGTCTGAGTATTTCACAATCTGCTCAGTTACTGGGATTTTCACGCACAACCATTTCTAGAGTTTACAAAGAATGGTGTGAAAAGGGAAAAACATCCAGTATGCGGCAGTCCTGTGGGCGAAAATGCCTTGTTGATGCTAGAGGTCAGAGGAGAATGGGCAGACTGATTCAAGCTGATAGAAGAACAACTTTGACTAAAATAACCACTTGTTACAACCGAGGTATGCAGCAAAGCATTTGTGAAGCCACAACACGCACAACCTTGAGGCGGATGGGCTACAACAGCAGAAGACCCCACCGGGTACCACTCATCTCCACTACAAATAGGAAAAAGAGGCTACAATTTGCACGAGCTCACCAAAATTGGACAGTTGAAGACTGGAAAAATGTTGCCTGGTCTGATGAGTCTCGATTTCTGTTGAGACATTCAGATGGTAGAGTCAGAATTTGGCGTAAACAGAATGAGAACATGGATCCATCATGCCTTGTTACCACTGTGCAGGCTGGTGGTGGTGGTGTAATGGTGTGGGGGATGTTTTCTTGGCACACTTTAGGCCCCTTAGTGCCAATTGGGCATCGTTTAAATGCCACAGCCTACATGAGCATTGTTTCTGACCATGTCCATCCCTTTATGACCACCATGTACCCAGCCTCTGATGGCTACTTCCAGCAGGATAATGCACCATGATGGCCCCTTTCACTTACATAGTATCCCCCCCCTTCTTTTGTGTTCAGGAGAAGAAAGAAATTCATACAGGTTTGGAACAACTTGAGGGCGAGTAAATGATGACAGAATTTTCATTTTTGGGTGAACTATCCCTTTAAATTTAATACATATAAAAGTTTATTGAAATCAGTAAGTGTGAGCATTAATAATAGTGAGCATGCGTGTGGTCTGTATTATAGTTTTTTAATGATCTAATCTAGACTAACACCGCTTGGTAAATGTTCATTAATGCTGTTTACACAAGAATACACCCTTTTTATCATCACAATAAATCTTATATGAACAGCAATAACTTGCATTTCACCATTTACAGGCCTGTAAACCTCAGCGACACGGTCGAGTTCTTAGAAATAATCATGTCTTAAACCAAAACTGACACAAAATCACTCAAACTCTGAATAAATAGAATAATGTCAAATCTGTGTAAATAAACTCTTACAAATAGCCTAAAGGTTCTTTATTGGCATCGATGGTTCCATTAAGAACTTTTAACATCCATGGAATCTTTTCAATTCACAAAAGGTTCTTTATAATGTTCTTTACACTAAGAAAAAAATGTTTTTTTTATTTTTTTTATTTAAAACTGTTCACTGAACGTTTCTTTGGGGAACCAAAAATGTTTCTTCTATATGTCATCACTGTTGTGGAACCTTTATTTTTAAGAGTGTATGGCACAAGACAGTCCATCTGAATGAGCATCACGGACACTGCATTCCTCACGTCAGAAACAGACACATGCATGGAAACCTAAATAAGCAAATCTTATACGTGTCATTTCTCACACACGCGCCATCCCTCAGCCAGAGTCCAGTTTTACCATAAAAGGAGGAAGGACAGAGTGCTACATCTGTTTTTCATTCCCTCTTTCTTTCCAATATTGTGCCGTTCACTATAAATTCCTTCTAAAGGACGTTTAGTGTTATGTGCATTCCAGCTGAAGGCCTGGATGAAGAAACGGGAAGAACTGACAGCCTACTTCTATTGTGCTGTGTGTCTTATTTCACATAAAATCCCAAAATATTACATTTATACAATATGCACAGTACTTTTGTTCTCATTTTTAACACAATATCTATTGTTTTATTATTTGAACCTAACAAACTTCTTTTTCTGCTTGAAAAGCATTTCAATTAAATGACACTTGACTTGATATTTTATGTTTATTCGGTGTCGTTTAGGTTTTTAAAAGTGTACAAATAATTTTTGCGGTCCTTGTTGGAGTACATTTTATTGATGTCCTTCTGAGCTAAAGAAAATAGTCGCTAATGTAGTCTAAATTATGGTTCTCTAAACCATCTGGAAAGAAGTAAGAAATAACATTTTAAGAAGCATTATATAATATCCAACTAAAATGTTTCAGAAAAACATTCCATGAATTATAATGTTTTGATTAAAGACCCGATCACTTTGAACGAACGTTCTATTAATGTCACTGGAAGAACGTTTGTTCATAACTTTAAGAGAACCTTGCCAGAACGTTTTGAGAACGTTCCCATGTTAACTGGGTTGGTTCACACACTGACATGTCACTGACACTGATGCATGCTGGGTAATTTACAGGGACTGATTTTCTGAATGGCTTTATTGAGTCATTGATCACGCCGCTCTCCCACACATTCATCTACTCCACACCTCACACACAGCACAGTGAAATTCTTCTTAATTAGTATAATTAATGAGGCCTGTCTGTGTGTTATATAGCGGAACCATCAACATTATTCATTTCAAATGTGCATGGGTGCAATAATTTGTTCTGGCCCGTTTCATACTGTCTTTTCAAAAGACAAGAGATATCGCCTACTACAACTATTTTGAGGTCATACGCATTTCCCATTCTTAGAAACTAGGTAAACAGATGGCATGTTAATAGTTTAAGCAGGCCAGAAAGATCATTATAAGAGTTTTTTCCCTTAAAAGAATGATTAATGTTCACTTTATGATAATAATTCACAGTTCGCTGACATTATGATCTGTGGTAATGTCTGCATCTGATGAGAATATCCACTAATGCTAACATTACAGAACAGAATGTTCTTGGCCTCCATCATTTAATAAAATAGCCAACCATCTATTTAAAATGGCAAACATTACAGTAAAGATCATTAATCTTCTTCAGGTATCTCTGATAACACATCACAGGCTGAATAAATCAAGAATGGAGTAATAAACTCCCAACAAAGCCTCAACTGAAAAAGGATTAAAAGGATAGTTCACCCCGAAATGAAAACTTTGTCACCATCATTTACTCACCCGCCTTATGTTGTTTCAAACCTGTATGAGTTTCTTTGTTCTGTTGAACACAAAATATATTTTGAAGAATGTTTGTAACGAGACAGTTCCAGTATGATTTTTTTTTTACTATTGAAGTCAATGGCTACCGTCAACTGTCAACCAATATTCTTCAAAATATCTTCTTTTGTGTTCAACAGAAGAAAGAAACTCATGTTTGGAACAACTTAAAGGTGCAGTGTGTAGTATTTAACCGTTATGTTTTTGTTACCTTAGAATGAGCCGTTTCTATCTCCATACACCGCGGGTCCCCTTACAGCGAAGTCGCCATTTTGCGCCATCATTTTTCTACAGTAGCCCTAAACGGACAAACTGCTCTAAAGAGTGCTAGCTACTCTCTGCTATCTAAGACGACGACATTTTTGTCCTGTATGGTGAGATTGAGCTCGGAATTGTCGTCTTCACCTCACAGCCGGTGGAAAAGAATCGGGACAGGACTTGGGCAGAAATCATGTTCATGGATGAGATTATTAATGTTACTGTAGTATGAAGCAGGGTGGGAGCGGAATGAGGCCACTAGAGTGATTGCTAATGAGAGACGAGCGTGACACACGGCGACAGCAGTGAAGCTTTTATTCTGCCGCAGACGAGCGCTTCCGCTTCTTCCGCTCATGTGTATGTGGTGTAATGGGGCTTTCACACAGGATGCGGAATACGCTGCGCTGGCCGTTGGGTTCAGCGTAGCCCTTCAGATACAAAGCGATTTGCGCTTCGCTGGCCAGAGCTAAGTAGGCGGAGTTTTCAAAACTGTTCATCCATTATGCTTTTCGTGCTTGTTTCGATGCACCGTTTCTATTGGCAGCGCGGGTAATCGTCACAGAGCGCAGCGGCAAAAGTTGAAATATTTTGCGCGCGCAAGTTCGTCAACGGTGCGCTCCGCTGCGCGTGCGCTTTTGGTCATTGAAATGAATGGATTTCTTAGTGCAGCGGTGCCGTTGCCACGTTCTGTGTGAAAGGCCGCAGCGCTGTTTTATCATATTACACACATTTGAGTGTGTTGAAAATGATGTTATAAGGTTACTCTGTGCATTCAACACTTGTTGCACAATGCAGTAAGCTAGATCGATATTAGAATATCATATTAATAAATCCTGGATGGCTTGTGTTGCTAAACGGCATGCAATTCGTTTTAAAACATATTGTATGACAGAGAAAATGTATTACTGTACAATAATTAGTTTTCTGTCTATAAATGTATCCAAACAGTTGTTCCCTTGTCTAATAAAAAATATAATACATTAAAGCGTCTTTGGTTTTTTACAAATCGAGGAAATCGAGGGTAACGCAGGTATGATGATATTGATAGGCGACGCACGGACAGTCGGACACGGTCCGTGTCCTGGTTAAAATTGCTTATTTCTCTAGATTTAAACATTCTTGGAAACATTTGGGATAATGCAAGTACACAAGTCACCAAAATATATAACACTGTTCTAGTGGTTTTTAGTGGTTCTTACATATTGTGCCTTTAAGACATTTTTATATTCTGTGTAAAGTGTAAAAATAAACGATTTAAGATTTTAATCTCGGAAAAAGAATGTGAATATTTACAAAAGTTTAAGTGCTCAAACATCAGTTTATGAAGTAACCCACTACCATAAGAGTGCACGAATCGTTCTGCGTGACGTCACCCGTGTGCGTGCGCGCGCGCGCGCGTGCGTGTGTGAAAAAGAAGCTTGACATTCCATCCTGTTCGCTGAAGTTCGCTCACACCGGAGCAGTTTGGGAATCCGCTGGGAAACACACGTGAAGCTCAGGTAGGACAGTTTTAAACATGATCACAGCCGTGCGTCAAAGTGTGTGTGAGAGAAACTGTTTTTAAATGATTCAGCCCTAAAGTATAATATTCTTCTGATGATAAAAAGTCAGAAGTTTTCTGCATAATACTTTGCCTACATAATATATGACATAAACACAGTATAGAAGCATTATATATTTATTTGCTTATTTAATAAAAATACATTTATTATTTATCTGTTTGTACTTGCCTATTTACCTATTTAATAGCTTTTTATTATTTACCTGGTTAAAGTGTGCATATGTGAATATGCAAACATAACTCATAGATAAAGATGCAATTTGCATGATTGGTTAAATTATGATATATATAATTTTTTTTTTTGTGTACTACTGTTATATAGCTATATATAATGTGTAATTTTTGGTAGTGTTCAAAACAATGGTATTACCATGGATTTATTGTACTTTTTTGTAATGTCCTCCTCAGACTCGTAAACATTTAATTCTAAGATTTTGCATGTATTCATTCAACACATGGTTATTTGGATAGTTAATGTTGTTTTGAGGAAACTCCTGAGGCTTTGAGATGCTTGATTGGATGTCTTCAGTCCTCCTCTCTCATGTCTGGACATGTGTTCAGTCTATAATCACTAGTTTTATGCTTGATTTGAGTGAAGCCATGAGAAACATTTATATTCCGAGAGTTATGGTGTCATTTTACAGGGAACTGCTCATGTTTTCCTGGAGAGCTGAAGTGACAAATACTTTTTTACGAGTGCTTAGCATTTTTTTTTTTCTTTTGAATATTGTTGGAGAGGTCTGATATCATTTTTTGGACTGAACAATGATCCTTTGAAATGTCTGACTGCTGCCGTTTTATTTTTTACTTCCAGACATTGCTACTTCAAAATATAGGACATTGTTTAGTTTTTTTAAAATATTTGGCTCCATTTGACTCTCCATTGTCCTGTAGCTGCTGGTGGTCTCAGTGTGTTTTGATGTCTACAGGGCGTTTATTGTCTGTAGTTTGTCTTTATTCGTTTTTATAGGTTTTTATGGAGGAATTTATGTCCAACAAGGCAAATTGAGTGCCCTTGTATGTGGTCATAAGTAGCGATACACATTCACTAACACTGACGTTCACCTGGGCAGTTTCCTGAGGCCTGCAGGACGGATGTGTTTCCTGTCTTTCAAAGCTGTACTACTCTAGAGTTGATTGTATTTTCTCTCTTCACAGTTTATTTATCATGCCAAACTGGGGTGGAGGAAACAAATGTGGCGCCTGCCACGGGACGGTGTACCACGCTGAAGAGGTCCAGTGTGATGGAGGGAGTTTTCACAAGTGCTGCTTCCTCTGTAGTAAGTGAAAACAACACTTTACTGTTCAGGTACAACTCATGATAATGTGTACAGGTCAAATTTCACTAGGGTTGCAAAGTTTCCAGGATTTTTGGAGAGTTTCTGGAAATTTACCAGACATTTTCAGCCCCTTTGCAATCCTAAATTTCACACCAAACAAGAAATTATGTTTTGCATAACAAAAACAGAGCCTTTATTCTCATGACAATTAAAAATGTTTTTCCTCCAAATTCTCATTTTATTTTATTTTCTCTTTACTACAAAAAAATTAAATAAATACATTTTAAAATCTGCAAACTGCATACCTAATGGTTATTAAATGTATGTATAAAAATGAATATATAAATGATTATATAAATACTGCTGCATAAATGCAATACTTAAAATCCTTTAAATGGGCTTAACTTTCTATGAGCAAAATATTATAATTTTTTTTTTACTTTTTTGAGCTTACATATGAACTGAACAGATTTTTTACCATCATTACAACATTATGACAGTGTATGAAGTTACTTTTAAAAGTAATGCATTAAACGAACACGCCGACTTTTTGGACTTTAGCTTATTCACCGTATCCCCCAGAGTTGGATAAGTCCATACATACCATTTTTATCTCCGTGTGTGCCATAACTCTGTCTGACGCACCCACCGCTAGCCTAGCTTAGCACAAAGACTGGAGGTAAACGGCTCCATCTAGCCTACTGCTCAATAAGTGACAAAATAACGGCAACATTTTCCTATTTACATGTTGTGATGTGTATAGTTACATTGTGTACTAAGACCGACGGAAAATGAAAAGTTGCAATTTTCTAGACCGATATGGCTAGGGACTATACTCTCATTCCTGCATAATAATCCAGGAACTTTGCTGCCGTACCATGGGTGCAGCGGCGCAATGATATTACGCAGCTCCTGAAAATAGGCTAACTTCCGTCAACATAACCAACGTGACAACCTGCTTGCACAGAGAGCGTGCTGGGGACTGTTTTCAGGCGCTGAAAAGGAAATGCAAAGGAAAAAATGAAAAGGAAATGCGATTTCACGCTTGTACAGTAGAGGGCGCAACTCAAACAAATTAATCTGGATCACAGAAAAATAGGACGCAGGAGAAGTTATACTACACTCTTCCTGAAACCAGAAATCACCCCTAATACCCTCAAATAGGGCATTATTTGAGGGTACAGCCGTTTGTAGTGGTGTCCGAAACCATAGTGGACGTTATCGAGTAGCACTAACGATCCCACTAACGAGTGTACAGCCGATATACACTCAACATGAGGACAGGAGAGCTGTCAGTCAATAAATGAGGCAACAAAGTAACTTATTTGATATTTTGTTGCAAGTAATGCATTACTAGTTGCTTGAAAAAGTAATCTGATTACAAAACTCGTAATGCGTTACCCTCAACACTGGTCCTGCAGTGAACTATCTCAGATGTTTTTGTGAGATCTCGCTATGCTTGAATGCACATGCTTCACATTAGTGCTTTGCTACCAAAATGGCAAAAACAATCCGGCCCACATGAGTGGTGTTTACTTGCGGTGGGCCGCCACAAAAGCCATTCTGTTCAGAACGAGGCGATGATGAGTTAATGAGCGTTCTCTCTCTCTTGCTCCTATCTGTGTTTTCACCACATTTCCTCTATGACAGAAGTCTTTAATCGACTTTCTAAGATCTTGGTGGTCAAATGTGAGGTTTTTAAGTGATGTATAATGAGAAAGATGGAGTCCAGAGATGTTTTTGTTCAGCTGAATGAATAGTAAAGGGCGTTAACCTCCCTGCTGTGGAATCATGTTTGTCTCTCTTCGGGACAATATCCCATACTAAGCCAAAGTCTGCTGACTAAACAGTCAAAATCACATGATAAACATATTGCTTGCATTCTAGCCTCTAATCCTGTAGTTAAAATGATAGATTATTAGTGGTGGCATGACTATTATTATTGCTCATACTTTGAGTTGACAAGTCTCTAACCTGAAGAGAGATGTGTTATTTATTTTTGTAAGCTTTTTGCCTGGTGGATGATAAAAACTGCATAGCAACATGCTGAAATCCACTCAAAACACCATATATCCGCACTCTAGCATTGTTGCATTGAGTTTTGCATGGGAAAGCACCACTTATTTTCTTGAGAAAACATTAAAATCAGTGTTTTTTCCTCCTCCAGTGGTCTGTAGAAAAGGGTTAGACAGCACCACACTGGCCATCCATGACCAGGAAATCTATTGCAAGTCCTGCTACGGGAAAAAGTACGGACCAAAGGGATATGGCTACGGTCAGGGAGCAGGAACTCTCAATATGGACCGCGGCGAGAGGCTGGGCATCAAACCTGAAGAGTGAGTGTTTTCATTCATTTTTCATTGTTCAAGAAGTTTATATGTATAACTAATATAGTGTGCATTCCATGTAAAATAATTAGTGCTGTCAAATCGATTAATCGTATCCAAAATAAAAGTTTGTGTTTACATAATAAATGTGTGTGTACTGTGTATAATTATTATGGATTCTATAAATACACACATATGCATGTATATATTTAAGAAAAAATTGTTATATTCATATATAAAATATTTATACATACAGTATATACATGCAACCATTTCTTAAATCTATATATACATGAATGAGTGTGTATTTATATATACATAATTATACACAGTACACACATATTATGTAAACACAAACTTTTATTTTGGATGCGATTAATCGATTTGAGTCTGACAGCACTAAAAATAATAAATGGTATGTATCTGTATGCATATGTGTCATGAGTAGCATAATTTGGTGCATATTATTTTATTTTTAATGGCCATTAGTTTTGATGCTGATTCAAAATTTAAGATCAAAAGTGTTGCAAAAATGCAATGCTTAAAATCTAGTATTATCTTTGTGTCATTGTGTTTTGGTGCATGTAATTGTGTGTACGATTTTTGAAGTATTTTATAAAGTCAATTTGTTCTGGCAGCAAATCCGTCCTCTAGTGTGCTCAAGCCGGCCGTCAGGTGATTATTGTTATGAAAGAATCTATTATGTAAGCGGAGCTCCTGTACAGACCCCAGGCGCCCTCTTCATGCCCAGCCAACACAAAGCGGCTCATTCAGAGCCATTCGTTAGGCTGAGCTCCAGAGAACTGCATCTGACCTCTCCGTCTCCTACCCAGAACCCAAACTCACCGACCCACCACCAACCCAAACCCGTCCAAGTTTGCACAAAAGTTCGGCGGCTCGGAGAAGTGCGCACGCTGTGGAGAGTCTGTGTATGCGGCGGAGAAGGTGATGAGCGCTGGGAAGGTGAGCAGAGTCAAACACGTTTAAATCGTCATCATACACACTGTTTATGTCTGTAACCCTTGTAATGCATTAAAAAACTGCATACACCTATTGCATTCCCGGGTCCAAATGGACCCGGTGGAACGTAAGCCTAATATAATAATATTTTTCAACTAAAACCAAATTCAGTAACTTCTCATTAATGCGCAACATTTTTAAAGTTTTGAATGTTTCCGTGTTTTTTTTCACCATGCTATCACTACATGAACCCCCTTTTTATTAATTAAAAAAAACTGAAATTCTTTGAAATTTCAAATTGTACAAAAACTACAGAAGTAGTTGATGCAAGTTATATTTTTATCAGTATTTATGAGAAATTCTATTTGAATGTTGTGAAACATAAGAACATTCATTCTTTTATACGTGTTGAAATTCTAAGGCCCGCCCAATCGTCCCAATGGAGGCTTACGATTGGTGGGTGAAGGTTTCTTTCGGGTCTTTTCAGCGTGGCAAAGTAATTTAGTGTCAATTTACCTTTATCTGACTCCATTTTATCATGAATTTAGGTTAGAATGCCGATTGGTTATTAGGTCATTTGTATAAAAATTTAACTATACATTTGATTAATCTGTTTAACTCTTTACTATTATTGAAATCATTCATTAGGTTCTCAGAGTCGCACAGGGTCTTTGCACTGGCCGTTATGCGGGCCCACGATCACAAACTCGCCAGTCCGATCATTAACCAGAGGTTATGGCTAAAGCGATTTAACAATGTTGCCCATGCTCACTACTGTTAAAAAGTACCCATGTAGCCCCCTTCAGTCACCTATATAACAACTTAAAGTTGAAACCGTTACCAGAGGTTATGGCCAGTACCATAAAATAATGCCGTATTATCTCAATAGTATTTTATCTGGCCCCCTATAGTGTGACTGCATATCAACTTCAGCAGTTAGTCAGAAATCTAGAATCATCGCCAGATGTGCCCCATGCTTTATACGATCCAAGATCTAGTATGTACTTCACCCATGGTCGCAGATTTGCGGTAACAAAGGATTCATCATAATGCACTAAAATCAATAATTTCCGAATAAATCAATGTAACATGCTCTGAGGTAAAGAGTAAGAAATGTATACCTGACTTCAAAGAAATAGGATACATAATGACATTTCAAATGATACCAAACATATATAATACTGTATGATACTTGTTCACATTAAACCATGAAGATTTTGGGTGAATTTTAACATATGGAGAGGAGAGATGAGGGTGGGGGGAATGAAATGTAAATTAAAGCATGCTTAGGTGATTAACTCAGTGTGACGTTGTCTCGGATGGGGACGCTAAATGCATAAGAGTGAGTTCAGATGTTAATTGCCTTTGTTTTCTCAGAGAGCCACCATTTCTTATAGTTCTTCCAGTTTTCACAGTCTTACAAAATAAAAAAAAACTTTTAAAATTAAGAGAATTTTTAATTTAGGTGTCAGCTAATGGTCAATAAATATAAAACATAAAAATGAATATAAATACTGCTTCAAAAATGCAATGCTTGAAATCCTTTAAACAGGCTTTATTTTTTACGTTCTTACTGGTATCAATGCACATTAATGTAATTAAAGTTTATACAACAATAATAGCAAACAGTTCCCAATCCCACTGATGCTTAAATTGTTAAAAGGACATCATTTCAAATATTTTGAGATGTTATTGGCAATTAGTTTCAATGTTTATTCTTATTGCTTTAACATTCATTCTTTAAGTATTAAAAAACGTTTTTAAAATTAAGAGAATTTTAATTTAACTATTAGGTGTCGCCAAATGGCAAAAAAAATGCAATGCTTAAAATCCTTTATTTTTTTTATGCAAAATAATATATTTTTTTACGCTCTTACATTCAAAGGCCTTTCACCTTTTGAATGTTTTTTTTGTTTTTTTTTTAATTAAGAGATTTTAATTCAACTAGGTGTCAGCTAATAATCAATAAATATAAAAAATGCAATACTTGAAATCCTTTAAACGGGCTTTATTTTTTTAAGCAAAATAATAATTGTTTTACTTTCTTCCTGGTATAATACACATCAATGCAATAACGTTAACAGCAATAATAGCAAACATTTCCCAATCCCACTGACGTTCAAGAGGAAATGTTCAAATATTTTGAGGAGTGCTCATGATATATTTGTTGATGTTTGCAGTAAGAGTGGGTTCAGGTTTAATGGAGAGTTCAAATGGAAATCATAATTTCTCATACTGTCAAGATAAAATGCATCATGGTGACATCACCTGTGTTATTCACTGGGTTCAAAAGTTCACTTCAAGTGTGTGGCGACTCCATTGACGCTTTCTTTACGTCTTCATGAGGGTTTGCAGATGCTAGAGATCTATTGCCAGAAAAAAGCGTTCAGCAGATCCAAGTGTGAAGCATCTGGTCCAGTTTCTGTCTCTTAGTTTAATCACCAGGATGTCATGAGTGCTTGATGATATCAGCTGGTTAAACTCATCTTTTCTTTATCATCTCGTGTCTGTCTTCCAGCCGTGGCATAAGAACTGCTTTCGCTGTGCCAAATGTGGAAAGAGTTTGGAGTCGACCACTCAGACGGAGAAAGATGGAGAAATCTACTGCAAAGGTCAGCACTGGATCCTAATGCAGATTTAAGGGGTCCTATAATGCCCCTTTTTACAAGATGTAAAATAAGGCTCTGATCCCCCTATAGAGTGTGTATGCGAAGTTTTAGCTCAAAATACCCCGCTGATAATTTTTTGTAGCATGTTAAAATTGTCACTTTTTGAGGGTGAGCAAAAACGCACCATTTTTGTGTGTCCCTTTAAATGCAAATGAGCTGCTGCTCCCGCCCCCTTTCCAGAAGAGGGTGGAGCTTCAAGAGCTCGTGTTAGCAGCTCCGATTACCTCACGCAGACACGCACTGAAAATGTCAGAAACTGTTACGGCCTTTTATGTTCAAACCGTCGGACAATGATGGAGAGACTCAAGAAGAAGTGACAACATGTAGAATGAGACAGGACGTTTCTGAAGGGTTAGTTGATGAATTTATGAGTTAACTATCTTCAAATCATTGATTAGCATATTCTGTCATAATAATCTATAAATCGCTCGTGTGGGAACTGTTGTAAGATCCTTCAGAGCCAAAGAATATATGCAAGAAGAGAGAACAGGTATAGTTTAGTTTAATTACGGTTATAACTTATGTTGTCATCTTGCTTTTATGACATGCTATTGCATTTGTGTTCGTACTGTACTACAATAAAATGAAGACGGATGCGACAGCTTGAGCGACTCCCAGATGTGCTCGACTACAACAACTCTTCCTCTTCTCAACATGGCCTTTGTTGTGTGTTCCCGGGGGTGGGTTTATATAATGTTAGGATTAGTGATGTCACTAACCCGTGAATAAGCTCGTTGTAGTCCTTACCAGCCGTTTGTTGTAGTCCTTAAAGGGATATTTCACCCAAAAATTTGCCCATGATTCTTAATTAGCCCGGTCAGCGGTACGCGAGTCGACTTGAGCTAATAGAGTAACCCCCGACGCTACGTTTTGTTTTGCTCTATCCTCTGCGCTTCTGCGTTCTTCAATACGCATGCGTCAAGGGTTCAAGGGTTACTCTTTTAGCGCAAGTCAACTCGCGTACCGTTGACCGGCGGAAGCTAGTTATTTTAGTTTATAAAGTTTTAAATATGGATATTTTTCTTACACAAACGCACCACTTCGCTTCAGAAGGCCTTTATTAACCCCCCGGAGCCGTGTGGAGCAGTTATATGATGGATAGATGCACTTTTATGGACTTCAAAGACGAAGCAACATTCACTGGCATTATAAAGCTTGGATTAGCCAGGACATTTTTAATATAACTCAGATTTTATTCATCTGAAAGAAGAATGTCATGTACAACTAGGATGGCTTGAGGGTGAGTAAATCATGGGCTAATTTTCATTTTTGGGTGAACTATCCCTTTGAAAAGTGATTTCTTTAAAAGTAAATATCTCCCTTTGCTTTGAACTTTGAGCGTCGTAACTTTGCAGATGTTGTTTATGCTCAAACAGCAACACTACACACTAACTAAAGTTAAAAAAGTCAAATCATAATCAGCCTTTAATGCAAAGTTTGACACTCCTGGTCTAAATGGGTAGTGGTAATGAATAGGTGACACATTAAATTGAAAACAAACTGGAAAACTGACCAACTTCTCAAGCTCTTTAATGCGTCTCTCAGGGTTTTGAGGTCACAGTGTTTGTTTGTCTGTCCGGACTGTTCTCTGATAACAAAACAACATCAAAACTAGAACCTGTAAAACTAGATTCAACAAGAAACTCTTGAAACACAAGACGGGAATCAATCAAGAGTTACAGATGAGTCTGCTGTAATGACGCACATCTGATGACCTCAGACGAACCTGAAACAACTACATTCATGCTTAATTTCTTCTTTGTCTCTTTTTTTAGCATGTTATGCGAAGAACTTTGGACCCAAAGGATTTGGATACGGTCAGGGAGCAGGAGCTCTGGTCCACGCTCAATGATACTACTTTACTGTTGTTCAAGAGGTTGTTACTCATTTCAAAAGAAGATAATTATTTGGTTATATTTTCATGACAATTAACAGGGCTTGGCTGTTTTTTTGTGATTTTAAAAATAGATGTGTGCAAACTGTTAAATGTGTTTAGGAGCACAAGTGTGAATAAAATAAAAATGAAATGCCTTAAATGTAATTTTAAGAGGTCTTCAATTTGGGGATGGAAAAATGACAGCCTCATGTGATTATTAAACTTCAAATGGCAATGATTTTCACATTTTAATCTAGACTAAAACATGACCTAGATATTGATTGAAAATGTTCTGATTCTTTATTATTGTTCGATAACACTTTACCATAAGGTACCATTAATTAATTCATTAATTAACATGAACTAACAATGAATAATTCTTCTAAAGCATTTATTAATCTTAATTTACTAATACATTATTAAAATCAAAAGTTGCATCTGTTAATATTATTTAATAGACCTGAGCTGACATGAACTAACAATGAACAGATGCATTTTATTAACTAACGTTAACAAATAACAAATGTAGCCATTGCTCATTGTTAATGCATTAACTACTGGGACCTTCTTGTAAAATGTTCTTTATTTTGCATGTAAATGTATCCTTGTATCCCTTTATTATGGTAAAAAACATTTGATCAGTTTGCATTGCAAATTCTTCCCCTACCAATTCTCATTACATAACGTAAAACATAGATTTTTAAATTATTTTATATAAATTTATAGTTGATTTTATTTTTTAATACAATAAAGAAATACTGTTACTTTTCTTTATGCAGGATATAACGTAACTATAACGTAAAAACCTTGACTTTTAAATAGTTTATATTAATAATATAAAGTATTTAATATAAATTATTTTCCATAAATTTATGAATTTTTTTTGTACTATGGCAGTATTTTTTTATTTTTTTATTTCCGCCCAAAAATAAATAACGGTCCATTTCCTTTATGCAAAATATTTTTTTTTCACCCTTTACTGGGTATTAAACGTTCACAGAGTAGTACATTTTACAAGCATGAACATGTTCAATGTGAAATAAACACCTGTTTGATTGAAAACGACCGCACAGGCCTTTCACCTTTGAATGTTTTATTAATAAAGCCATTAAAATTGAACCATGCCCAATAAGTTACATCTGAAGCAGAGTAGGGTGACGTCCTGATCTCAGCTGAGGCACTGGAGATGAGCATGTGCTTTTCACATGGTGGGAAAACAGCCGGCCAAACCGTAAAGGCATAGCAACAATATGTGAGTATCTTCTCTAAAAACAGTGTCACATGGTATGAATGACTGTTACTGTGCCTAATCTGAATATTACAGCATGGGGGCCCGTCGACTGCGTCCATGAGTGATGGCGTCATCACAACGTGCCCTCGAGTTACAGCGTTTCTTACGTCTACTTCTCTGGCATTTACAATTTGTACATCCAGTGGTACAACAAACCCAGCAATGAAACATACAAAAGAAACCCTTTAAGGTTGGATATTAATCAACGAGAATGGGACATTCAGATATAATACATCTGCAGAGCGCCGTAGGGACACGCAATAACGATACACACATTGGGTTTAAAATGTAGAAACAAAAGGATAAAAAAAAAAAAAATCCAGCTGCAAATACTGAACATTCACTATTTACAGATGGAGCGTCTCTGGGATGGCCGGGCGATCACATGCAGTGGAGACTTGCAAGGTCAAAGGTCTATACACAGCAGTGCCAGACGCCACTAAAAGCTACAGTCATACACTTGGATAATAGTCCATTTTTTTTCTGCTTTTTGGTAAGATAAAAAAAAAAAAACATTAAGAGCAGCTTCGACTAACACAGACAAAATAAAAAAAAACGAAAGTCACTCACAGAATAATGAATCTAGTTCATTTATGTACAGATGCACATTCTTTACATCAGTTCGTCCTATCAGCTGTTGCAATGACAACAGGAAGAGGAAATGGAGGAGAGCAAAAGGGGGAGGAGCTTCCTCTTTACGTAAACGTGAAGATCCCTCGGCGATGGTGGGGAAGCAAGCTTGTTTCTTCAGTAACGATAAACAACAACAAAAAAAATAATCAGTGCATTGTTTTAGGCAGACAAACATCATCGCCGCCACAAAAAAAAGGTAAAAGAAAATGGAAGAAGCCCATCTGGCGCGATAAAACGCATCTTCCATTAAGTTCGTACAGCTATCGGGTCCACTTAATGGCTTTTCAACAGCATTTCAACTTTAATGTATACACTTCCTAAAACTACACATACATAATAAATATAGAGGTTCACATACGAGCGTATTATTTCTTGTAAGTTCAGAGGGCATCTGGGGGAATCCCATTAACCCGTCAAGAGCGTGTCCAGGTCACATTTCAACCCAAAATCAAGTGTATTTGTATGAAGCCATAATGGAAAATAAGCACGTTTCTCATTACCGTAATGCATCCAGGCATTTTTTGTTATAATTCTCATTGTAATACAGTATTTAAAAAATTGTTTTACAGCAAACAATGTAATACAATGACTTTTAAAAAAAACAAAAAAGGCAGTATAAGATAAATACTTTGCTATTTAAATAATTACAGTAATGAGGAGGTTTTTGTGCATTACGGTAATGAGAATTAAGCCAAAAACTATTAAACAGGCTTAATTTTCTCATTTATTTCTTGGGATTTTAGGGTGAAATATAGGTTCAAATATAGGCCAGGTTCATGTTCTCGACACGTTTCGCAGGATTCTCCCACCTAAACCTATTAAACATGCTGGAAATGTACATATATGATGAAATGTAAAAAGCAAAGTGACGTAAAATAACCAACTCTTTGAAAAAATACTATATAAATAGGTTAAAATAAATATGTTGTAAGTCACATTATTTAAAGAGGGCATCTCTCTAGTCTTATGAATGTTTTTAGTCTATATGACGCCTGATTCATATTGAACTATCGTTCGCCTAAAAAGGAAAAGTTCTGTCATTATTTGCTCATCGTCATGTCGTGTGTGTGAAGAAAGTTTGAAAAATCATCACGCAGCTCTTTTCACTTTCATTGTATGGAAAAGAGCAGCGTTGACATTCTTCTAAACATCTAATTTTGTGTTTCACATAAGAAAGTGACACGTGAGTGAGCAAATAATGACAAAATTCGCAGAACAATCCCTCAAAACCACAAACGGCACAGCAGCTGCTAAGCTAATTCTCATTCCTTCAGGTTGAACCAGGACTTACGACCGATGAAGATCTGATATCACTTTAAAAGCAACAAAAAAGGGTCACAGGGAGAAAACAAAAGTAAAATGAACGTAAGTCGATGAGCGAAAGAAACCACAAACGTCTCTGCTGAACAATTGAGTGTACTGCATACACCCTCTGAAGCCATTGAACTCCTCCTCTTCCTGTTCCTCACGTCCCTGCGTCTCATAGTGCGGTCTATTGCAGGGGGGCGGGTGGAGTTGGTGTTGGTAACCAATAACAGCATGCGTATCCTGACTGGGTGAGGTTTGCAGTCTCAGTGAAGGAGATGGTCCCGGTGAGCAGCACTTCCTCAGGAAAACCTCTCCCCTCTTCTCCCTCTCGCTCCGTCTTCTCTCATGCTCTGTCGCTCCTTCACCGCTCTACACCAGCTGGTATCCCGAGCCGGACGTCTGGTCGTACTCTATTGTGTACTGCGAGGTCCAGTCTATCGCCACGGGCCGCAGCAGACCGCAACAGCGCAGCTCAAAGAAATCTATGAGGTTCCTCATACAGCCGTGACTGCACGTGAAAGACAGAGGAGCAGAGTTACTACTCGGAATTTAATTTTATTTAAGTTAATAATTTTTAGTATCTAAACTTATTTTAGATCAATGCAAAGGCAACATTTTTAATTTCTCTCTAATTTCTAGTTTATCTAATATACGCTATATATATATATATATACATACTCACCTAAAGGATTATTAGGAACACCATACTAATACTGTGTTTGACCCCCTTTCGCCTTCAGAACTGCCTTAATTCTACGTGGCATTGATTCAACAAGGTGCTGAAAGCATTCTTTAGAAATGTTGGCCCATATTGATAGGATAGCATCTTGCAGTTGATGGAGATTTGTGGGATGCACATCCAGGGCACGAAGCTCCCGTTCCACCACATCCCAAAGATGCTCTATTGGGTTGAGATCTGGTGACTGTGGGGGCCATTTTAGTACAGTGAACTCATAGTCATGTTCAAGAAACCAATTTGAAATGATTGGAGCTTTGTGACATGGTGCATTATCCTGCTGGAAGTAGCCATCAGAGGATGGGTACATGGTGGTCATAAAGGGATGGGCATGGTCAGAAACAATGCTCAGGTAGGCCGTGGCATTTAAACGATGCCCAATTGGCACTAAGGGGCCTAAAGTGTGCCAAGAAAACATCCCCCACACCATTACACCACCACCACCAGCTGGCACAGTGGTAACAAGGCATGATGGATCCATGTTCTCATTCTGTTTACGCCAAATTCTGACTCTACCATCTGAATGTCTCAACAGAAATCGAGACTCATCAGACCAGGCAACATTTTTCCAGTCTTCAACTGTCCAATTTCGGTGAGCTCGTGCAAATTGTAGCTTCTTTTTCCTATTTGTAGTGGAGATGAGTGGTACCCGGTGGGGTCTTCTGCTGTTGTAGCCCATCCGCCTCAAGGTTGTGCGTGTTGTGGCTTCACAAATGCTTTGCTGCATACCTCGGTTGTAACGAGTGATTATTTCAGTCAAAGTTGCTCTTCTATCAGCTTGAATCAGTCGGCCCATTCTCCTCTGACCTCTAGCATCAACAAGGCATTTTCGCCCACAGGACTGCCGCATACTGGATGTTTTTCCCTTTTAACACCATTCTTTGTAAACTCTAGAAATGGTTGTGCGTGAAAATCCCAGTAACTGAGCAGATTGTGAAATACTCGGACCGACCCGTCTGGCACCAACAACCATGCCACGCTCAAAATTGCTTAAATCACCTTTCTTTCCCATTCTGACATTCAGTTTGGAGTTCAGGAGATTGTCTTGACCAGGACCACACCCCTAAATGCATTGAAGCAACTGCCATGTGATTGGTTGATTAGATAATTGCATTAATGAGAAATTGAACAGGTGTTCCTAATAATCCTTTAGGTGAGTGTGTATATATATATATATATATATATATATATATATATATATATATATATATATATATATATATATATATATATATATATATATATATATATATATATATATATCTTTATTTCAATTAACAAAAATGTTTTTAATAGTTTTAGTTTTCAATAACAACTGGTTAATAATAAACATTTCTGTTTTTTTTTATTAAATAGTTTATGAGCACTGAAATAACCAGACCCCAAGTCATCATTAAACTATTATATTTTAACTATTATACCTTTTTTCTATAGATGTCAGCATTATCTAAAGTCCATCCCATAATGGAAGACTTTTTTTAATCACTACATATTCATTAATAATTTCTGAGGTCATTTAATCTAATGGGATCTTTCTCTAAATTGTTGGTGTCTAAACAAGCACCAATAGGAAAAATTTTTTAAGTATCACATAGATTATATTATACAGACTGTATTAATGTTGAATATACAAACATCAATATGTTTGAAAAATAAACCATATAAAGGCATAGTTCACCCAAAAATGAAAATTCTGTCATCATTTACTCACCCTCAAGTTGTTCCAAACCTGTATGAATTTCTGGGCCCCATTGACTTCCATAGTATTTTTCCCCCCCCATACTATGGAAGTCAGTGGGCCCATCAACTGTTTAGTCACCCGTATTCTTCATTCTTTTGTGTTCAGCAGAAAAAAGAAACTCATACAGGTTTGCAACAACATGAGGGTGAGTAAATGACAGAATTTTCATTTTTGGATGAAGTATCCCTTTAACATCCTCCTCTGTGTTCAGTGCTGTACAGATAAACTGTTCCCAGCTAAACCGGAAATGAGTTTGAAGGACTTACTTGAAAGGGCTCTCGATGGACGTGGCTGTAACTTTAAAGTGCTTATATCTTCTCGCGTTCATTCGCTCGTTTGTAGTGATGCCCAGAACAGCGATCTATCAAGAGACAGCAACATACACATCAAACCACAAGTGTACACAAAATCTGTTCCAATATATGAATAAAACAGGACCATAATGTACGTTATAGGATTTTGTGTCAAGGTGCCATTTATTACGTCTAAAGCCCAAAGTATACTGTTTTTTTTACACATATGCTAGTGCATAATATACTCTATTTGATAGCATGCGCAAATGCAGGCAGTCGATGTATGCTTTATAAAGTTTTCAAAGTTGTCCAGTGTCTGAGCTATTTTTCTCCAGATGCTATGACTGATAAAAATGTCTTTGTATGTCCTTTCTTCTGTATTTTGTTGTTGTTATTGTTCCGTCTCTTTAGTTTAGATTTCTACTGTGAAACAACGACCCGGGTCAGTGTTGCCACCTTGTGGAACAACCGATTAGTGCAAAACAAATTAAAAGCACATGTGCGACCTGCGCTTGCAAAGTACAAAAAAAATCAGGTGGCGCACGTACAATACACACAGTATTCTGGTGACGAAAATGTGCATGAAATGCACTTTACGCAGACCCTCGCGCACACAAGAAACACAAAGTATACTTTGGGCTTCATGACTAGGAAGGCTTCTCTAGACTTGAGTGTATCTCACCTGGTAGAGCTGGCACATGATGAGCACAGCGACCCACATGAAGTGAAACACACTGTTGAGAAACATCCAGAACATCCACGGCGAGCAGGTGGCGATCTGCGTGATGTAGTTCCAAAAGCCATCTTTAGTGTAGCTGGTAGCACAGTGAATACTCCAGTCTGCAGAAACAGTGACACATTAAGTCCAAAATAACTTCAAAGTCATCAATATTATAAAAATGCATGCTACTAGCAATTGAAAGTCATTTATATTCATTTATCGTCACATTGTTCATACAAAACCATGCAAACACAATTGTACTTACAGCAAATGCATCCATATATCATCCAACAGATCATACACAACAGGAAGAATAGGTAGCCCATAAAGTAACGGTGGTTTCCACTTCCTGCACGCAAACAATGAGGAGTAAAAACAGACAAATGAAAGGAATGAGTCATACCTCCCGCCTTACGTTCCCTTTCTTATTCTGCCTTTGGCTCAAATTAGTACAAGAAGAAATATAAGGTTTATATTACGGGATGCAAAAAATATGGGCTTTCTTGACGATAGTGAATTTCCTGGCAGAACATTTGACTTCATATTAACGTCAGGAGAAAGAGTGTGTGAGGACGGTGGGGAAAGTGATGGAAAAACTCACCTACGCAGTTGCCTACCCAAGGGCAGTGGTGATCAAACTTGGCGATGCATCGATTGCACACGGCGCAGTGTTTCGATCTGATGGGCTTCCGTATCTGTGGAGTACAGGCCGTTAAAATGAGTGTTTTAAGTGCGGTGAAAACTGCAATGCAAATCAGACTGTTGGGTTATCTGGCCAACGCTCGAAGAGACGACTGTGCTGAATGTGTTTAAACAGTTATGTGCAGAATGGAAAAGTCATAATTACCAAACAGGTGCTGCAGAATATGCTGAGATCCAGACAGCCCGTTTCTGCCAGTTCAACTATAGTCTAAATAGAAAAACAAAGCAAGAAAATGTAAGTGATGCTTTCTTGTGCATAAAGCAAACCATCCTGGATGGCTGTTTAGCAGCCCAAGATGAACTTTAATTTGCTTTAATTACAGCTGAACTCGTTTGCGGTTAGAGATTTGACCTTTTTCTTCTGCTCCTCAGACGCTTTGATGATGCCAGGGTCAGATTTCCAGGACTTGCCAAAGTTGTAGAAGAGAGCCAGGCTATTGAGCAGGAAGGGCAGGTGGATGGTGACGAATGGGAGATGTGTGCAGGGTTAAGGAAGTTTTGGGCCAATGAATTCACAGGATCGTTTGTGATTACTTGATAAAAGTAAAAAAACAAAAAAACATTTGAATGTATCCAGACCAATTTGCGACCAACTGGTTCAAATGATTAAGCGACAATAACCTATTCTAAAGAATGATTCATAAGACAAAAGACTAAACATGGGAATAATAACTAGTAGTCAATTTAACTTTTAAGACTTGCTCTTATAAAAAGTTGCAAGATGTGTTACATCATTACAGAAAACACAACAATCTGACAAATGACTTTTTGAATTGAGACTAAAGGTTCCGTGGAATTCTGAGCTGCAACATTTCAAAGAATTATTCCATCAAAAAAGTAATATTTCCTGTTTGACATCTGGAATGTAACATGAGTGCTGGGACAATTAATGTCTAAAAAGACACAAATGCAGAAAATCTGTTTCTCCTGTAAGTGGGTCGGCGGTTTCATTGAGCTGAGCTGCACACGGGTAACAATTACAGCAGGAAAAAAAGCTCAATCCTCAGAGGAGATCTATTGTTTGATGATAAAGGCGAGAGGGAAGCGGATCCACCCAGAGCTGCAGGATTCCAGTGCATTGTTTCTATTCCTGAGCTCTGGAGACGCACCTGGACACACGGCGGTTCTGTGCACACTAAACATCACTCCACAACCTCATATTACACCACACAAACCACATTTCAGCAGCTTCACTCGGCAAGCAGATCCAGACATGAGTCATGTCTCGAGTGCTTCGTTCAAAAGAGGATGAAATGCTTCAGTTTTGGGAAGATATCCTATTTTCCCACTGTTTGACAGCAGCATAAACATAGAAATACAACATGTGTCATTACCAGACAAGA
The DNA here is from genome assembly GCA_039654625.1 of Rhinogobio ventralis. NCBI lineage: Eukaryota > Metazoa > Chordata > Actinopteri > Cypriniformes > Gobionidae > Rhinogobio > Rhinogobio ventralis. The sequence continues at coordinate 4,050,805 of CM077207.1, forward strand.
GCTCGGCTTTCTTTGTGTTTGTACTAGACCTCTCTCACACCGCGGTGGGCGTCATGAACAGAATCTTATATCACAGTATGAGTAATTATATATCACGGTGTTGTTTTTGCTGGAAATTTAACAAAAAAAAGTTTATTTATATTAAATAGCCATGTAGAAATGCCAATTTTTGGATATTCCAGCAAAATAAACACTTCAAAAAAATGAAAAGCCCTTCATCTAATTTTGATTATCATTACTTCTTGATAAAATTGATGGACGCAAACCAAAAGACACCCAGTATTTTGAACTGCATTATTTTGCTAAACTTTTTTGTTGTGTCTCTCTCAATAGCCCTCTCTAGCAGATATATGGTGTAGCAGAACCTCAAATTGACGAGACATTTCTACCGTTGCACACTATATACTGTCAAGCCGCCCAGCCCTTCTCTCACCAACACAATATCACTTAAAGTGTCAATTTCACTACATTTATTGTGAGTCACTCCTGATTCCATGAAAAAATAGACATATCCATGTCAAATCTGTCAAAGATGATGCATCTGCCCAGAGTTTCACAGTATAAAGCATCAACGTAACCATACAACACAACTTGAAACAAACAGCTCCAGAAATCATGTTGGGAAATTAATCTGTGGGCGAATGAGGGATATTTTCATCTCAGTTTATGTTGTCTCAAAGTGTGAACGGATAAAAACCATCAGATACTGAAGCGTACTGCTAAACTTCCCATCTCTATCCTCCTCGGTTCCCTTCATCAGGTACGTCACACCGAGTGAATGCTTCTGTACCAGATTCAGATCTTTCAACATTGAAAAATGAAATATTGCCATATAAACTCGGACAATTCTGCGACCCAGATTTAAGTTTCGTGCTGGGAAAACAACAAAGACAGAAAGAGAGAAAAGATGTGTTCAAAGATGATGTTTGGTTTTCCTTCTTTCAGCGTTCTTATTCGGATGCTCATTGAGTCAACGAACAGAGAGACATTAGAGATATTATAAATTAAAGGTGCAGTGTGTAGTATTTATGAGGATCTATTGACAGAAATGCAATATAATATCCATAACAATGTTTTCAGTGGTGTATAAAGACCTTTATGTTTTTATTACCTTAGAATGAGCCATTTCTATCTCCATACACCGCGGGTCCCCTTACAGTGAAATCGGCATTTTGTGCCGCCATGTTTCTACAGTAGCCCTAAACGGACAAACTCCTCTACAGAGTGCTAGCTACTCTCTGCAACGACGACATCTTTGTCCTGTGTCGGCCACAGTACCTTTTCTATGTGCTTCGAAAGGGAGGAGTGAGCAGTGGGCGATTGCAATTCACAACCTCACCGCTAATATTTACACACTGCACCTTTAAGAATCAAGATTTTAAAATAGATATCACGATTCTCGCACAATATTGAAAAGACAATTAAAGGTTCTGAATTTTTTTTTTATTGCTGCAGGCCATTTAAAAAATATCTAATTTGAATTAATTACTTTAAAAAAATTGGTGTGAACGATTCAATGACTCACTCATGAAGACTTGTTTCATTACTGAATGAATCAGTGTTTTTGAACAAATCTCTTGAATCAATGATTCAATAACCAATACATTTTAAACAGTCACTTGTCGCCACCTACTGGTGTATCGATGTAATGATACAATCTTTATTTGAAGCATGAAGTTACTTGTTACTTAAATCAAAAGGTGATTAACTCTAATTTTGAACGCTACCGTAGACATCAGTGTTTATATCCAAACTATAATCTTTTATCTCAGTATTTCTACAATAATTTGAATTATTGTAACAGAAATAATGATACTGTGTGGCTGAAATACCCGTTTCATACCTATAGATGACAACTGCTCTCTCTGGATCAGCGACAGCACCAACGCAGATCTGACTGTTCGCTGTGATCGTACTCGTCAAAGGTTTATTAGACTAGTTGTCATTTAGGAATAAGATTGTGTGGGTGTTTTAATTAAGATCGCGATCTTTTAACGATTAATCATGCCACTCTAATAGATATAAAAATCGATGCTTATGTGAGTCATTCGGGATAATCGTAATATTGTATTTAAAAAATTCAGTATTAAGTGGATTGAATCATCTTTGGATTGAAATAGGTTGCATCAATTCCATATTATGATCATCAAATTGACAGCACAGGAAGTGAAGTAAAACTGATGGAGCGACTGAAAAGGATATCATTCCAGAACCAATAAAACCAGGTGATGTACATCCAGAACTTAGTGGCCAGATAGATGCCCAGAGGAAGAGCGCTATGCATGGAGTGATCAAAGAAAGACCTAGAAAGAGACGAAATGTTAGCAATGATGCTCCACACTCACATCAGAATCCATTAAAAGCCTGAGCAGCACCACAGATGGCTATAATGGTGTGCGTCATACTTGGAAAGGAACTGCACGACGAGCCACATCGCTGCATACATCACACCCTTGATGAGCCAAGAGTCAATGTCCAGATCGGCGATAAATCCCACCAACCAAATCACCAGGAACGGAGTTCCCAACATCACTTTCTGCCTGAACTCCTGCGAACACACACAGAAGTCAAAGTCTGGGGCCAGGTTCACAAAAACCCTCTTAAGAAAGAGATTAAATTTTTAAGCTTTCAAATATCTTTTTTCTGAAAATGATGGGGTCAAACGCCTCAAATTTCACATTGCCTGATAATTACCATAGTAATCATAAGAGAGCCCCCAGAATATTTTGTTGTATGAACATCTGAACTGATTTCTATTCTTAAGAATCTTTTGTGAATCTGACTCGAGGCTAAAAAAACAGCTCTGACTTTTGGCTCTTCCAGACTACAAATCGGGGCAGAAATTGGTGTAAAAGTCATGTTGTGTTTTCCTGCCTTCACCTACAGAGTCTGCATCATTCAACATTCATTACAACTGGATTTCTCCTTAATGTCAAGTGATTGCCCAGCACAAGTCTTTCAGTTGCTTTACCTTGTCCATTTTGAGTCGCTTCAGGTATGAGGGGCTGTCGTAACCTTTGGCCTGTCTGGCCTCCTGCAGATGATTTATCATCCACACATTTTTCCTCTGTTTGGCCAGATCCAGCGGCGTCTCCCCCTGCCACCGACAAATATTATCAGATGTCATGTACACGCATCATTTCAGTGTGCTGTAGGGGTGTTGAAATTAATTGTTGCAGTAATAGACCATAATCGATAATAGTAATAAGACGATAATCTCGTCATTCGTCACATACGTGCTTCTCGTGCTAGCGTAAAATGGCGGAGGGAGGCGAAACACAAGCGAGTAATAAAAAATGCACCCACTATTTTAACATTTACAGCACGTGCGTGCGAGTTTGTGTGCGTGCGAGGCTGCATGCGTGTGAGAGTTTGTGCAAGGCTTCATGCGTGTGTGCACAAGTGTGTTAGCGTTATTGTAACTTAAGTACACTTGACAGTTTCATGTGCGTTTATTTACTAGTGTTTGTTGGTTCTAAATGCTCCTGTCGTCTGCTGTGGTCAGACTTAAGTGGTGTTTGATGTTTGCTACATTCAGGAAGTGTACTTTCTTGGAAAATAAAAAAGGAGTTGATATATCTGACTGCTTGTATTCATTGACAAAAATGTAGCCATGTGCAGTAATATTAAAAATTGAGGATGCAACGCATCGTGATGCATCATGACATCGAATCGTTGACATGATAATCGTAATCGAATTGAATTGTGACGATTCACACCCCTAGTGTGCTGGTGTGGCCGTCTTTACCTTGATGTTCTGTGCATCAACGTTAGCATTGGCCTCCAGCAGCAGGCTGATGACCGTAGTGTTTCCGGCCAGAACCGCCCAGTGCAGAGCCGTGTTCTTATGATATTTATCACCCAGATTCACCGACACGTTGAACGTCAGCAACAGCCGTGTCGGGTCAACACTGTGGCGGAACGCAGATCACACCTATTAGTTTTACATTTCAAAATGGCATAAAAATACATGTCCTTTCACAATATACACACACACACCTGTGCGTCCGATAAGACGCCCACATCAAAGGGGTCATGCCGTTCTGATCCATCATATCCACATCCTAAAGGATGACACAAAAAAGCCTTAAAAGTATGAGATCAAATGCAATGGCTTCATGTAATATCTTTCCTAGAGGTCAAACTGCTGTGGATGGAAATGTCATAAACGCCCCCTGCAGGCTGAAATGGACTAAGCAGGACAAAAAGCATCAAGTGATGAATCGATTTTTACGTTAATAAACAGCATTACGTGATGCCATGACCCTGAAGGAACTTGAAATATGTTTTTCCTTAATAAAGGGATGCATGGAGATATTTATAGCAAAATTATTACATTTATTAGAATGCAAAAAGTAAACTATTTCTGCTTCAAACTGTATTTAATAATTATGTAAATATATATAGGCTATTTTAAACTGTATATAACTGCGCATATGTAATAAAGTTAAAATTATTGTGCTGACACTACTAAAATCTATATACTACATGATGCGTTAAATAATGTTCTTAGCCTTTCCTTTCTGTGACGAGTTGAGCCAAACAGAAGCTATAAGAGTTTACATTGAAAAAAAAAAAAAAATGTAATTGTCACCAAAATGCCAATTATATCAACCAGAAGAAAAAAACACTATGCATAATGTGGGACTTTTAATCTTCAACAAGCCCGAAATACACTGGGACTCTTATTTTATGCTTTACTATTGCTGGATGTTGACTCAAATAGATGAAATCCATTTAGGATATTTGAGACTTGTTTAATTTCATAAAATTGCATTTTTTTTAGGGGAGTTTATTTGCACGTGTTCCTAGACACATTTTGCCCACATCTATTTTTAGTCGCAAATGCGAGGGAAACAATCGCACTGACGAGCCCTGGATGACTTTGTTGGTTGCTTGGTAACTCCGCCCACATTGAAATCTCATAGGCTCAAATTAGCTACAAATGAATCAGAGGTATTCTGACTGGCTTTGATTTAGCCAGCTTTTGTTTTGATGAGACCAATGCCACACAGAAAGTTTCTGAGGCGGCTTTATATAAACAAGCGTACCTGTCCCTTAGCAATGAGGTAAGCCACAATGGAGGTGTGTCCAAACTGAGCGGCCAGGTGCACACAACTGCAACCCTCCCCATCGATGAGAGACGGATCAGCGCCATACTTCATTAACTGCACCACCATGGAGAGATGGCCCTGTCTGCAGGAGAGAGCAGACGAGAGGTGTCATTCACAGACTAACCCCTGCTTCATGGTGTGAATTAATAAAACATCACACACACTTAAAACAAACACACAGTATTGGCAAACTTACACTATTTTTGCGGTATGCACTGTATGCATTTAATATCTGCATGACTTACCAATTTTTATTAAATCTGCAGTATACAACCAATCTCACTATGCTATTTAGTATAAATATACTATTATAGTATTTATTAATATTCTGAATTAGGTTTCATTTTTATATTTTTTAATTCATTATTTTATCTATTTAGCTTGAACTTTTATTTCAGTTTGTCATTTTAGTATTTCAACTTGAAGGGATAGTTCACCCAAAAATGAAAAAATTGTCATCAATTACTCACCCTCATGTCATTCCAAAGAGTTTCGTTCATCTTTGAAATACAAATGAAGATTTAGTGGTTTAGTCCAAATTTTCTGAAGAGACTTGATCGCTTTATATGACGAACAGATTGAATTAAGGCTTTTATTCACATATAAACATTGATCAGTGAATATAAACAGAAGCTCAACCGTACTTGCTTGACACGAGAATGAACCTCATTGGTTCTCATTGCTTCCATTTATTATAACTGATGTGTGCGCTGATGAATGTTTATATGTGAATAAATTCAAATCTGTTCATCATATAAAGCAATCCAGTCTCTTCAGAAAATTTGGACTAAACTGCTCAATTCATATGGATTAGCGTAACGAACTCTATGAACTTTTTGAAGAGTCAAAGTGGCAGTTGTGTAGCTGTCAATGGAGGGACAGAAATCATTTAAAATACCTTCATTTATGTTTCAAAGATGAATGAAAGTCGTATGGGTTTGGAACGACATGAGGGTGAGAAACTGACTGAATGATTTTTTTATTTTTGGGTGAACTATCCTTTTAAACTTTAATTTCAGTTAGTTGCCAAGGCAAAAGTCTATCATCTAACATTTATATTTTATTTCAGCTTTATTTCACGTACGAAAAATGCTTTATTTTAAGTTAACAACAGCAACACTGAATGTGCTCAACTTTAGCTGCCATGTCCAGTGTGATGAATGAACCAGAACGTTTCAAGAGAGTCATTTTGACAAATTATCCAGATTTTTAAATTTTTTTTATAGCAACTGGATGGCACTCACCGAATTAAACATGCAACACATATGAGGTCATCTAACATCATTTTAGTATATTAATTAATTGTTTGGTAATTAGTAAGCAGTATCAGTATATACTGGGCGTTCTGCAATCAGTCACCTTGTAGCCCAGTGTAGTGGCGTAGAGTTGAGATCTCCTCCCAGCTGGTCAACTATGGCACCTTTAGATATGTAATGCCTATGAAGAGCAGACAGCATTCAGGAAATGAGTGGACATCTAGGCTTTATCATACAGTTGCAAAAGAGAGCAGCATAAAATGAATGACTGTGACAGAGCAGGCACTCATCAAGTGGAGGATCTGCACACACACACACGTTTGTTTTTGTGAATTGTGGGGACATTCCATAGTCGTAATTTTTTTTATACTGTACAAACCGTATTTTCTATCCCCCTACACTACCCCTAAACCTACCCATCACAGGAAACTGCACATTTTTACTTTCTCAAAAAAACAACAAAAAAAAATTAATTCTGTATGATTTATAAGCCTTTTGAAAAATGGGGACATGGGTAAAGTCACCCTCTCCTTGTAAATACTGTGTCATACCCATGTCATTATACAAATTTGTGTCCTGATGTGTCACAAAAACACGCACGCGCACACACACACACACACACACACACAATGGAAATTTCAAACTGGTTGTGCTTCTTTGCTTGTCTGAATGCTGACAGAGTAATAACTCTTATCTATTCCTCTGTGTATGTGGTGTCTTAATAATGGGAGGAAAAAAACTAGCTAGGATCCAGCAGAGGAAGGGGAATGTGTATAAAATAAACAAATAAGACACAGAGAGATACGTACTTGACCAAGTCTATGCGGTTGTTAATTGCCGCCCAATGCAGCAGTGTGACATTTTCTTTATCCGGCTGACGCACATCATATCCGGCCTCCACCAGCTCACGGCACCGCTCGAATATGCCATACCTGAGCACACAAACAGCTCAAATTACACAACAAAAAACACAAGCACAACAGAAACGTCCCTAAACACAAAAACAACAGTGTCAAATTGACAGTGTATTGAGTTCACTCACAATACAGGACAGAACCAGGCTGCTCAGTTGACATCTCTCTGATATTTTTAATATCTAGATGTTTCTAGGCTAGGGATATTTGCGTAGATAGATGTGTGTGTAGACTCACTGGGTGGCTTTGACGATGTCCCAAGTGCTGTAGTCGTCGACGTGGCTCTTGCGGCTAACGCTCTCACTGTAGCCATGGCTATAGTGACTCTGGGGTTTAATTTCCTGCGGGAGAGAAACACAGTCAGTTCATCTCTATCATCTCGAGAGCGAACGGAGTGATGGATGACACAGAGGATCTTGGACACGACGTGTCTCACATACAGTCAGTCTCCATGGTGACATCTCTGAGAACTTACTCAAAAGCACACACTGCTGAAATAAAACCGATGCTTTTAAAAAAGAGCTGTATCATGGAAAACAGGATTTTCTTGCGCTTTTAAAATAGGAGTTTGATGTGCTGTGTGACAATGCCAACTGGAGTAGAAACATGCGTTATGTGCTATTTAAATGTTTGTACAATGTTGTGTTTTTAGTTTTTAGTTTAATGTTAATTAAATATATTTATTCTCTCCTCACCAACTCCTTTAATTTCTTCCTCACCAGTCCATGCATTTATTGAAACTAGATAACTAATCGTGATCGCAATTTCTGCTTGTCTTGATTATTTAAACATAATCGTCTGGTGATATTTGCGATACATCCAAACATGAATTTGGTCGCTGAATAAATGCATAAGGTAACCTCTGTGCAACAATACAACGTTTTTTGTTGTTTTAATAGAAAAACCATTAACATAACTTGGGAATTCTTGTCAGAGCTAGGATTCTTCTTTAACATAACTCTGTGTTTGGCTGAAAGAAGAAAGTCATATACTAGGGTGGCTTGAGGGTGAGTAAACTATTGGATAATTTTCATTTTTGGGGGAACTATCCCTTTAATGGAGGTTAGCCAATCATAACAAATGCTATTAATGCATCATCTTAACAGTACAGCAGCAAAAACAGTCTAACGATCAGAAAGAAGCCAGAAAATGTTTCTGACCTGTTTTTGTTTAAGAAACTTTATCTAACATTATAATAGTTCGACTAATACCCCCCTCAGACTGCATGTGCTCACAGGTCAGGGGGAGGGTGTTTGATGACCAGCAGATGTCCAGAAGCTTTAGCTTTATTGATTGGTGGGGAGGGTCTCTGTCTATTGTATTAAAGGCCCAAGGGACGCTGATGTCCGATAGAAACCCCAAAAATGACCTGAGCCATTTTGACCCGAACCTTTATCTTTATCCTGAAAGGTAAATAAATCTTTATACCCTTAACATCCAGAATTTTTTTCTCTCCGGAAAATCTGTATTTATTTATTTTATAAAATGTTCTATATATATTTTTTTATTAATAAAAAAAAAGTTTATTTAATATCTTTGTCTACTTTAAGATTCGTAGCCCCAATTTCAGCCGATTGTCCCCCAAAATGAATATAGAAAATGCAAATCCAAAAATAAAATGTGACAAAAAAATCTATGCATTTTAAACTAAAATAAACCAAATACTATACTTTATAGTTATACACCACAATCATAGGAAAAATCCAGAATATAATAATATTAGACTAATCATTACTCTCTTCAATTAGATGTGTAAAAACACAGTAAAATGAGATGCCTTCTAGCAAAAGCTTGAAACAGATACAAAGGGCAAACAGAAAACACCCACAGGACACAAGGGAGTCCTGGCAAACGCACTGAGCTCCCGCTGTGTGTGTGTGTGTGTGCGCGTGTGTGCATAATGCCAGGGCAGCAGAGATGAGACGCACACACTGGCCAGAGATTCATATATAAAGATGACAGTATGCATTCATAATCAGTAGCATTTAATCCTTAAATTAAAAGTCTTGTATATGGAGCACTAAACAAATTCATTAAAGAGTAAACCACTGGACAGAGTAACAGGTCAGTAATAAATCAGCACAATCATGCTTCAGGCAAGAACCTGCACACTTGCACCCACAAACACTAAATATGAAGCCCTGTCACTATTACCTTCATAAACACATGCAGTCTGTATTCAGTCTCTGTATTGAAGGCTGATCTGACGCTCATATTATTATCAACACAAAGATTCAGCGAGCAGCCACACAACTGACCCTAGTGAGATCATCTGAATGCCACAATTGCCCAACAGCAAAGCCTCCAGAATGACAGAATCTGCATGAAGGTGGTATAGAAACATGCTGAGACAAATCTTCATTTCTAAAAGGCTCTTCAAGAGGTCAGTCCAACAGTACAAGTCAAGTACACACCGAGTTGGTGAGTTGATAATTCATCACAACATACAGCCATAGCTCTGCTGAAAACAAACAAGCTGGCTGACCTCAAGCAGCTGGAAAAAACAAATAAGTTGAAAATATTTAGAATATGTATAACTACCTAGGATTTGACTATGGTAAATATTGTCTTTAATGAATGATGCACACTGCATTTTCAACAATGCAATGCGCTCAACAAGTGAACCAGAAGCAATATCAACCACAAATTTTAACCTTTCTTTGACTCAATTTAATAAAATTTTTAAAAAAAAAGTAATTTTTACAAAACATTATTAAAAACGCATTATGATAACTGGATGCTACTCGCCAACATAAAATGCAACGTAGTGAGGTCATGTGACAATGTTTAAAACATTATTTTTGATGGGTGATATATCTGATATTACACTATTTAATTTGGGGGGGGGAAATTGCTGAAATTAAATTTAGATGTATTGTACATATTTACTAAATTAGAAATAATTGTAAAATGAACCAATATGAAAAAAATTGTTTTAACTTGATTTTAAAAAATTGCTTAATTTTGCATACAGTACAGCGACATGACATGAATATGACATACAGCAAACTGGATATAACGATAACTGGATATTTTTAAATGAATAAAAATGTATTAATTAAAAAATGCCAAATATCTGCTGATATAGCAGCCTTGGCGATATATCGGTCAACCACTATTACATATTAAATTATATATTAAATGTCACCCTGTATGTGACCAAAATTTTATGCCAAAAATCATTAGGATATTAAGTAAAGATTATGTTCCATGAAGATATTTTGTACATTTCCTACCATAAATATATCAATAATTTATTAGTAGTAGTAATATGCATTGCTAAGGACTTCATTTGGACAACTTTAAAGGAGATTTTCCTCAATATTTGCCAAATATTGTCCCATCCTAACATACCATGCATCAATTTATTTATTCAGCTTTCAGATGACGTATAAATCTCAATTTTAAAAAAATTACCCTTATGACTGGTTTTGTGGCCCAGGGTCACAAATATATACAGTAATTTAAATTTAATATATACAGTATATATTTGTCAGTACAGTATGCCAACTTTCAATGCCATGGTAATAGTGAAATTACAGTAGGGTAGGCTGAACTGAGGAGCTCGCCGCTAGCAGATGTGCACTTAATCCACATCTATTAGTCATACGCATAGCATTAGTGTTAATGCAGTTTATTATATTCCATTTTAGCGAACAGATCTCATGAGCAATCCTGAGCTGAGCTGTCCTTACACGCCACACATTGAAACAATGTTGTTACGCAAGACATGCCACCGGTTCAGAGTCGGACCACCGAGTGAAACTGATAAAACGAGCAGTTCGGAGATTCAGCATCACCGGCAGGCCTTTATAAAGGCATTTGGATGTTTCATTCAATATATTTGTGCCTGGTATCAGAGCAGTTAAATTCAACATGGGCCTAGTGAGGAAACAAGTGCCTTACAGCATCTGTGGGACCATGTGACACACACACACAGAGATGCTTGGCTTCCTATTACTACAGACATTAAGGCTGCATTCAATGGACAGATCTGATCTTTTGACCATATCTGATTTTTTTGACACGTCTGGTATCCGATATCTGTGTTTACATTAATCCCCACTTAAAATTATCCTATTGTTGATCGCTTTACTATGCGACATGGTTGGCCCTCTGGTTTTGAATGGCCGTACTAAAATGATTTATATAATTCACGTCGATTATTTGCCAGCATGGATAAGTTAATAGCTGTCATGAATGTTTGCAGTGCAAAATCTGACTGAACAGATATTATAGAGTGGAAAATAACAGTAATTTTCATTTGTTATTTTATCTACAGCTCGTCAGATCTGGAATTCTGAAGTGAAATAAAGTAGCGTGGCAAGATTAAATGAATTCAAATGAATTAACGAGAAAGAGAGAGAGAATTACCTGAGTGCATCTGTACAGCGCACGCCTGTGTGTAAAAGTGAAGCTTGTGAGTTTAATTACAAAGAAATATAATGTAACATTTAGTAGCGAAGAGGTTTTATTCATAAAATTCACGGAACAGAGGTTGAAAACCAGTTTCTATGCTCCTAAATGTTTCTGTGTGCTGTTTCCACCTCAATAAAAAAAGCTGTGAGTTTACATGCAAGCGCATTAGTGTTTTCAAAAATATCGATATTTCGATATGCATCGATACTGAAATATCTGAAACGATACCAATACTCCTTTCTACAGTATCAATACCAGCTGTGCTTTCTGTGCTCTCCAACCGACAGCAAGTTGACACGCACCCGCCTCCTCTCATTCACTCCGGTTAACCCTCTGTGACGGGTCTGAATTTCGCGGCGGATTGCACATAATTCTACTCATTCCCGCAGATTTCGCACTCACACACAGTAATAAAGCCGCATCTGACCTACAAGTTAACCATATTTTAATCGCGATAACGATATCTGCTTCTCTCGATTGATTACAAATAATCGTCACGATATTAGCCCGCTCGTTATTTATCCTTAAAACGTGTTTTTTCTTAGGGATTTGCGTTATCTTGCATTGGTAACAAGCCTCTACTACAGTCATGCTTGTGGTTGCCAGATGCGAAGAGCTTAAATCCCCAAAATAGAGCTTTTCCCTTAAAAGGATATACTTTCTTCCCGGTGTTTTACTTAATCTGTGCAATCTGGCAACTCTGTGCACGCGCAATGCGGAAGAAGCGATGATTTGAAAACAAACATGTGCGCTGATAAAGCATACTATACACAAAAATTGGTTTGTGCAGAATTTGGTCTTTTAATATCACTTAGTAGGCTACATTAAGTGACGTTAAGCTTTTTCTTTATAACGGTTTTCTATGGGAGGAAAACACTTAACGTGTAATTAAACGAATTGCGTTCATATTCTGGGCTCAACTGCTTTGCTGTTAGGGCTGAACGATTAATTGCATTTGCGATAATATCGCGATATCAAAAAACACGATTTTCTAACCGCAAAGGCAGCGATTACACTCTGGTCACGTGACACGCGAGAGTAAAGCAGTCTGGAGACGAAGCATCAAATTGGCACGTTGCGCCTACAGGCCTGGCCTAAAGGAAAGAACAGTTTGAGTTTAATCAATCTAATATTGCGTTGGTCATACTATACAATAGGGGTGGGAGAAAAGATTCTCTCTCCAATGATTCTTGACCAATTCTGAGCTTAGATTTTAACTGCAGGTGTGCGATGGCGCTGCGTGTGTTTTACAAACACCGCTTCCATTCCCTCTCTCACACACACACACACACCACTCGAACCATAAAATATTTCATAACGTTTGGAAAGGTTGCAGCGAATTACAATGACATTTGCGGGCTTCATTGCACAGTATATGCGCTGTGAGAAACTTTGCTTGATGTTACGCTTACACACTGTATTAGTATGTTCTGTTAGTGTGTTCTCGCCCGCCGGTATTTTCCTTACAAATGCTCTACAAAGGCTTCATTTATGTCGTTTGGAATGCAGTGTGCTTATATATTAAAAACAGTAAACTCACTGACAGAAGGCTTTCAGTTTTAAATGCTCGCGCCGCGCTTTGTGAAGAGTGCTCGCGCATGCGGCTGTGCGCGTCTCAAAATGCTTTTATGACGCAAAATAATTGTAAACGCAGTCAGTAATGTCTTGAGGAATTAAACAGACAGGACAAACCACATCTTATAATTCAAGAGATCAGTGCAGATCTCCCGCTGTCTATGATGTCATCATTAATAATCAAGCAACAGTAAAATCACTCACAGTTCAGATACTCTTAAATACTGAAAGCACTCTTTGTTCATTGCTTATGCTTTTTGTTCCTCTTTATTATTTACTAGCTTTTATGTTTTGAAGCAATATTAGTTTATATATTTATAGCAATTTTTTAAATACATGTGTATTGTATTTGTAATGTGTAAGTGTAATTATTTTAAAAAGTACTTATTACATATATAATAATAATAAGAAGAAGAAGCAGCAGAAAATAGATTTTAAGTTTTATTAATAAGATTAATTAATAAGAAAAAAGTGTTTTGGAATCGGATCGTGACTCCCAGAATCGGAATTGGATCGTAAGGTACCTAAAGATTCCCACCATTACTATACAATTTATTACTCGTCTTTGTTGAATAATACGGAAGATAAAGAGCTTAAAAAATAATCCCATATTAAATCGCAATATTGAAAAAAAAAAATGCAATTAGATTATTTTCCAAAATCGTTCAGCTCTATTTGCTGTACAGTATGGTTTATTATGATGTTTACGGAGTTTGGTCTTTTAATATCACTGTCACACGTTAAGCGTTTTTAACGTTAAGCATTTTAGATGTCAGGGACATTTTTTATATCAGCATCGTTCTTTGCTTTACAAATTTGCAGGGCAATCTCAATCTGTGGTTTGTCTCATTTGCAAACGAATTGTGTTGATTTAAAAACCTACTGTGAATACAGATTACAAAGCGTTCACCAAAACCATGCGTTTTGTATTGATTTACCATCTAACAAAGTTATCATAGTTGGTAGTATGAAGTCGGTATGTGCCACCTATAGGTATATAAGTGTAGGTTGGTAAAGAACATGCAAAATGGCCATAACTACATTACCCTTTTTGATAGAATATCGTGATTATAATTTTGAGAAAAATAATCGTGATTATCAGTTTAACCATTATCGTGCAGCCCTAATACAAGTGCAAAAATTAGCCTCTTTTTTTCCAGCTTATTAATAGTCAAATACACTCAAAAATAATGTCACAATGCCCATCTTGGTGAGTATTAGAGTAAATACAGTCGTAAGCAGTTCAGGAAGAATGTGTAACAGGGACAGTATTTTGGATCCATGCGTGCGTCAGGTCTTAAAGGGCAGCAGCAGAATAAACGTGTGTTGTTAATGTTATTCAAACTACGAAAAGACAAACTATCACTTACTGCTCTTGACTCATTAACTTGTGTAACTTTAATGGATTCGTCTGTATTTATTTTTTATAATGAAGATTATCCGAGGTTATTTTAAATTTGATTATTTTGTTTTTTTTTATTCAGTTTCTTACATGAATACTGTTTGCCATCCTGAAAAAATAAAGCAGTCTTCTATTGTATTTATTTGTGCTATTGTTAGTCATTTGTTTATTTGTTCTTATTTTATTACTGTTTATTTGTCTTTTTAAATTCAATTTAGCTTGAAATCAAGCATCCTTGTGCGGTGTGTAAGCTATTTTACCCCAAAAATACATCGAGTTAGCAAATAATTGTGAGATAATTGTAATGGTAATTACAATAAAAAAAAAAGCTTAAAAGCTTTATCATATAAAGTGATCTCTTCAGAAGAATTTTTTGATTACCTAGACTTTCAATAGATGGACAAAGAAAGACATTTTTTCCCCGTGGTATCGAATATCAATACTTTTCCAGGTATCGTATCGAAGTTAGAAATTCCAGTATCGTGACAACACTAAAGCGCATATATATATACTTGCTATTTTGTTTTCTGATTTGTTATTTTGTTTCCGGAATTGTTATGGTGTTTCCTAACTTGTTAATTAGTTTTTTGGACTTGCCATTGCGTTTATAATTTGTTATTTTGTTTTCAGAATTGTGATTTGTTTTGCACTTCTCGGCCACCGTATGGCTCAGAACAGATGCAGAAAAAAAAAAAATCGGATTTTGTGCGGATTTTTGTGTTTAAACGTGTGCAATAAACTCCGATGTGTGTCAAATACGATAATTTTTTTTATGCCAGCCTAAGATCCTGCTCTGCTCTGTTAACACTGCTAATTAGGGATGTAACGATTCACTCAACTCGCGATGCGATTCACGATACTAATTTCACGATATGATTTTCTCATGACTTTAACAAAATGAGATTTAAGACAAATTATAAAATAAGCGTCCTTTTATTTCTCAGACAAAATTCTGCACATTTCTTTGTAAAAATTTAAATATATATTTGACGTCAAATAATAACTCAATTGACATTTTAAAACAAATCCTCAAAGTCCCTTCAAGGAGATCTTCCAATGGCGTTTTCTTGGGAGGAGGCTGTTTCAGTTTCTTCACCCTCATCCTGCTCTGAGAAATAGCAGAAATAAAAAGACTTAAGTACAACAGTGACAGGGGTTTCACATTGTTATAAAGGCAAGATTTTAACTGTAATTTGTATCATTACACTTGCAAGGGTTAGAAAAAATGTAGATAAATATGCCATAACAATCAACAAATTATTGGGGGAAAAAATCCATGTACACATTTAGAGAAAGAGATAGTAAAATAAATACAACACCTGGTTCTGCAACAGCACAGATTTCCCTTTCAGTCTGTGGAATACATCCTCACGATGGTCTTTCTCTTGATGAGGAAGAGCCTGGAATTCATTTACTTATTATCTTTCGCTGTGAAAACACTGATGCACCTGATGCTCCTGTATTTGGTCCAAGTGTTCAAGCAGGCGTGAAGACTGCAAGTGTGTGTAGAACTTTTGATTACCCGATGGGACACACTGATAGTGTTGCAAAAAAATGCAAGTGTTTACAGTGCTTTTTTCCATTTCCAATACTTTGCATTTTAAAATAAACTTGTTCAGTAGTTCTGTATGTAACTAACAGAAATGCTAAGTTGCAAATGTTGTGAAAAACAAAACAAATTTTTGCACCAATAAAATGTGCAACAATTTATGTTTTACTACCAAATTATATATAATATCTAATTAACTTACAATGGAACAATTTCCTCAACATCTCACGATTTCGGGGTAGGCAAGTTCCCGAACATGATGCATGATGGTATTCGCTTTGATCAGGGTTTAGTGTGCATTAAGGGCACTGCACGTTGGCATTTTTAAGACATGGGACAGGCTTGCGCACTTACTTCCACATGCACGTGCTCTCAAGTGGCCAAGACCGCAAGAGTGGGTATTTGGACAGGGCATTTGAATCATTTTCAGAGCGATTTTTCTACAGATTATGAACAATGAAAACATTGACAGTCAATCAGAATCCATCTGCTTTAAAGAGCATTTAAAGCGGAAGATGATGAAACCGCAGCGTTATCATCCACTGGTGTGTTATGCCCGGTAAACACTGTACGATTTTGGGCTGTCCCAGACGAAAGATGACCAATTGTGGCGAGTTCTGTGGTCGTGGTTCCTAAACGGTGGTCCTACGTCGTACAGCGTCACGGTCTTGCGAGCAAACATTGTCAGAAATTTAGCATGATCATCTCACAGTGTTTGCGCTGCTATGACCTACGTCTGCTGACTAGCCAATAGAAATGCAACATGAAACGGCGCATTGATCAACATGACATGTCGCTAAAACTCCTCAAGCTCCATTTGCAAAATTGACATGCCAAGTTGCCCTCTTTTTTCTAGTTATGACCACATCCATATTCTTCTCTTTCACTTCCTCCTCTTTTTTCAGCACACATAAAAACCACAGTGTAATTCATCTTGCTCTATTTGTTTGCCTTAAGCCGGGTGCACACTGTGCGATTTATAATAGTCCTATCCAATTGTTCCTTGTCAGACTGTACGAACATGATCCTCGCTGTAAGCCATGTCACACTGTAAGATCGAAGTTGTCATTAATGTCAGACTGTACGATATTCAAGGCGCGCTAAAAACGGATGCACACAAGAAAACTCGTCCTGAGTTTTATATCATCAATGAATGACACGGTCGGTGGCAGTGAGCTGCATTACACGCGGGATTGAAATGGTGGCTACAAAGAAATCTCTAGCGCTCATTTTGGTCATAGTTTGTCTTGAAAAACAAAGATAATTTGACGGTCGTCGTAGGAGAAGTCACACTGCAGGACTGTGCACCAAATCTTCTGACACTGCCAGAATTTCGTCTGAGGTCAAATTTGATCGCAGCGGTCATTAATCAGCTGCCGGTGAACATGTCAAACTAACGATCAAAGACTTCAGAATTGTGGCCAAAATCGCACAGTGTGCACCCGGATTTAAGCGCATGCTGATGTTTTATTCTTCTATACTAACTTGTGTCGTAGTCTACGATTTGATATGCGTCATCATCGTATACAGTCTTGTACAGTCAAACCAAAATTTATTCAGACACCTTCAACATTTTCTCACATTATCACAGTTTATTCGATATAGTTTAGAAAATGGTGATAAAATATGACAAGAACTCAGAGTTAAACTGTTTCAGAACAAATTCATCTTGATAACGTCAGATAACTTTGATAGAAAGTAGGGCTGCACGATTAATCGAAATCTAACCGCAATCGCGATTTGGGTTATGTGCGATTATTAAAGCGCAAAGGCTGCAATTTTAATAAATATATGCACAGCGTGTTAGTGAAGAGCGGCTCTGTGATCAGTAGCAAACACTGCTCTGTCGGAGTCGCTTATAAAAAGAGTTTGAGAAAGCAACACGCGTCAAACATCTTCACAAACTAATAATGCGAAGCATTCATAAACCTATTGTCCAACAAAATACGTTTAATAGCACGTCGAGTCAGTCGAGTGTTTGTGAGCTGATGTGGTTTCTTATCACAGAATGATGCAGACAATGCATTATTTTATAGTATTCTATACAGTGATAAAGTCTGTCAATCAGCACTGCATACTTTATTATTATGAAAATACCCGAGAAGGCTTGAAGAACTATATACACTATATCTTGATGCAGTCGTGTGTTTATTGTCTTCATGTTTAATCAGTCACAGTGTTTCTATCTTCTTTTTATTCAGCCTACAGCACTAGCTTCACATTAGGGATTTCCTGAAAACTATTACTTCTCTGAGGCAAACGTGATGTTTCTGCTCGAGGGCGCCCTCTGGCTTCCAGTATGAATGAAACTCTTGGGTAAAAAATAAGAAAAACTAATACTTCTCTCTAAATAAATTTATATGACAATCCATGTTTTTCTTCAATGTACAGGAGTTTTTTCCCCACAGTGGATGCATAAAAGACTCATATTTCATATTAAATACATAGACTTAATTGATATCACAGATAAAAAGCACAGATTTTTATAATAATATATATATATATATTTTTTTTTACAATAAATCCTTACAGCATTCTAATGATTTTTAGTCATAGGCTGCATATTAACAGGTAAGTTTTTTTTGTAAAATAAGTTCTCTGTAAAATATAAATATTATTATTATATTGTTATATTTATTCTTAAATACTCTATTTTTAATGTTTAATAATGAAAATGTTATTGTAATAGTAATATTTCATATTTTGTTAAATATTTTTATTTAGCAATAATACAAATCATAATAATTATTATTAGTCATATTAATATATAAACAAAATGTTATACACACACACACACTTTTCATTTGTGTATAAAAAAAATTATAAAAAAATAATTGTGTGTAATGGATTACAAATCAACCAATCAGATGTTAAATTTAAGAACACAATTAGATAATACCAATTTAGCTCAACCAATGACCAAGCAATGCTTCATTTTGTTCAGTCTGTGGTGTCAAAGGTCGCATTAGCAATTAAAGAAAAAACACTTCAGCAAAACATGGTCAGGTCAAAGTGTCGGAATAATTTTGCTCCCAAATGTTTATCAGTTTTACTGGTGGTCCCTGTATGTAGAATTTTTGGGTATAATATGTCACAGTTTACTTTATTTTGCTATCCTCACTTACATAAATTAATTATAGTGTCCTGCACACACTAGTGAAACATTATACAGGGCTCTAGAGTTGCACCCAAAATTTGTAAGTGTGCGACTAAAATTTTTCTTAGGTTGCACCGGTGCACCTAACATCCTCGCATCTGCTGCCTCTCCACGAACGAAGCGTTTGGAATTCACACTCATGGTTGGATCATATCGTTGTCTAAACCAGTCAGAGACAGAGATGGGGCGGGTCTTTGCCTCTGATTGGCTGTGGTCCAGATATTCCTGTAGGCCTACACTGCTCCGTGCTGTGTGTGATTGAAATTGTGACCTGAGCACGGTTTGTGAGTCCATTTTTACTGAAGGTGTGTGTGTGAGCACAAGTGTGTGAGTGTGAGTGTGTGTGTGTGTGGGAATGAACATGAACTTGTCCCGCCCTAAACTACGTCCTTGTCATGACAACCGCCAGTCAGTGACAGCTCAGGCGGTGCGAGAATCAAGAAGCGGGAAACAAAACAGGATTAGCTCCATATGTTTTAGGCAAATTAAAATAATGTCTACCATTCAAGTAAAAGAGTCCTTAACTCACATCGTCAAGCACCAAAATAACAGTCCTCGTGTGTAATCAATTGGCGTTCACCGTTTGTAATCTTCCTTTGAAGAGACTGGCAGATCGCACTGCAACATTTCCCTCAGATACAGTAAATGCTTAACCCAGTCACTGTGATTGTGCATTGTTATATTATAATCCAAAAATAATCTCTTTGAGAACGATATTTGCTGATATATCGACTGTCCTACCTGAAACGCTAACGTTAGTATCATTGGTAATTTGTTGTATTTTCAACCACTTTTAATCCTGCGGTGATCTACCCGTAATAATTCATAATTTCATTATAGCATTTGTTCCAGCTGGCACAATTTTATTAAGAAATATAAACTATAAGCTACCGTAGCCTACAACAGCCTATCAGTAACGTTACCACATAATTATGACAATCATCAAAGCGTGATATAACGTTATATAGCAGGCAGAGGAAATGAAAAATTTCGTATTTTTATTTATTATGAGCTGTATTTCATTGTTTATTCTTTAATTATTTTTTAAATGTATAACACTTTGTTAAAACTGTTAAAATAGTAATGTTCAAAGCATTGTTTCCAGTGATTTTAATCCCTGTGTAAATGCATATATTATGTTGTCATTTACATAATATATATGAATGTATATGGAGCGTGACAAAAAGGTGACCTTGAAATTGTGGCATTAAAGGTGATGCGAGCCGGGGAAAAATTTTGGTGCATAAAAAATTTGGGTAAATGGGTGCAACCAAGGCAAAAAGTTAGTCTGGAGCCCTGTTATATCTGGTGTCTGAATATTTTTTGGTTTGACTGTCGTACCCAATTTCATTAGATCCATATCATACAGTGTGATTTGTAATGTAATCTTTGCTGAAATCGCATGTCTGTAGCAGTCACTAGTTATTGTTCTTGGTGTGAACAGGCCTTAACTTAAAATTAATCATCTAACATCATTTTATCTCAGAATTAACATAACCCAGGATTAGTAACTTCTTGTTTGCAGTAAGATTTCACATGTCCTTTTTACATACGACACCGCAAATGAAATCACACCCACAATGCAAGAAACAGGAAACAGCAGAAAACCTCAATGCCACAAAACTAAATTTGTTCCACACAAGCAGTGGCCTTTCCTCCATCAAGATGACACTTTTGACTAAAGCAGACACCATCTTCCCTTTGACCCCTCTGAGCATCATCTGAAAGGAAACCTTAGGTCTGATGGGTGACCGTAAGGAACAGATGGCTGGCTCTTCACAATATATATATACAATATATGACTGCCGCCCACCCAGGTGACAAGGGGCCAGAGTGTCTGAACTGGATCCTGTCGACTTTCCACTAGTTAACAGCATTGATTAACGAAAGACAAGTGCACAGACTGTGTCTTTCATAGTGGAGGGGTTTCTTTCTGTTCTGGGTGGGATTTTCAGTCCAATCACTGAGATATAGTTCTTCTTAGTGTTTAGAATTTTTTTTAATTTTCTGCTTTTTCAGCAAAAAAGTGGCTGGAACAGTACTTCACGTTATAACCTTTTGATGACGCATAACAAGCCAATATTTTTTTCTCTCTCAAACAGCCACATGCAAAACACAACCACTATCATGGTTTCATGTTCTAGCCTCCAAATCAACCAGCTCATCCCACTGAACACCAGAGAGCAAACACACAAAAGATTACAATAACGTAAGTACATCTTGCTTTCAATGCACTTCTGCATTGCACAATTGTATTATGCATTATGCCTTTGCAACCCTGCTCTACAGGTATCAGCATTGGTCATTTAAAAAACCATAGTGGTTGACCACTATTTATCATTACACTATAATACATTATATAAAGCTATAAACATTTCAATAAAAAGAACAGCTCATGAGAGCTTCCTTTCAGTCCAACAGGTCAGCGGGTGTTGTTATGACTGCAAGATAAACTGTGACGCTCCCATTCACTGAGACTATATGTGTGTGATCAGCTGTATGGTCAAGACTGCCTGAGCATGAATAATTTACAGCAGGAGGTCCCATAAGAGCAAGCTGTCTCACTACACACCAGCACTGCATCCAAAAAAGGCAATAAATGAATGAAAGAAACAAAAAAATTGAGGTGTCATGTTATGATTTAGTAACCCTAATTAACCTCAGATGTGAGGTGTCCTACTATTACACATATACAACTATAGGTCTATATGCAAGAACTTCCAATTATATTACAACCCAATAGGGCTACACAATTAATCAAATTTCTAATCATGATTACAATTACATAATCGCTCAAAGGCGGCATTACAAAAAAAATGGTCCACTTACATTATTCTGCATGCTTAAGATGTTTAAGGTGTTTTTCTTTCTTTCCCATTGTTTTAATTTTAGTATAACATTAATAACACTTTTTTTTATTAAAAAAAAATAAATCAAACCAATTATGTATAATTGACATATGAGGCTTAATGATATAGAAAAGCAAAAAAAAATGTTTTCAGGTTATTTTCATATAAAAATATAGCATGCAGCTGCTTCAAACAATGGTATAGTTATTCAAAACATAATTAAATGTAAATTGTGATGATCGTAATTACAATTTCAAGGGAATAATCAACAATTATGATTGGCAATAAAACAACTCAACATGGTGTGTTTTGTTTCATGTAAAACAAGCCTGTCAATGCAAAGTCAGAAATGAGTCAAACATGTAAATCACCCATTGCAGCTCAAATAATAGCATTTATTCATGAATATATTTATAAAAATGTACGAGCCTGTAAATATCTCACAACAATGACAGCCCTCAAGCAGATGTCACATTTCAACACTAATCAGAGAGGCTATAGTGCAATAAAAACCACACTGATAAAATAATGTTCAAACCTGAAGGTAAATGAATGCAAATGCTGATGTTTGTGAATGGTGTCTGTCATTTAGATGCAAACGCAGCACAACACACTGGGAATACTTCTATAATGTCAAGTTTGTCATTGCACAACACAGAATAAAAACGCACCCCTGTCTTAAAACATGTGATTGGGCGTGCGATGAAGCGAAACATAAAAATAAAATCTGTGATTATGAAATGCTAACGTTAGCAGCAATGCTATTACGCAGCAGTGGGGGGGATTCAGCCCCTCTCCTTCATTGTGAGAAGTTAACGGTAGAAATAGCGTTTTACTGAACGTGAAATCACTCCAGCTTCGTTAAGGAGTGCTTCTGTGCTGCAGCTGGATAAAGGCTGTATTTTTACCTCAGAATGGAGGATCGGGACGCAACCAGCTTCTTTCTCAAATTCGTCCAGAGCGTCCGCCATCTTGCTGCTCGACCACGCGGAGCATCACGGGAAAAACAGTTAGGGGGCGATAAACAGGAGATACGCACGCGTGCACGAGGAAAAAGTGCGCGCGCGTGAGGGTCAATTTTAATATTTCTTCAGTATATATTCAATATTCTATGTATATTATTATATTTGAAAACAATAATCAATACAAGAACATTATTTGATAGAAACACATCAATCACAACCAAAATATTTTTCAGTTTCAATTTCACATTCGACCATTTTAATAACTAATAATAATTAGTCGAATCTGTATAAAAATGCAAAAAATAGGTTGAACGTGTGTATATCCAGAATCTTTTCACATGGGCTCTTATAATTACAAAACACAGATCACAGAAAGAGCAATGTAGGCTGTATCAATGCACCGAGGTGTATGAGAAATGTATTTAACTTTATTATAAGTGGCATAAAACCGATTCATTCACATGGTACTAGGTAACTAGCAGTAATGCATCTGCTTTACCTGTAGATACATGACGTCTTCGACCTACTTTATCACACTACTATTTGTATTTTATTTGTATATTTTTTTTTCTTGCTGTTATTTGTATTTTATTGTTGTGTGATTTGTTAGTAAATAAAGCTTTAAAAATAATAAATAAATAAAGGTCGTTCTACGTGTGCGTATCCTTTTTTAATCTATGAAACGGTTTTATTTTAATTTATTTTTCCCTAAATATTTTGCTCATTATCCTCCATTCATTCATTACACTCTACCAAATGCTGGGTTAATAATATGTTTAACATATGGACAAACCCAGCCGTTGGGTTTAAAAATTTACAAAATTTAAACCAACCGTTGGGTTTATAAAAAAAAAAAAATACAAATACAAATAAAAAGTAAACCAACCGTTGGGTTTATAAAAAAAAAATACAAATACAAATAAAATTTAAACCAACCGTTGGGTTTATAAAAAAAAAATACAAATAAAATTTAAACCAACCGTTGGGTTTATAAAAAAAAAATACAAATACAAATAAAATTTAAACCAACCGTTGGGTTTATAAAAAAAAAATACAAATACAAATAAAAAGTAAACCAACCGTTGGGTTTATTTTTTTTTTTGTATATTTAAACCAAGCGTAGGGTTTATAAAAAAGAAGAAGAAAAAAAGTAAACCAACCGTTGGGTTTAAAAAAAAAAAAAAGTAAACCAACAGTTGGGTTTAAAAATGTATGTCCATATTTGACCCAAACATGGGTTGAAACAACCCAGGATTTTTTAGAATGATGTCATAGCTGTCAGATGGAATGTCGTCAAGTGTTTTTATTTTTGCTCACTACCACGTGGTGGCAGCATTGGATTGCTAATATATTTTTTCCCTATTTTTTTATTATTTTTTTTAAATTCAGTTAAAAAAAACAAAAAACATACAATGACATTTAACATCAAACAAAAAACCAACAGAACTTGGGGGATACGCATAACAGATCTTACATTGTACAAGATAAAACATTACATTTTGCAAATTACTTTTTCCAATATGAGAGATGTTTTAATACATTTCTTATTTCTAGTAATTGAGTTCAAGTCATAAAATATATTAAGATCTTTACAGAAAAACTTAAATGCAGGTTTTATAGACATTACTTTAGCTTTATGAATATGAAACTTCCCAAAAAGAAGATTGCTAATATTTTTTTCTAGCCCTTTCCACGTTTATTAGTGTGCCATGTTAACCAAAATAAAAGTTATGTGTGTGAAAACATTCAAATTCTTTAAATCAGGTCCAAATAAATACTGCTAAAATACTATGTGACATGACATTTTTTTTAATTTATGTTTAATCTGTTTTAAAAGCCAGTCAACATTTACGCTACATATGATATATAAAAGGGTCATCCGTTAGACTTTTAATATGCTTTTTTATTAACGGCCTCTGGATACGTCACAGACTCCGCCCAACGGCTGAAAAACAGTCAGCTGATCTACGGTCTGCCTGAATGTTTATATCAAAATGACGTGATTGCGTTCCATCTCAACGAGCTGATTCCAGACCTGCTTTCGTGTGCTTGTTTTATTTTTAGCCCAATCGAACGCCGATCCCTCGAGCGCGGCAGACAGAACTCGACGATCGCAGATAAACAGTCGCGCTGAGAAAGGGGAAGACAGACGTGCGAGCGAAGGCGGACAGTAGTATCGCACTTCATGGCTATTATATTGAAACAAAACGCGTTTATGGTTCACAGTTAGAGCGTTTCCGACGTATGCAGGATCGTACCTGTCAATTCACGTCAGGGTACGTCTGAGAAGTTTTAACCCATTTACTGATGGACTGACAGACGGATTCTCCTCAGACGACGCAATCTACACAATTCACCTCATTCTCACAAGTAAAAGCCCGTGTTTTCCGCCAGGAGGACTTCAGACATTTGAGGTTAGAGCTTGTGTTTTGTAATTCTGCATTTCCGTGCGAAATAACCCGCAAACTGCACTCAACTGGCTGTGTCTTAAAACCTAGTGAGCTGCCTATCTAGACAACAACATGTTTGAGCATCATCAGCGCGTGCAGCGTTTTTGGGCGGGAATCATTGGTTTATGCAGTATATTTGAGTTCTCAAAATACAGTCAGCTGTCAACCTAGATTGCATTTTGGTCATCAACAGCACGTGCACCATTACTATACAACAATACCATGGAAAAGCATAGTAAGTACCAGTGTTTTGGGACACGTCCAATACCATGGTATTCTTTAATGTACCTTATATTATACCTAGAATGCGGTCTAGTTAGGCAGCCAAATAGGTTTTGAAACAATGTGTGCATTTTGCAGATCTTGTTGATGGACATATGCTTGTATGGATCATCCTCCATCATTTAGATCCGATTTTCTGTGCATTTTTAGATCTGAATGTCTTCAAATCTTTTGTTTTCAGTGGTTTAATTGCAGTGTTATGTAATAGCTAACGTGACACACTCGGGCTGTTTTTGTGGTTAACATAAACAATAATATTTATATGTAATGCAGATGTCCTTTATAAATATTTACAAGGGTTAGCCAGAGTTTAAAAAAACATTGTTATGAAAGTGAAATCATAATAAACAAATATGGGGTTTTCTTCAAACAACGTGTTCTGCCCATTTTTTTTCAGTACCATGGTATGACAGTACAGTATACCATGCATGTATCACATTTTGGTAATTACATGTTATAATTTTGATCATCAAATGACACGTTATACGATTATGATAATCAAACAGTGTCATGATGTAGCCTATAGCAAAGTACCATGGTATTACCATCTTCATCCACCGTTATATATACCATGGTACTAGCTTATTACAGTAGTATTTGTCTTTGAATTATTGGTAACACTTTGTCCTTGTTACATACACTCACCTAAAGGATTATTAGGAACACCTGTTCAATTTCTCATTAATGCAATTATCTAATCAACCAATCACATGGCAGTTGCTTCAATGCATTTAGGGGTGTGGTCCTGGTCAAGACAATCTCCTGAACTCCAAACTGAATGTCAGAATGGGAAAGAAAGGTGATTTAAGCAATTTTGAGCGTGGCATGGTTGTTGGTGCCAAACGGGCCGGTCTGAGTATTTCACAATCTGCTCAGTTACTGGGATTTTCACGCACAACCATTTCTAGAGTTTACAAAGAATGGTGTGAAAAGGGAAAAACATCCAGTATGTGGCAGTCCTGTGGGCGAAAATGCCTTGTTGATGCTAGAGGTCAGAGGAGAATGGGCCGACTGATTCAAGCTGTTAGAAGAGCAACTTTGACTGAAATAACCACTCGTTACAACCGAGGTATGCAGCAAAGCATTTGTGAAGCCACAACACGCACAACCTTGAGGCGGATGGGCTACAACAGCAGAAGACCCCACCGGGTACCACTCATCTCCACTACAAATAGGAAAAAGAGGCTACAATTTGCACGAGCTCACCAAAATTGGACAGTTGAAGACTGGAAAAATGTTGCCTGGTCTGATGAGTCTCGATTTCTGTTGAGACATTCAGATGGTAGAGTCAGAATTTGGCGTAAACAGAATGAGAACATGGATCCATCATACCTTGTTACCACTGTGCAGGCTGGTGGTGGTGGTGTAATGGTGTGGGGGATGTTTTCTTGGCACACTTTAGGCCCCTTAGTGCCAATTGGGCATCGTTTAAATGCCACGGCCTACCTGAGCATTGTTTCTGACCATGTCCATCCCTTTATGACCACCATGTACCCATCCTCTGATGGCTACTTCCAGCAGGATAATGCACCATGTCACAAAGCTCGAATCATTTCAAATTGGTTTCTTGAACATGACAATGAGTTCACTGTACTAAAATGGTCCCCACAGTCACCAGATCTCAACCCAATAGAGCATCTTTGGGATGTGGTGGAACGGGAGCTTCGTGCCCTGGATGTGCATCCCACAAATCTCCATCAACTGCAAGATGCTATCCTATCAATATGGGCCAACATTTCTAAAGAATGCTTTCAGCACCTTGTTGAATCAATGCCACGTAGAATTAAGGCAGTTCTGAAGGCGAAAGGGGGTCAAACACAGTATTAGTATGGTGTTCCTAATAATCCTTTAGGTGAGTGTATGTTACATGCACTTAACATAGTAATAACAGTAAATTATGTGCAACTAACCTTCAACCAAACCCTAACCCTACCATAACTCTATAGTAAGTACATGTAGTTACTAAATATTATTCAGTACTTAAACATATAATTTCACTGTAACAATGACACCTTAAAATAAAGTGTAACTGAATAATTTTTTTGGGTAACACTTTATTTCACATTGTCATTGTTACACGTTACATGTACTTACCATAGTAATAACAGTAAATTATGCATAATTACATGCAACTAACCCTCAATCAAACCTGTAACCCTATAGTAAGTACATGTAGTTAATTAATATTACTCACTACTTAAACATATAATTTCACTGTAACAATGACACCTTAAAATAAAGTGTAACCCATTATTTTAAGGTGTCATTGTTACAGTGTAAATATATATTTAATTACTGAGTAATATGAATTAACTACATGTACTTACTATAGGGTTAGGGTATTGGATGAGGGTTAGCAGCATGTAATTATGCATAATTTACTGTTATTACTACAGTAAGTACATGTAACATATGTAACAAGAACACTGTAAAATAAAGTGTTACCTTATTTTGTAAAGGACACTTTTTTAAATATAAAATAGGTTACGCTTTATTTGAGGTGTCATTGTTACGGTGTAATTATATATTTAAGTACTGATTAATAATAATTAACGTAGGGTTAGGGTAGGATTATGGTTTGGTTGATGGTTAGTTGCATGTAATTATGCATAATTTACTTTGGTAAATACATGTAACATATGTAACAAGGACACTAAAATAAAGTGTTAATAAAATATTATGGTGAAACAATGGTTATTATTATTGTATTGTGTGTATGTATATATATATATATATATGTTATTGTATATGTATTGGTTTATTTACCCAATATTTGCCTCGACCCAGAGTGTTTTCTATGTGTGGTAAATCTCTAATTGCCATAAAAGTAGCATAATTAATGGATAACAGTGTATTACAGTGCTAAATTACTATGTAATAATAACAGTACCTATGTGTCATTAGAAGCAGCTTCACAAAATAATTCAGTTCATTAGTACTCGGTAACATGAGCACAATTTGTCCATTTAATTTGACCACCAAACTTGTTCTCATTTACACAGTTTAGCCTGTTTTGTTGTTTCATGCTCCGGTGTCTTCGATTAGACGAGAACGGATACACGACCGCACCAGAATCCTGATGTGAATAATGCCTTTGTGTGTGTCTTTGACCTTTGCGTAAAGGTTCATGTTTCCACTTTCCCCTTTAGTGGTGTTCAGAAACCCGAGCGCACACTTCCACATGGCTTTCTGTGTCACAGTGTCGAAAAGAGGTTGTGAAATGTGAGGTGTAGCACCTGTAAGAGTTTCCTAACAATGCATGTATGTTGATCTGCTATCTAAACGTGTCACGCCAAATCCGCTGTAAATATTTAGTGTGTCATACACCTCTGATGTCAAACACTGTAGTAGTCCTGATATAGAGTTTATGTCAGTGTCGCCACATTATTCATCAGCGATTTCCCAACAGATTGTTTGCTTCTTAGGAAAGCGTGCATGTGTACGACTCAAACAAAACATTACAAGGGACAGTGATCGTCATTTGCATGTCAAATAGAGTTTCCATTCCTGTGTTGTTGTGCGTTATTGACGCTGCTGGTGTGTTTGTCATCTTATTTTGCATAGTGTTAGCAGCTGAGGACAGAATCCACATCGTTGTCCAACTATTTCTGGATGCAATTGCATACTATTTTGTACTAGAAGATCTAGTCCCTGACAAACTAAGGTTAAAGGAATTCTGTCATCATTTACTCACCCGCAAGTTGTCCCAAACCTGTATGTATTTCTTTCTTCTAATGAACACAAATGAAGATATTTTGAAGAATGTTTGTAACCAAACTGTTAATGGCCCCATTGACTTCCATAGTATGGAAAAAAATACTACGGAAGGCAATGAGTTCCATCAACTGTTTGGTTACAAACATTCTTCAAAATATCTATTATTTGTGTTTATTAGAAGAAAGAAATACATACAGGTTTGGGACAACTTGCGGGTGAGTAAATTATGGTAGAATTTACATTTTTGGGTGAACTATCCGATTCCGATTTGATTCGGATCTTTTTACAAGCAAATGGGCAATATCCGATCCCGCTTAAGCAGATTTATTTGTTGTTTATTTCCTCTAGAACAGTCAAAATTTTAACTTTGAGCACTGTTGAGTGGAATGCTCTGATTGGCCATTGTGTTCACGCACTCATCAAGCATGTCTGTGATTGGCTACAATGATCAGCGCTTTAAAAACATGTTGTAAATATACATCAGTGACGCTTTTCACAGAGCGCTTACACTGATACACACGGGAACGTTTGAATGTGCTTTCAACCGCTCCCGCTTTAAAAACACTTTCAAGTGCTCCCGTGCGTTGTTCATTGTAGCTAATCAGACACGTTTGTTGAAGTCCCACTGAAGTGCCTTGAAACACAGCATTATTCAGACAGGGTGGAACATATCCAATAGCTCCGCCCCTTTTTAAAATAGCTAATAGCGTTGCATTTTTATCACAGCTCGGCCAGAGCCGTTGAGCTCAGTAAAGCAGCAGTTTCCTCCTAATCTCTAACCGTTTTTCCTCCATATCGCTTTAATATAGCATTCTCTGAAGAGTTCAAACGGGTCCGATACGTTTTCTGGTCTGCACCAACTTGATCACATGATCCGCTCTGTGCTGTTGTGTCTCTGGACCGGAGCTGCGGTGGTTCTCGTGAACACCAGACTTCATACGCACCCAATAGAAAGCATATTTACACTGAATTGTTCCCTATCCCCTATATAGTGCACTATGTGCCATGTAGAAAACAGTAAATGTGTGAACAAGCGACTGATTTTAGCTGCAGCTTTAGCGTCTGTTTATAATGTAGGGGGCGGGGCTTCAGATTCTAGAGAGCGTTTGATTGGACAGAAAATCTGACGAGAAGCTGAAATGTAGTGATGTCATCAGAATCATCAATCCATAAATTACGTTTTTGTCAATTTTGTCATTGTTTTGGAGCAACATTAGCTTATAGATAACAGTAGGACTAACATATTCATATTCACATATTCATAAGGACTTTAACAATTAACAATTAAATCTTTTTCTAGAACCAAATGGCAATGGCCAGCATACAATTTCACCGCTATTTCGGCCTGGTCATGAGGCATGTGCTCAGGTGCAAACCCTCGGCACCCCAGCAGAGTCTCTGCAACGCTTCATTTATATTAATGACCCGTCCCGCTGACATGGATGCCCTTAAGGCTGTGGCCGTAATCTCTCTATACTGCCTTCAGTTTTGCCTGAATACCAAATCAAATGGAGTTTTAATCCTCATTAAATCCCTCACCATCATTATGGTTTCTCTTGTGTCCTTCACAAGGCTCTGAATGTCAAACCTGTGAGGGGCGTCTGAGATCTGAAGCGTGCGTCTCGTGATTTGAGAGGGTGAAACTGGCCTGCGTACTTTGGAAAATGTGTGAATCAATGCTCTCTAGTTTAATTAGAAGGACGTGATGTGTGTGTTATTATTTGACGGGCAGATTCAAAAACATAACGTGCTGTGCTGGAAATGCATCATTGTGTGAAATGAAACCTAAGGTCAGGTGGGAACAGAAGCTGTTTCCTGTGTGTCTCATGTTGATGTCGAAACTCTTAAAACAGGAAATACACAACATATAATCTGATCAAACACTTCTGAGATGAAGTGTTTAATGTAATAGAAACAGAGTGTGATAGAAAAATGTGACTGGTACTTGCCTGTGCTAAACATGCTGCCGCAATGCTACATTTGCGTCTATTCATTTAGCAAATGCTTTTAGCCAAAGTGATTTACAAAGGAGCCTATTTAAACACAAGCAATTTCTCATAAGAGCCAACAATATTTGCTGTGCAAAATGCCAAGTTTAAAGTGTAAGATAGATTAGTGCAGAAGTGAAGGGTGTTGTGGTTATTAGGGCATCCTGTATTGTTGCTATTTTGTCATTTTTATAATTTTTGTTTTCATAAATCATTACTATTTGTTACTCTTTACGTCTGTCTGAAGGTTTTGCGAGTATTCAACCAATGTAAAGTATAAAAAAGAGCTTGTAACTTCATTGGATCCATGAAACTGTTAGTCCAACCTTATAACTCCACCCACCTCTTAGAGGTGTAAATCGGACGGTTCATCACGATTCGATATGATATTGTTACAATATTCTCTGATACCGGAAAAACTTCTGCGATACAATACGATTCAGGGGTATATCAATCAGTATTTCGATATTATGATATTATGTGCCTATTTTACACAACCAGTTACGTTTTTATTAACCCACAACTGCAACCAAAATATATAAAATAAACATTTATTTAAAAATGTCACATCCTGCACCCTGATTGGGACATCCACAAATAAAAAATCCACACAGTAATCTAATGACAGCTTATGACAACAGTCAAGAAAGTATTTTAGGCTTCTGTGCTAAAATGTGTAATGTCAAAAAACTGATAAACATAGTATTTTTATATAAACACTATAAAATTATAACATTATACAATTTATGAAAGGCTCCAATACAGAGCGGCACAAAGCACTTATGTGCATCCCGTGTGCAGCAGCTTATTGAGCTTTTTAACAGTTTTAAATTTCAGTGTGAAAGATTCATAGCGCTCTATTCTTCTTATATGCAAAGCCATTGACCTTTATCTACTGAAGCACAAACATAAGTAAAAGAAAACTCAATTCAGGGGCCTATTTGTGCTCTGTTTGAGTTGAGTGCCTGCTGCTTATATATATAGGCTAATATTGAGAAGCGGAGAAGAGTGTCTCAGTTTAGCATTTGTCATCAAGTCATAGCCAATTCATAGTTTTCAGTCACGTGACTGTCGCAGAGCCTTGGAGGGCAAACCGGGCACAAGGGCACAAGCCTGTCAAATTTCCATTTTAAAACAAAAATATGTGAACAAGATGCATGTTTTGGGCACTTATGATCCATATACAGCACCTGCTGCAGTATTTCAATCACTAAAAACAGCGGGACGTTTTTAAAACACTTAATGTGAAAATCACTATAAGGTGAGTTGCACCAATAAGGATTCAATTAAGCAAAGTTTAACGCTAATCTAGGATTTGTTGATTTGGGTTTTATTTTAAATCGAGTTGTTGCACAGATTAATTAGGCAGTAAAACCGTTCAAGCAGCAGATGGAGGGTGAGCTGACAAATAAGAATCCTTATTTGTGCAACCCACCCTTAAAGTGCCCCAATGTACTAAAACAGTGATATTAAAAGATCAAATTCCGTTTACACCTTTTTGATGATGTATACTATAGCAGATGAGCCAAAAATATGAACGCAACACATTTTCTTTATAATGGGTTATGGTGGGAAAAACACTTAACGAGAAACCTTTTGTTACATTAAATTTGGTATTTTAATATCACTGTCTTATCTGCATTAATACTGACTACAAACCTGGTAAAAATGACTGGTGGGCAATGGAGGAAAGCCTTGTTTTGCCCTCCAGGTGGGCGTTCCTATAACGGTGTGACGTCACGTGAAAACTATGACTACTGTCTTAAATAGCCTGTGTGAAGCACTTTTATAATGAGATGTTGGCCAAATGACAGAAAAAATTGAGTACCCACATATGTAAAACAATATATTAGTATATATATATATATATATATACACTCACCTAAAGGATTATTAGGAACACCATACTAATACTGTGTTTGACCCCCTTTCGCCTTCAGAACTGCCTTAATTCCACGTGGCATTGATTCAACAAGGTGCTGAAAGCATTCTTTAGAAATGTTGGCCCATATTGATATGAATGGTACCCGGTGGGGTCTTCTGCTGTTGTAGCCCATCCGCCTCAAGGTTGTGCGTGTTGTGGCTTCACAAATGCTTTGCTGCATACCTCGGTTGTAACGAGTGGTTATTTCAGTCAAAGTTGCTCTTCTATCAGCTTGAATCAGTCGGCCCATTCTCCTCTGACCTCTAGCATCAACAAGGCATTTTGGCCCACAGGACTGCCGCATACTGGATGTTTTTCCCTTTTCACACCATTCTTTGTAAACTCTAGAAAATCTTTTTTTTATTCTTACTTGGATAAGTTATCTGAACTGATTAATTTTAGTAATGAAAACTTCACTTTAGTTGGCTGAACTTATATTTTATAGTCATGAAAACTTCACTTAGTTGGTTGCAAAGCTGCTTTAATCAGTATTAATTGCATTACTGTATTTATTTGTAAATCACATTTGATTTAGACTAAAATGATGGCAAATTCAAATCACAGCAAACAGTTACATTGCAAAAACAACCACACAGAAAGGCATATTATGCCTGCCTCAATAGCTATGTTTGCATCCAAAGTTGTGCGTAAAATTGGAATATTGCATAAAAAATGCATTAAGCAGTGTTTCCATTCAGTCAGTCAAAGAGAAGAAAATGATTGCTTTCTGATAAACTGGTACTAAATATCACTATAGCTACAGTAAACATTTCCTGTAAGTTGATGAAAACGAGTGCAATGCACTTACTGCCTCAGATTTGGCCCCCTCTAATGATGGACAAAACACATATGTCTGACATTTGAACTCTATTGGAGCTTGATTTTGGTAAAATGTTAATAATATAATGACACATGCAAGTGTCTGACAGTATATAAAGCCACTATATCAACAATATTTTTGACAACACAGTGTTGATTATTTTAAAAACTAAGGCCTGGTTTCACAGACAGGGCTTAGATTAAGCCAGGATTAGGCCAGTAGCTTTTATAAACATGCCTTTAAAAAAACATTACTGGTGTGCATCTTGAGACAAAACAATGACGCTGACGTATTTTAAGATACGCCAGTGCAAGTTGCTTTCAGTTCAAACATGCATTTTAGCTTAAGCCTTGTCTGTGGAACCGGGGGACAGTTTTTTTTCTTTCTTTTTTTTATCTCCATTTCTTGAAAAGCATCGGTTTTGGACATACAAGGTTTCCGCCAAAATCTTAGACTATACGAGGATCAAGAGCCAGATTTTAAGATGGGACGTTTTTGTACCACAGCCTCAGGGTCATAAGTTGTTTGATTTATGATTAAGCGCACAGCATGCCTTTTCTTGAGTCTGTTATTCTGCCGTCTGCTCAGTCTTGCTGTGGCGTCAGCTGAGGTTAATAATGTGGACTTTCCTCCAGTGAACTGAGCTTGTATGGACAGGGCAGTAACTCAGAGCCATGATGTCAGTGAGGAGTGAATAATGTGAGTTTTTCGACAGACTTGCTGGACGAGGCTACGTTCAGACTGCAGGCAAATCAGATTTTTTTTCTTTTCTCAAGTCAGATCTTTTCAGGCAAACGGTCTGCACTATTAATTGCAAGTGATCAAATAAAAAATAATTCACTTCTGCATTTACTCACTCTCATGTTGTTTTTGCGCGCAACGCAAGCATTTAAACAGCCGTGTTTACTACAGTATGCGTGTCGTTGTAAATCTGTTCATCATATAAAGCCATCGTGTCTCTTCAGAAGATTTGGATTTGGATTAGACCACTCGATTTATTATTTTTTACGATGCCTTTATGACATTTTTTTGGATCTTTTAAGTTTTAGACGAATGGACTTTAAGGGACAGAAATCTCTCAGGTTTCATAAAAAATATCTTCATTTGTATTAGGAAGTTGAATGAAAATCTTTTTCAGGTTTGAAACGACATGAGGGTGAGTACATGATGACAGAATTTACATTTTTGGGTGAATTATACCTTCTAAAGCTGATCTGAGTCTTGAATAAAACTAACTCTATGTTGCAAATCATATCGTATACATCAACTAGGGCTGGGTGATATGGCATAAATGAAATCTCGGTTTTTTTTTTCAGAACGATTGACCGTTTCACAATTTCGATTTTGCTTATTTTAATGTTTAACTAGTCAACTTAAAAAAAACGTAACTACAATATGATTTAGGTAGCATTCTCTTTACTAACTTCTATTCCAAGTGCACCACACCTGAAGTGATCAACATGGTGTAAATGTAAAACAAATGACTTGAAATATGAATGCAAATATTGTACAAACGTATCTTAAACATATCCTATATACTCAGAAATAAGAAAAATGCTAAATATTTCTTAGCCAAAAAGCAATAGCAATAAATAACACCAGTAATAGGCTATTATTAACATCAATAATGCTGTTATGTAAAAACAGAAAATAACAGCACCTTTCAGCCTGTCACCAATCATGCAAACATGAAATATCAAACATACAGTAGTAGTTCTTTACAGGTTTTTGCATTCCATTGAGCTATTTTTCTATTGTTTTTATGTTTGGCGGATGTGTTTGGCTGTTGCACTCGTGTCTCACGTCTTTAGCAGCATCTCGCCCATGAAACGGCATTATAAAAACACGGCGCTCAAGTTAAAAGAAAGTTTAACTCTTGCGTCTAATATCTTTGCTTTTTTCCCATTCCACTACCCGCGTCTTGTTTTTTCAACGCAATATTACATTCTGTGTGAACAGCCGCTTAAAGGAACACGCCGACTTTTTTTGGACTTTAGCTTATTCACCGTATCCCCCAGAGTTAGATAAGTCCATACATACCATTTTTATCTCCGTGCGTGCCATAACTCTGTCTGACGCACCCACCGCTAGCCTAGCTTAGCACAAAGACTGGAGGTAAACGGCTCCATCTAGCCTACTGCTCAATAAGTGACAAAATAACGCCAACATTTTCCTATTTACATGTTGTGATGTGTATAGTTACATTGTGTACTAAGACCGACGGAAAATGAAAAATTGCAATTTTCTAGACCGATATGGCTAGGGACTATACTCTCATTCCTGCGTAATAATCCAGGAACTCTGCTGCCGTACCGTGGGTGCAGCGGCGCAGTGATATTACGCAGTGCCTGAAAATAGTCCCCAGCACGCTCTCTGTGCAAGCAGGTTGTCACGTTGGTTATGTTGACAGAAGTTAGCCTATTTTCAGGCGTAATATCATTGCGCCACTGCACCCATGGTACGGCAGTCTTTGTGCTAAGCTAGGCTAGCGGTGGGTGCGTCAGACAGAGTTATGGCACACATGGAGATAAAAATAGTATGTATGGACTTATCTAACTGTGGGGGATACGGTGAATAAGCTAAAGTCACAAAAAGTTATCACATATCTTTGCATTTTTATATTGCGATATCTCGATATAAAGATGTACCGTTACTCCCCTAGTTTTAGCTTTTTATTTCAATCAACAATCTTTCCCTGCCATTGACAAGTTATCTCGTATTTTATGAGAAAGCACTTCCCCACCAAAGACTTTCCGTGTTGTCACTGTTATACTCTAGGGGGCACTATTACACATCTTCTGAATCTCCTGATCAAAACACAGGAGAAGTAGATGCAGAAACAAGCAATTAGCATATGTAAAGTAATGCAATCATCAACATTAAACGGCATATAAATCAAAACTGCCTAATGTTACTGAATGAAATGTCGACCCAGGACGAGCTATAGGACTATGAAGCTTTGTGGGTGTTGATGGACTCGATCTAGTCCATCTGTTTTGATTATCGATCTGAATCTCATCCAGATGTAGTCTTTGACAAAAACATGATTTTTCTCAGCTTTTGCTGAAAATGTTGCTTTTTTTTTAATGAAACTTACCCACATTCAAGTTTTGGCAAAGAAGCTAGAATAAAACGGCAACAAAATATTCTGGGGGCCATGAAACTTTTGTGAAAATGCTCAAAAACGCTGACGGGGAAAGAGTTATTAGTTGTAGTAGTAGTAGTATTAGTTACCAGTTCATCTGACCAGTAGCAGACGGCAAGAGTGTGTGAAACTTTATTTTTGTCGATTCTGATTGTTGATACTAATGGTGCATAAACGAGACACTTACCTTGTTAGCAATATATGACCTGCATGAAAAATTAATCCAACAAAAAATTCCTCTACCAGTGTCTGTGTGCCAGTGATCGTGCCCTGACTGGTTAATCTGTGCAGTGAGGAGAAAACCCACTGAGACGTGTTGCTGCAATGCACTTTCAATCCTCTTTGTCAAATATATTGTCATTGCTCAGCTTGAGGGTTTTGCTGAGGTGCTTGAACGAGAAAGAACAGAAGAAGTCTGTAAAAAAGATTCACCTTCATAGTTTTCTTCTTGAGAATAACCTAAACCTAATCCTTTGGTTGTTAAAAGTAGATTTCAACTTCATAAGATACTATGTCCTGTGGTTAAGGGGTCAGTGTTTGTTAGTGTGACTAAGGGACGAGCCGGTTACTTGATTGTTATGTTAATGAGGTTTTGTTTCGACTGAAGGAATCCTGCTCTCCCGCGTGGCACGGATTCCCAGCTGGGAGCTGTTGTTAGGGGCTCCTGGACATGTTCTATGGGCTAAACTAAATATAGATCACTCACAGAGGTGAACGGCAGGGAACACGGCCGACTGCGAGGAGAGTCACAGAGGGAGGAGGTTCACTTTTAAAAACAAAGGTACTTTATTGGCATCTATGGCCCTGCTTACACTAGGGATGCAGCGATTAACCGATTTCTCGATTAACCGCACTTGGTTAACATCATGGTTAATTTACCGTAAAAGGCTCTGCTACACCGAGTGTTTCTTTTGCACGGTACGGAACTGTTGCAACTTGCACAAAACAAAAACAAAACGGTGCACCAGCTTAAAGTGCCGTGCTTATCAGAGTCACGGAGGCTACTACTGTACACACTGGATTAACTGAATCCTTAGGGCAGAGGAACCAAACAGCCATGCTTCATTTCCACCAAAGAAACGCCTGAAGTCGGCAGTCTATAGCTGAGCCCTCAGCCTGAGGTTATGTTTTAAAGCCGCCTTTATTTCAGAATGTATTATTTCCATGCCGACGCGTCATGCAGTCACAATACAGATAAGTATCGCGTTTATTTCGATTTTACTTTTTTATTCAAAATATTTACAAACTTGTTAACTATATCATGAATTGTGATATATTCCAATTGTCAAATATGTGGAAGTGAATGTGTTTTGTCGTTTAAACACCTCTATAATGATCATGTTAGTTGATATAACGCGCAATGAGTTTGCAATTCAGAGGATCTGTTTTCATCACGTAAATTCATCAATTTTCCCCGAAATACATATAAGTGGCCAGTGAACATGAGAGAAGAACAAACTTTGTTTCATGCACAATGTGTATCTGATATGAATAAAACATTTATTCAAATTG
Organism: Rhinogobio ventralis; assembly: GCA_039654625.1. NCBI lineage: Eukaryota > Metazoa > Chordata > Actinopteri > Cypriniformes > Gobionidae > Rhinogobio > Rhinogobio ventralis. The sequence continues at coordinate 4,089,843 of CM077207.1, forward strand.
TAACTGAAAGCATTATTATTGCAGCTTCCATAGATATCAGTGTATGGAATTTTAATTTAACAAACTATACATGTCTTTTTTATATAGGCTAGTAATTAATTGAATTGTCTATTTAAATCTCTGAAACCTCAAATAAACATTATGTGGTTGAATAGTGATATATGAAAAGCACTGAGCATGTCATCTCTGGTTCAGCGCCAGCCAAAGCGCGGAAGCACGTTTGAATTTATCAGTGACACAAACAAACAAAAAACCAAAATAATAGATATTACTTTTTCAGGCCGGTTTCACACTGCACGCGTTAACAGAGCGTAAGGCTGGCTACACACTGGCTGTGTGTCGTGAGCGTGGCGTTTTCTATGTCTTTGCACAACAGAAACGTGTCTGACACGGCGCTGCTGCTACTGCTAGGTGATGTACAGAAGGCCTATACTTCATGTTAAACATAAATATATAGCCTACTGATACAGCAAAGACAACGTTAGCAGTATTGACGGCTACAGCCACAGTGCATTGTTCTTGATCAAAGTTGAGCTGATTAACATGAAAAATAACACATTTCACCATGAAATCATCGGTTCAGCTGCCAGTGTGAAAGCACGGCGGGCGCGCGCTGCTCCCGCTCTCCATATGCACAGCTTCTGCGCTGCCACCGCACTGAAACCGGCGTCATGTAAAATTAGATGAATTATTAAAAAGATTATTAAAATGAATGCATATGGAGGACAGTTGGTGACCGTAACAGTTCAGTTTATTCCCTTCACACTGACATGGATGTTTACAGAGCAGAGGTCACCTTTCTTTAATTCCAAAGGGAGAGATGGACTTTTGACTTATATTATTATTTTGTGCTGTATTATTTGGTTACTGTGTTATTTCTGGTTCAAAAGGTAGCAAAAAATAACACTTTAAAATCTAAAGAGTGTTCATGTGATTTTTATACATTGATGTGAAATTAATGAATGCATTATAATCGTGATAATCGTGAAATCGTGAATTTCTCAGACTATAATTGTACCAACAAAATGTATAATCGTCGCATACGCATACTGGTTTTGCGGCTGTCGGAGAAAAAACAAAAGCTGCTCTCTGTATGTTTTCTGTCGTCTCTTTTCGCATTCGTATTCGGGCTGTGCGATTTAATCGAAATCGTAATAAAATCGAAATGTGAGCATTAGTGTTGTAGTCAAGACCACCTAATCCGAGACCATGTCGAGACCAGACCAGCACACCTTAAATTCATAAAGATCCACATTACCACCTGAGAAATGACTTATTTTTAATCAGTAAATATAATTAGAATAAGACACTGTATAGAGCTGTTACTTATCAATCATTAACAACAAAATTCATCTTTACACTACAGAAGATGCATCTGAATTGTTAAATTACAAATGAATAAATAATGTTGAGAATAATGGATTATTATCGAATGTTTCTTTTATAAAAGCAATATCATGTTTACAGTCATGCTCAAATTCGTGTAAACTCATACAAGTACTTTTTTGCAACAATATCTTGAATTTTGTGAGCATATGTATTGATTTTGGTGACATTTTTTACACAATCCCTCATTAATTTCTGAACCGGCACAATAAATAAATCAAATTATAAATAAGTTATTGATTGCATCTGAAGCAGTAATTTTTACAACCAATCACATTAATGATGTAAATAAATAATAATAAATAAATCAGACAATGCACCGGCAATTTAGTGATATCCCGGCAGTTGTGGTCTTGACCGGTCTTGAAACAAAATCCAGAGTCCTCTAAGTCTGAGACCGAGACGAGACCGAGTAAAAATGTGGTCGAGACCGAGACAAGACCTTAAAAAAATGGTCTTAAGACTGGTCTCAAGTACTACAACATTAGTGAGCATGCGCGATTTCTAAACCACACAAAAAATATGCACTGCTCACCATTAGTTGAGCCAGAATTTTAAAACAACATAACAGGATAGATGGTGCATTAATGGTGAAGTTGCATTAAAAATAGGGCACAGAGCAGATGTGTAATGGAGCAGTGAGACGGGTGTTGGTGCGCTTTACTTTGGGTGTGACTCTCTCTCTTTCATGATGGGTTGGTATGACTGCTGTTCTACATCTATTCTTCTGCCACCCCTTTAGCACTGAGTTTTGTGTGGCCTTTAAAGACAGCACTGACACATTGACACAGAGGGTTGATTGTTCTCGCCGTCTGTCTTTAGTCGGTGTAATTGCGAGATTATTGCCTCGCCTTGGGCAGAGGTTTAAATTCTCTTTAATTGAAAACGCGCTGAGGCCACTTTTAAGACACACTGACGTGCACATCTTCGCTAATTGAATATTAAAGGATGAAGAGGCTGTTATTTGGAGGGAAATCTTAAGTATTTGCATTTGCATGGTTACCCTGAGGTGCAGGATGCAGTTTGGCTTTTGTGTGGCTCGTATTACATAATTCAATTTCCTGGTTATTAAATGAAGTTCATAAAAATGGTGATGTCACAAGCCGGCTGGATGTCTGTCAGCGCGGGTGATTTGTGTTTTCTCAAACTTCTGCCTTCTGGCACACGTGGAAGTTCACCTGAATGCAGATATTTACTTTACTATTTTGAAGAGCCTCATTTCTAATCTGTTTAAAGTGCTTCTCTTACTTCAGACCAATATGTTTTAGTTCTGTTCTTTTTTCCCCTTGTTCCTCTTCCTCTCTTTTGTCTTTTAATTTGTGGTTAGTCAAGCATTACTTGTGAAATTTTAAGAGTATTCAACTTTGGTGCATGCATTTTGTTTCTTTTCAAACATATTTGCAGAAGATTTTGTAAAAATCATGATCTTTGGGAGAAATTACTCACCGTCTCCTGGTACGAAACACTAGAAGGTCTTGGAAGTTAAGCCAATTAAAGTCATATAACAGTTGTCTAGTGGTCTGTTCCTTATAAGATTGAATTAGATTTAGTCGACACTTGTTTATCCCACGGCTTATCTGTTTTGCGTGCTCTAAAAATGCTTCAGTGGTGGGAGACGGTAATACAGTAGTTATCATTTCACGATAACAATCAGGGTATCTAACTGATGAGGTTACGTCATGGAAACCCGCTCTGATGTGGGCAGAGACTTCTCTCTAGTAACACCGATCTGACCCGCTAATCTGTCTAAGCCTGGTGCTGAAAAGAGAAGGAGAAGGAGTATGAGAAAGCAAGAGAGAGTGACAGCGGCGTGCTGACAGGCGGCAGCGGACACATATCATCGGCTCTGTGGAGTGAGCAGTGCGAGGTGGTAGGTTCAAGGGTTTATGCATGGACCATCAGCGCTGGGGCCTTGAGAATATAAAAATAAAAAACATAAAAATAAAAGGAAATTTTATTGTATAAATGTACTTTGTTAAATTGGTAACGTTACTAACAGGTTTTTTTTGTAATACTATTTTCCAAAAATGAATAAATAAGGAAAAAAAGATGATGATGATGATGATGATAATAATAATAATACATTTTATATTAAATTATTATGAATATATATATTTTTTCATTTATAATTGTTTTGAAAATATTACTTATTTATTTGTGTGTATATGTGTATATATATATATATATATATATATATATATATATATATATATATATATATATATATATATATATATAATATACACATACATACATACATATATACACTCACCTAAAGGATTATTAGGAACACCATACTAATACTGTGTTTGACCCCCTTTCGCCTTCAGAACTGCCTTAATTCTACGTGGCATTGATTCAACAAGGTGCTGAAAGCATTCTTTAGAAATGTTGGCCCATATTGATAGGATAGCATCTTGCAGTTGATGGAGATTTGTGGGATGCACATCCAGGGCACGAAGCTTCCGTTCCACCACATCCCAAAGATGCTCTATTGGGTTGAGATCTGGTGACTGTGGGGGCCATTTTAGTACAGTGAACTCAATGTCATGTTCAAGAAACCAATTTGAAATGATTTGAGCTTTGTCACATGGTGCATTATCCTGCTGGAAGTAGCCATCAGAGGATGGGTACATGGTGTTCATAAAGGGATGGACATGGTCAGAAACAATGCTCAGGTAGGCCGTGGCATTTAAACGATGCCCAATTGGCACTAAGGGGCCTAAAGTGTGCCAAGAAAACATCCCCCACACCATTACACCACCACCACCAGCCTGCACAGTGGTAACAAGGCATGATGGATCCATGTTCTCATTCTGTTTACGCCAAATTCTGACTCTACCATCTGAATGTCTCAAAAGAAATTGAGACTCATCAGACCAGGCAACATTTTTCCAGTCTTTAACTGTCCAATTTTGGTGAGCTTGTGCAAATTGTAGCCTCTTTTTCCTATTTGTAGTGGAGATGAGTGGTACCCGGTGGGGTCTTCTGCTGTTGTAGCCCATCCGCCTCAAGGTTGTGCGTGTTGTGGCTTCACAAATGCTTTGCTGCATACCTCGGTTGTAACGAGTGGTTATTTCAGTCAAAGTTGCTCTTCTATCAGCTTGAATCAGTCGGCCCATTCTCCTCTGACCGCTAGCATCAACAAGGCATTTTCGCCCACAGGACTGCCGCATACTGGATGTTTTTCCCTTTTCACACCATTCTTTGTAAACTCTAGAAATGGTTGTGCGTGAAAATCCCAGTAACTGAGCAGATTGTAAAATACTCAGACCGGCCCGTCTGGCACCAACAACCATGCCACGCTCAAAATGGCTTAAATCACCTTTCTTTCCCATTCTGACATTCAGTTTGGAGTTCAGGAGATTGTCTTGACCAGGACCACACCCCTAAATGCATTGAAGCAACTGCCATGTGATTGGTTGATTAGATAATTGCATTAATGAGAAATTGAACAGGTGTTCCTAATAATCCTTTAGGTGAGTGTATATATATAATTCTATACGTAATATATTAAATAAAATTAATTGTGAATTTATGTACAGTTTGTAATGATTTAAAATAAAATAATAAAAATGCTACAGATATGTTTAATATGATTCATTAAGCATATCGTCAGACTCTGATTTAAATGAACATGTGAGCCGCTGTGGTTGTGTGAATCCATATGGGGCAGTATGTGTGACACGAGGTGGTTTGTTCAGGGTCTCGGTGGGGTAAATGAGTTGCTTGAGCTCAGAGGGAGTCTGAGTAGAGAAGAGATGTATGAAAAGAAGATATTTTTACTGATTTATTATCTACTGCTGCCACCTGTGCCAGGCACCTCATTCTGAGACAAACGGCACAATAATGAAGAGAGATTATGTTGAAGAGCTTAGAATTATTAAATTGTCTTTCAGTAAAGTAATCAAGCACTCAAATGAATCACAGCTTCTTTTTTATGGCTGTTTATTTAGAGGAATAATATAGTTAGAGTGGTACCTGTTGTGTTATGAGTTGTCGGGAGTGACACACATTTGCCTGATTTTTACAGGGACTGGAATGTTCATTTGATATATCCATATGTATATCCATATGAATATAATGAGATGCTCTTTACTAGAGCTGCCCCCTTATAGTTGACTAACTTATTTTATTAGTCGTTTTGTCTCAGAAAAAACCTCGACCTCAAATATGGCTTATCACTTGAAACATGTAAGTAGTAGCAACTTTACAAGTCCGCTCACTCACACAATGTGCGCTATTATTAGATGCATATCCAAGTGTTTGTGTGGAGATCTCACTTGCATTTAACTTCAAACACCGTAATTTTTAGTCATACAGGAGTAATGCAAACTGTAAAAGGCCTTCTTTTATTTCTGTAAACTCACAACAACAACAAAACGTTGTGCTTTTGTAAAATACTGAAAACAATCAGGATGCGCTTTCTGCAGTCTCGGTCTCATGTTCATACCCAAACTATAAACTTTTATCCCAGTACACATTTGTCCCCTGCTATTTAAATGTTTGTAACACAAATAACGAAATGTGCGGTTGAAAAGACTGTGAAGCTGCTAATCTGTACATTTCCATGGCAGCTGCTCTCTCTCCAGATCAGCGGCAGCACGAACGCAGATTTTAATGTTGCAGTGTGATGATCGTACTAAAGTCCCTAAAGTCTTTGTTTTAAAGCCTATTTCAGCAGAGCGTAAGCACGTAACATAAATGAACCGAAACTCAGTGTATACTTGCCTCACAGACTGTCACAGTGTGGTTTGGGTTATGTTTCATGTTCATGTTTTTGAGTTTGCTTTCTTCACTGTCTTGCCATGCACTTCCTGGTCTTGTCATGTGATTCCATGCCCTAATGTGTTTTTGTCATGTCATTGGTTCATTGTCTCGTCAGTGTTCACAGGTGTCCCTCGTCTTGTCCTTAGTCAATGTGTATTTAAACCCTCATGTTTGCCATGGTCCTGGTCGAGTATTGTTCTATGTAACCCGCTATGGTGAGTTGTCAAGCCAAGTCTGTTGTCAAGCCAAGCCAAGTCTGTTGTCAAGCCAAGTCTGTTTTCTATGTTTGCTCACGTTGGGATTTATGAATAAAATCTGCACTTGGGTTCATCAAAGCTTGCCTGCAATGGACTAGTTTGTTAAACAGACATGATGAATATATCTATAGAAAGCATTTTTAATTCAAGTGTAAAACAAATATTCTCAGATTATGTAATCCGTATGAAACTTGCATATAGGTGCGTTCACTAGGAGATGACGAGTCGGCATCCTCAACTCATCACTGCAGCCGAAAACAGAAAACATTATCAATAAATTATTAAAATGTTTAAACAGTCTTCTTGCTGTTTTTTCATGCCACACTCATAGCGCTGATTAGCCTATGTAATATATATATATATATATATATATATATATATATAGGCAATTAAAGGCTCATTATTATAATTTATTGCTTATTAATATAAACGTGTGATTAGTCGACTAATGGCTTAAATGAACGACGACTAGTTAACTAGAAAAATCTAGTCTAGTACTCTTTACTCTATACATCTGAAAAACAAATTTTTCACAATCTCGATTTAAGCACCTACGTAACCTTATTTGTAAATGACAGCGATTCCGCTATGTCTACTACCATGGCTGTTTCACGTCACAATGGAGCGTGAGCAGCGCATATTTTTCCGCTTCCCATGTTAATGAATGAGAGAGTCGGCGTCACACTTCCGATGTGAATGCTCTCATTTATTGATATGGGCAGGGAAAACCTGCTCTGCTTACGCTCTGCTGAAATAGGCTTTAAAACAAAGACTTTAGGGACTTTAGTACGATCATCACACTGCAACATTAAAATCTGTGTTCGCGCTGCCGCTGATCCGGAGAGAGAGCAGCTGCCATGGAGATGTACAGATTAGCAGCTTCACAGTCTTTTTAACCGCACATTTCGTTATTTGTGTTACAAACATTTAAATAGCAGGGGACAAATGTGTACTGGGATAAAAGTTTATAGTTTGGGTGTGAACATTGATATCCAGCGATTAAAATACAGCAAATCACCTTTTTGAAGTGTTTTGACACTTATGTGTGTTGTGTTAATACATACAAGTCATCGCTTATTACATCAGGAGGTGGCGACAAGAGACCGTTTAAAAAGCGTCTGTCATTGAATCATTCATTCAAGAGATTCATTCACAAACGCTGAGTCAGTGAAACAAGTCTTTATGTAGTCTTTACATGACTCAAAATATATTTTTTAAATGATTTCATTCAAATTAATGTATTTTTTTGTCAGAACCTCTAGTAAATTGTTATTTTGTTCAGTTGTCTAATGTTTTTTCTTCTTCCAATGGTGGGAGATCTCAATGTTAAACACAAAAATCGTGATTCTCAATTTATCCAGAATTGCGCAACTCTAGTGTGAACCTAACCTAATCTCTAAAACTAAGGCCCTGTTTACACCTGGTATTAAGAACCATTTTCATCAGTCCGATCACAAGTGGACGACACTAAATACAGGTGTAAACGGGGTGTAAAATGTTTTGAGCCTGTGCACTTTTGACCACTTCCAGAGGCAGACGAAAACTCATTGGATTGCCGACCGGATTGCTTTCGTAGTGTGAACGCTCATGTGGTCAAATGCGTTCGAACAGCCATAGAAGACCGTCTACTCGCCGCCTACTGACCTAATGCGTAAGCATTATGGGAAGCGCATTAGCCGGACGGGATTTAAATTTTGTCGCCTGGAGACCCAAGCTTGGTTTGAAGATGAAAAACGTACCAATCACAATGTTCTCTCACCATTCCTGATTTCTGGTCTTGTGGCTGTCAGAGCAGAAATGTAAGCTAATGCTCTCCGTATGTTTTTCCGTCGTCTCTTTTCACATTCATATGTACATTTTGCGAGCTTATTTCGTCCGTTAGATCGAACAAGCTGAAAAAGCCCATACATTTACCCACCCATTGACCCTCCCCTCGAAGAAATCAGGACAGAAGTGGATGAAAGTGGACAAAAGAGACACACAAGACAACACTCACGTACGGCTCACAGTCGTACTATCAATCAGACTATCACAGTCAGATAGTCGGCCCCATTTTGCAGCAGATTATCAGTGAATCCCAGTTGTCTCTGATAAAAGTTTGTAAAACTATCTGGTGTAAAGTCATTGCAGAGGTGATCCTCAGCTCTCCATCAAGATAGCTGTTCACAAAATTAATCCACCTCTTCTTGATATCATCGTTTTTGTTTTGTAAGTTGTAGGCTGTAGTAACTAACAGTAGTGACAGTACCTCGCGATCGAGCGGGCGAACTGATGCGAATGTGCTCTAGTTATGATCGTGTTAGGGGAGGGGCCATATGCTCAGTGGCTCCAGTGCGTCATCGAGCCACCACTTTAGCCCCGCCCAAAAAATCCTGAACACAACAATGGTAAAAAACTGTTTAACGGTCTAACTCCACAATTCAGTACTACACAGTTCACAGTCTTTGTAACGTGTTTCAGCAATACATTTCTAACATTTAGAATGGGTTTAGAAACAAATCTCAGAATTGCCTTTACAGGGACTTTAAAGACGAAACCCTCCAGCAGCAGAGAAACTGGGTCATGCAGATTGAATCAAATTAGACCGTTGTCTACCTGAATGTTTTTATTGCTCTGCTGTGGCAGTAGGCTGGACATTTTCTCTCCCAGAACCACAGCGATCTGTATCTGCCCATGAAGTTCTCAAGAGTTTGTCACGTATGTTCTCACAGATTGAGTGATATTGTGTAGGTGGGAGTGTTGATGGTCACAGGCTGCCACCTAGACTTGCGCTACAGCCGTCTGTGGGGAAATTTACAGAATGGTTTTGGATTTTTGCTATTATTCAGTGTGAACTCACAAGGCTAATTAAGGAATCATTTTGAAACAATGCTGTTTGTTGTTCACCACTCCTCCGGTGTATTTCGCCCATTGTGGTTTTGCTTCTGCAAACATGTATTCTGTTTCCAGTTTTAGCATTTCTTGATTATTTTTCCTTCCTCTTTTGTGGTTTGTTCTGTAAGCAGATGGCCTAAAATTAATTTCTTCTGGGTTTTTTTTAATCCATTTTCTTGTGTCTCTTATCTGACACAGCCATTTCAGGTCTTTGAGTCTCACAAGTTAATTCAATTGTGTTTGATAAGGATTTGGTGGTAACCACTGACCTAAATCAACTAGTTCTTGTCATACGCCACTGTTTCTACACCCTGACAGGATGTCAGTGACTCAAATAAAAACTAAATGTCCTTGGAAAATTGCATTGAGGGATCAATAAGAAGAAACAGCCTCTGGGGACTTTTTCTTTGTTCTGTTGGTGCTTCAGACTGATTTAAGGTCAAACAACAGCACTCAATTTTAATGTGACATGACTTGAGTGTTAAGACGTGAGATGTTTTAATAGTGTCTCTAATATGTGACTTGGGAGATTTGATTCACTTTTGTGAATCAGTTTGTTTTGATCCATTTCAGTGAATCCGTTCAAAATACTCAGAGGTTGATTTTGCATTATCACTAAAAATGTTTACGAGGTCTCATGGCTTTGTTTTTTATTTATGTAGGTAAATATTAGGGGTGTAACAATACCCTCATGTCCCGATTCAATACATATCAGGATGCTGAACTCACAATACAATATTATTGCAATACTCCAAGACATAGTAAATGGTTAATAAATGTACTGTTGATTTGAAAATGCTAAATTTGGTATTACATTGGGGGTGGAAATGAAAAGGCTTGGTGCTGCTAACCCAATGCACAGGACAACAGAGACACCAGAATAAAAAATATTCATGATTCTGAAGCTGAAAATACATAATTATTATTATCTGTCACTGACTAGATACATTTAAAATAATGTAGGCCACTTTTTACTGGTTACATAAGACATTTGGCATTATCAAGACCCAAAAATATTCCCCCATTGCATTATTATACATTATATTCAACAATATAGTAGTTGTGTAGTACTAACACTAAAACTCTGTAATCTTGAATTTTTTGACATCCCTAGTAAATATTACTGTTTATTGCTATAGATTGTTATATTGGTGCATTTAAATAAAAATATTAAATATTCTTCCTTGGTCACTTCCTTTTTGAAAATGTTTTTTTATTGTATTTTACTATATTTAACATTTTGAAGTGAATTTACTTCTGTGACCGTTTGATCAATATGGGTTCCTTTATTTATTTTTGCCATTTCAGAGCAAATGCATGTATTCAATATTGAATTTTTAGCAATATTACCTGACCTATGCATGAGAAAATCTGAAGGTTTGTGCTTTTGGTGACTGAAATTAGCATGCTAATAAACACTTAGAGAGCTAAATATTCCTCAACACTCCTGGTAGCTGGACTGTCCGTGGCTTCAGTCACTGTTCTCAGACCAGTGTGTCCCTCCACAGCCTTTCACCTGCACCGGCTTTGTGTTTCACTAAACGCATTGAAGCTTCCTTTGAAGTCGCGCCTGCTACTGTTTCCGTTCCCTTTGGTCTGCAGCGTGTGCGTGTGTGCGTGCGTGCGGACCATTATCTCCGGCCAATGCGTTTCAGCCACAGGCTCTAGATATTTCCCAGCAGTTTGATTCATATTTAGATTCAAGAGGCATGAATGTTGGTTCAGAACAGAAGCACAGTTGTCTGCCACTTTCTGGTTGTTGTTTGCGTCCCGCTGGAGTGTTAATTTGAAAAGATCTCTCTAGATGTCACACACACATTATGTTGACTAGTCAGAAAGGTGTGACTCTTAGTCTTGGTCTGAGACAGGAATGAATTGAAAAATTGTGAAATTTGGAAGAAGTAAGATTTTTTTTAAATGTTTTTGAAAGCTCTTATGCTCACCAAAGCTGCATTTATCTGATCAGAAAAACTGAAATATTGCGTAATATTATTATAAATTAAAATAACTGCTTTCTATGTGAATATATTGTAAAATTTAATTTATTCCTGTGATGCAAAGCTGAATTACTCTTCAGTGTCACAGGACCCTTCAGAAATCATTCTAAAATGCTGATTTGCTGTTCAGTTATTATTAATAATTATTGATTCTCATTATTGATCAAAGTTATGTTGCTTAATATTTTTGTGGAAATTTCAGGATTCTTTGATGTGCAAACAGTTATTTGAAATAGAGCTCTTTTGTAACATTATAAATGTCTTTACTGTCACTTTTGTGCAATTTAATGCATCCCTGCTGAATAAAAGTATACTTTTTTTATTTTTTTATTTATTTATTTTTTCTTATCCCACATTTTTGAACAGCACTGTATCACAGTTTTCACAAAGATATTAAGCAGCAAAACTGTTTTCAACATCAATCAGAAATGTTTCTTGAGTATCATCATCATATTAGAATGATTTCTGAAGGATCATGTGACACTGAAGACTGGAGTAATGACGATAAATTCTGGAATAAATTACATTTTACAATATATTAAAGTAGAAAATCATTATTTTAAAAGGTAAAAGTATTTCACCCTATTACTGTTTTTACTGTGTTTTTGATTTAATAATTGCAGCCTTGGTGAGCATAAGAGACTTCTTTCAAAAACATTAAAAACCTTTATTATTTCACCAGTAGTATAATAAATAGGCAAGAGGTCAGTTAAAGGGTGTAAATTGAGCCGTATCACGCCACTCTGTTACAATTTCACACACCACAAGGCCTCCTGGACCGTCTCTGCTTTCTCTCCATCGTTTTTCCCCCTCCATGACCTACTTTGCTAATTATAGATCAAAAGTTTCCGCTAGTGAAAGTTTGGTCTGAGCAGTTGACAGGCCATGCGTTGAATCCGGGTCTGTGTGGCACCCGAGGACGCTTATGCTGCTTATTCTCGCCGTGTGTGTGGGCCGTTTGACTGACGGCGTGATAGCCGAGATAAAGAGGCAGAGAAGAGCAAATTATCTGAAGTACCTGCTTGACGAGTACCATCAATGTTTGAGCTTCATAAGAGCCGTCTGTGTCAGATATTATAATGAAATGTCCTGGTGAAATAATGGTAACTGTCAAGAAATGGTCTGTAATTGTCAACAGACTAGCAAATATGTGAGAAAATAGAGGAATTTTGCTAAACAAACTGGTTGGTTGCTTTAAATGCCAGTCTGATGGTCTTTTCCTGTCTTAAAGGTCCTTTCACACTGGACGCGATAATTCGTGCGATGGTTTTATTTTTTGATCAGCTGTTTGTGTGAGTGCTTCCACACCGAACGCGAATGTGCTGCGGCGGAAAAACAACATTTATTTTTCCCGCTTTGATGTCGATGTCGACAGAAAAGTCTTCAACCAATCACATACAAGGAAACAAAGGTGACGAAATGTCCAGTAGATGTCTCTAGCTATTCAATCAACATTAACCTTTGCCAGGTATCCCATTTCTCACGAGATTACAGCAGGGAGTACATGCAAATCGCTGTAGGCTACAGACAACGATAACATAACCTTTTGAGTTAAAACTTGTTGGGGTTTTTTCTAAACCTAATTGTGTCCACGGCTATGTGTTTCCGTCAGTACGACTGTGGCAATTAAATGTTTACATTGTGACTCAACTGGAAACATAGCTGCTCCGGATCGATTGGTTCCCTGAAGTTTGTGGTTTGTCCCGTCAGATATGGTGATACTGTCTCTGGAGGAGCTCCTCAAATTGTCCCACGGACATTCGAAAGTAAGTGTGGAACCGGCAATGCTAAAGTTTTAGCTCCTGTACAAGATTAGCATACTCCCCTTCAGACTCTCTGTTCTTTAAAGACTGGGTGCACCCAAAACCTTCTTTTCGGTCTTTTAAAGAAAATGAAAAGCTCGTCTTCACTGGATGATGAAGTGTCCATGTTTTCTCAGCTGTCGCCGTGAATGTTATGGAATGTTGGAGCTCTGAAACGTCACAGACGTCGCAAATTTGCGTTGCAGCTGATGTGAATGGTTTTGACGCGAAGTATTCGCACGCAAAATATTCGCTTTTTCGCTCCGCTTTTTCGTTACGTGTCCGGTGTGAAAGGGCCTTAACCCTGCTTCTGAAATCACATACTGTATATAGTAGGTGCTACATTTGGCTTGAAACTTGCTTTGCGGGGAAAAAAAGTGTGTTCTATATAGTATGAATGTTTGTAAATTCGGTCGTACTCAATCTGCCGTGTGGTCACTAGGGATGGGCGATATCTTATCGTTTGCGATATAAATTCTCCCCACGATAAGAATTTGTCTTCCCGCGATAATAACGATAAAGCCTAGTTGATGACGCGACCCATTCACAGCTCTCGTTCAGGTCTAAAACAACGATGGCGGAAGCTGCGGAGGAGTTTATCGCTAAATGAGGAGCAACCTCTACAATCTGGATCCTGTACACACAGATATATTTTCACTCCCTGAGCACTTGGACTGAGCGCTTGAGAGATTCGCACTTTGTCAAGCAATCCGTAAAGCACACTATTTCAGTTCATCTCAATGAATGCACAGTGTATTTGACGCACAGTAAACACTAGCGTGAGGCGCGCGACTGAGAGCGCTCCGTGTTTCTCACACACTCAGAGAGAGAGAGAGTCTCATACCACGCAGAATTGACATGCTACATGTAAACCATATTCTTTGTTGTATTTTCCTGTAAAATAACGGCGTTCATTTGAAATTATTCAGCCTTTATGAACAAGAAGAAACTACGCTGACAACGTGATTAATAGCAGTTCATCAATCCTTAGTGCGGTTTATTTTTATTAGTAGTAGAATTCGTAGTATTGTTATCTTATCAGTATTATGTTTAGTTTAGTTTTTTTTTTACAGCATCACTGAATGACCAACCATGTCTTAAGCTCCACCACCAGTCCTGAGTTAAAATGACATATGCATTCATACGTTTTCATTCGCACATGATTACATTTACTTTTTTGTAATCTGAAGACATGGTTGGGATTATTACTTTTGCTGTTTGCACCATGAGAATATGAATAAATACAGAGTCTGTGTTTACATTTCAAACTTGTCATTGCTTTGAATTACTATTGTTTGTATTGTGTGATGTTTTTCAGCACAGTTGCACTATTTAAACATTACCTGCACTTTTACAGAAGAAAATTATATCTGCAACTTTTCCATTTCTGAAAGGGCTGGTGTTTGGATTTTTACGTTTAAAAAAATTTTTTTTTATGTATTATAGGATCCTATTTGATGATGTTTTGCTTCAGATCATTGTTTGTGTTTCTGAGGCTCTCAAGAATGCGTGCAGCTCTCACTTGTAGCCAAAAACATGGGGAATGGTACTACATTTATCGTCATCGTTATCGCAATAAATAATGATACATTTTTAAGTCCATATCGCCCATCCCTAGTGGTCACTGCCACTGTTCACAATTCCTCTCCCGTGGCCTCATGGGACTCTAAAGTGTTCATCATATGAGCACTTCAGAATCTCGCTGAAAGTAGTAGGTCATCCGGGCACTTTTCACCTACTGTTTTTCAAATACTATTTATTTGGACATACTATGTTGGCGTACTGTTTCTCACATACTACAGCTGCAAGAAAAAGTATGTGAACCCCCTGCAGAATCTGTGAAGAGAGATCATACAAAATGCATGTTATTTTTTTATTTAGTACTGTCCTGAATAAGATATTTTACTTAATAAAATGTTTACATATAGTCAAGACAAAAAAATAGCTGAATTTATAAAAATTACCCCGTTCAAAAGTTTACATACCCTTGATTCTTAAAACTGTGTGTCGTTCCCTGGATGATCCACGGCTGTGTGTGTGTTTGTGATGGTTGTTCATGAGTCCCCTGTTTGTCCTGAGCAGTTAAACTGACCAACGTTCTTCAGAAAAATCCTTCAGCTCCTGCCAATTCTTCAGGTTTCCAGCATCTTTTGCATATTTGAACCCTTTCCAGCAGTGACTGTATGATTTTGAGATCCATCTTCTCACACTGAGGACGATTGAAATAAAGTTCAAACATTCACTGATGCTCCAGAAAGAAACACAACGCATTAAGAGCCGGGGGTAAAAACTTTTGAAGTATGTGAACCCCTTGCAGAATCTGTGAAAATGTGAATAATTTTAACAAAATAAGAGAGTTCATACAAAATGCATGTTATTTTTCATGTAGTATTGCCCTTCAGATGCAACAGAAGATACTTACATTTTTCCTGGAAGACAAATTAAGTATAATTGACCTTATAATTTACAAATTCTAAAAGTTTTCACCCCCCTCTTAATGCAGCAGATAATTATTATTATTTTTTTTTTTAAACCTATATGTAAACATGTACAATATCTTATTCAGGACAGTACTAAATAAAAAATAACATGCATTTTGTATGAACTCTCTTATTTTGTTAAAATTCTTCACATTTTCACAGATTCTGCAAGGGGTTCACATACTTTTTCTATATAGTAGGGAAGTATTCAATTTTGGACACTAATATGTGATTCTTTAATAATAACTGTCATTTTTGGCTGAACTATTCCTTTAATTATAATTAAGCTGTTTGGCTAGCTTCAATCAGTGATCATAAACATGCATCGTAATGTAATAAATGTGTTTGTGTCTCCGCAGACATGCAGATCTGTGAACAGCGTTGACTGGCGGTCTCTGGAGAAACATGGAGTCTTGTGCCGAGTCTCAGGGTGATCCTGAGAGAGCTCAGGTGAGCGCTCTCTCACACACACACACACACACACACAGATATGCATTATGTGAATATAATGAGCCGTTAGAGCTCACACACGCATGTATCGGCCTTCACAATGACAAGAACAAAGCTAACACTGCTGACACAAAACACACTTCAAAATCTCCACATTTTCTCTCCCATTAGAGACTACAAAAGACAGAAACACACCTCAGCTGTCATTGTTTGAGAGCGAGCCTGTGAATAATGAATAGTACAAATAGCTGATGCATGCTGGGATACCGCTTACTGCCCCAAAATAATATATTATATAACATATGTAAAACAATTAACCCTGTTTTTTTTGCATTGTTTCATGATGATTAAGACATTTTAAACCCCCTTTTTCATTACTGTTTTGTGTAAAAATAATTTGTTTTTACCTATAATGATTAATATAATCAATTATATATTTAAAAAAAAAAATATTAAGAGAAGCATTTATCATGGTAGAATTTGTTGCACTGACTTTAATGGTAACCGATTCATGTTTTAAAGATTAAAAATCTTTGGTTCAGTACAAAAAATACTGTTATAGGAATAAGACACACTTTAGATAAAATATGAAATGCCAGACATCTCAATTTTTTGGCATTGCGATGATCAGAATTTGCGGTTAAAATTCTTAATTGTCATACAAATAATGTCACAATGCTTTTGTCCAGAAAAAAATAAGCACATTCAATTTTGACTATTGAACATTTGTGTTTGTATTGCGTTTCTGGTTGTTTGCTAGTGTGCAAACTGCCAGTAAATCATTTCACACACAAGCCTCAGGTGTTACCCAGCATGCACCTTGTGAGCCACATACACTGAAGCGCTTTCTCTCACTTTCATTAACCTAAATAAATGTCTGTTGAGCAGGAGGTGTAGGTGTTGTGTAAGTATTTACTTTATTCATGAGCCACTAAAGCCTTTTGCAGGAAACAAGAGCTGTTTGTTTATTGTTAATTTCAGTAAAGTGTAGTTTATATTCTTCCAGCTCTATTTGCTTCACACGTCAGAAAATACATAAAGGTTTAGTGTCCACATTGAGATCAGATCTTCAGCTCTCTGGCGGCAGAGAAGGACGTCACTGTGCGCCAGACAATTTTGGCATTTGGTTCCCTGTAAATGAGTTGTAATTGCACCATTGCACACCATTCATTCATTCGTTCATTCACAGAAGCATCGGTTATTAGCTAATTAATTACAGTGCGTTCGCTCCTTAAGTATCTCAACGGCCCCTCCTACATCTGTACAAAGAATACACTGTAGTTCTGGTTTATGGGAGAATCTCACGAAAAAATGTGGCAATCATAATAAATATTTATTATTATTAATAATATTATTACTATAAATGAATAATTAGTTTTGTACAAAGAAAAAAAATTTAATTTCTCATTGCTGTATTAGTTAAATTCAGTACAACAAAAACTACCATTAATTATGTATACTTTCAATTGTACCTTTTTAATAATATAATATAATATAATATAATATAATATAATAATAAGTACCCTTCTAATGATATAATATATCATTATAATATAATATAATTAATGCAGTAGTGATAATTAAAATGTTGCACATTATGGTAATTAGAATTTGGGGAGGAAATAATGTATATAATTATAATAATAATCATGATGATGATGAAAATATAATAATAATAAGTACCTTTCTATAATATAATATTGCAGTAATGATAATTCAAATTTTGCACATTATGGTAATTTGGGGATGAAATAATGTATATTATTATAATAATAATAATATATTAATAATGTCACAATGTAAAAATGCTAATTATCCTAGAAATAGGCTTAATTTTCTTTTATATTTCAGGGTATCATTTAATTTTTTTTTTTTAAATTGCTTTGATTTTTGGGGTGAAAAATAACTTGGACATTTGTTTTTGCGAGGTTCACCCTTATTCTGAGAATTAATCTGATTTTTTTTATTTTTTATAAATAGTTTTTGAACACTTTTCAGTTTTATTGTCATTCCAGTCCTCGATTCTCTTCAGGCTGTTAATGGGCACACAATGAAACCGTAATTGATCAGCCATGATGCCTAAATTGGTTTGAAAATAAGAATCCACTGGCGTCATTACTCCAATGCTTTGAGTTATAAAGCTCACTCCCTTCCTGCCTGAATCATCTGAACGGAGAGAGGCGCGATGAGCTGTAAAGTCCGGAGGGATGTGAAAATACAGCTACTTTATGACACCTACTGGATAAATCAGTAAACCTTGACCCGAGAGCCAGACCTTATTTACAGGATCGTTTGTCATACTTTCGACCTGAGCGCTATCCCAAGATGCACTTTTAACCATTACAGTTTGTATGTTTGTGTGTTCTTGTGTGTTGAGTTTCTGTTTACATTGACTGTATGAACATTCCTTTAGATATTCAGTGATTTATTTAACAGACATTTTATGAATGTTTGTTGACATTCAAAAGTATGTGAAACGCAAACACAGCTGAAAGGAAAGCATTTCAAATAGTCATAGTTTCATCAGACTGACCCTGTGACCTCGTCTGATGTGTTTATATATGCGCACTGATAAGGAAACGCAGGATGACATTGGTGATAATTTTGCATCAGATGGAGGAACACAACAACACTCAGTTTGTCAGGAAACCTCTGCCACTAGTTTCCTGTCTTTGGAGGGGGGTAGATGACACAAACCCTCAGCGTCTCGTATCTGACAGGAGATGTCAGTCGTATGAGGCCATGAACATGATGTTTGACTAAATACAGACGCACAAACACCAGTGGAAATTGATTTAGAAATTCAGCAGCGTCAGAGAAAATAAAATGTGAGCTGCTGGAAATGCTCTTCAAATAGTCTCATGTTTATGTAAATGTTGAGAGTAATTACATCTACTGAAGTTTAGGTTCTTCAGAGCCCATCATCTATATTTGCTCTGACACTTCCGCTATTTATAGTCTGTCAATATCTCCATATTATGTCACTAATGAGTTACTGATTACTATGAATAATCAGTAGTGAAGCCATAGGGCCCTATCATACACCCGGTGCAATGTGGCGGCAGGCGCGAGTGTTTTTAGCTAGTTTCAGCCCAACGCAGTTATCATTTTCACGTCCAGCGCCACATTGTTTAAATAGCAAATGCACTCGTGCCATCTGTTCGCCCATGGGTGTGCTGGTCTGAAAACCAGGTGTGTTCAGGAGCATTGTTGGTGCGTTGCTATTTCGAGGAACTGAAAATGCAGTATTTTTTGTGTTATTTAAAGGGTGTGTTAGTAATATGCGCCTATAGGTGGTGCACAACGCGTGTACACTCGGCTTTATTACACACACATTTTTAAATATTAAAAATAAAAGGATTCCTCTCTGGAGAACTGTTCAGTCTTTCTGCTCACATGTAAATAGCGAATCTGCCATGGTGCAAGCGCAACTGGCTTTTAAAGGGAATGTGAGATGAGACTCTGATTGGTTTATTGCACGTTACGCCCAAAACACACCCATGACTCATTAAGAGACTAGGGACAACCCTTTTGGACCATGCGCTGTGCGCGCCGCCTGTTTTTTCCGTCGTTAAACTAGCAAAAGTGGATTCGGACACGCCCTAAGTACACATGCGCCGTGCGCTCAGAACGTTAAAATAGGGCCCATAGTCTTTAATCATATTCTGAAGTGAATTGAGTTTTAGTTCAGATTGTAAGTGTTTTCTTAATGTGCAGTTCTCTGTTTTCTGTAATGGCCTCGTGAAGCGGTTTATAGCCAATAGCTTGTTGTCAAATGAATGAATGAATGATGAATTATTAATACACAGATCATGGAAAATGGAATTGAGTCATGATGGGTTGGTGCAATTATTCAGATGTCAACTCAGGCATATTCAGGGTGGTTTGTAAATATGAGAAGCTTTTTAGCAAAGTTTGAATGCCGTTTAAGTAAAGGAGGTCAATGAGAACGTGTTTAATTTATAAATAAGGTGTTTTAGGTCAACTTTGTGTGTCATGTCAACTGTAGCGTGGCTGTGGGGTAAAAAGTAAACGGCACTGTCATAAATAAACCATTCATACACTACCGTTCACGAGTCTCTTATTCTCACCAAAGTTGCACTTATTTGATTAAAAATGCAGTAAAAACAGTAATATTGTGAAATATTATTACAAATTAAAATAACTGTTTTCTGTTTGAATATACTTTAAGATGTAATTTATTCCTGTGATCAAAGCTGTATTTTCAGCATTACTCCAGTCTTCAGTGTCACATGATCCTTCAGAAATCATTCTGACATGCTGAAGAAACATTTCTGATTATTATCAGTGTTATAAAACAGTTCATATCTTTGTGGAAACAATTTTTTTCTGACTAGAAAGTAAAAAAAACAGCATTTGAAATAGAAATCCTTTGTAACATTATAAATGTCTTTACTCTCACTTATGATCAGTTTAATGCATCCTTAAAAAATCTTTCTTAATACATTTTTGGGATACAGTGCAATCTTTTGATAAATACTCCTTGAGAAATGATTAGTTAATGTTTTTTTGCTTTTCTATAAATGCACAAAGGATTATTTAGTTTGCTTGGGGTTTCCAGACAGTTTCGTAAAGTAACTAATAATGAATTAAATCATAAAAAAAATAAATTTAATTTAAAATGAAAATATTTTAAGTAAAAATCAATCGCAAGGAAACCTGCATGTCATGTAAACGGAGAACCATGATAAGGAAATGTTTTGTAAACTATTGAAATAATAGTTTTAATTGTATGTTTTTTAAATTAATATTAAATTCAGTACAACAAAAACTACCATTATGTATACTTTCAATTGTACCTTTTTATTATAATATAATATAATTATAAAAATGTTAATATTTTAAGTAAAAATCACTCAAAATAAAACAAATATTTTGTTTGTTTACCTGCATGTCAGGAAAACCGAGAACCACGATAAGGGAATGTTTTGTAAAATTTGAAATATTAGTTTTAATTTTCAGTCTATAGTTTTCACACACAGTTTACTCACAACTCAATACAAAATGTCAAGTTACTGCATTTTGCTTTGACTTTGCAGTGTGGTATTTCCTTATTTAAGATAGCTAAGTAAAGGTGTGTGTGTGTGTTAAAGTGCAGTATTTGGTGTCATGTTTTCATTGTATCCAGTTCACTGACTGACCAGCTGTGAGAAACACTGAGCAAACAGACGGTCATCTAATGATCAACAGAGAGGGAAGAGAAACAGGGAGGAGCAGCGTCTGAGATGGAGGAGTGTGTGGGAAAGAGTAGAGCGAGAACAGAGCGATATGTGTTGTCCCGCACGCACAGTGTGTGTATGTATGATCTCTGTGTCCGCGCAGACGGCTCTGGCTTGCTAACGGTAGGATAGGGCTCCGTTTCTCTCTGTTACTCATAATACATCCAGACGGATGATTGATTGGCTGGGTGGGTGTAGACAGCGTTCTGTGTTGATCCCGAGTCTTGTGGTGATTATATGAGTGCTCTGTGTCTTATGGGATCTTGTATGATCTTGTTGGGCTGTAGATGTGCAGACGGGAGTGTTGTGTGATTTTTCTGAACAGTTACTGAACTCTGATCATCTGTGGGCTGCACTATTGTTGCAACTTTAGACACTGGAGTTTTACTATAGTAACAGCATTTGCATTGTGTGTGTGTGTGTGTGTGTGTGTGTGTGTGTTGTGACTGCTGGACACGAGACAGCTGTTGGATAATCTGTACGAGTTGTTTGTCTGCGGATGGTTGGCCAAAGCATGACTGTACTCTTCAGAAAGCAGGTCTCTGTCAGTTTAAATGTGTGTATCTGTGTCTGTATCAGGACATCTTCTATATGAAGAGTCCCGTCTCATGCCATGTTGACCCTGTCTCACAGCCTGTGTGTTAATACAACAATAGAAAACTAGATTTGTACATTTTCTGAAGAAAATGTTTTTTGAAATGGTGTTTGCCATGATGACATGATGCCCCAAAAATATGAAAATTCTGATTTACTGATATACTGATTTAACATATATTTTTTAATCTATTATCTATTATATTTATTTTATCTATAATTCTCAAACATGTGTGTGTGTGTGTGTATATGTGTGTATATGTGTGTATATGTGTGTATGTATATATATATATATATATATATATATATATATACACTCACCTAAAGGATTATTAGGAACACCATACTAATACTGTGTTTGACCCCCTTTCGCCTTCAGAACTGCCTTAATTCTACGTGGCATTGATTCAACAAGGTGCTGAAAGCATTCTTTAGAAATGTTGGCCCATATTGATAGGATAGCATCTTGCAGTTGATGGAGATTTATGGGATGCACATCCAGGGCACGAAGCTCCCGTTCCACCACATCCCAAAGATGCTCTATTGGGTTGAGATCTGGTGACTGTGGGGGCCGTTTTAGTACAGTGAACTCATTGTCATGTTCAAGAAACCAATTTGAAATGATTCGAGCTTTGTGACATGGTGCATTATCCTGCTGGAAGTAGCCATCAGAGGATGGGTACATGGTGGTCATAAAGGGATGGACATGGTCAGAAACAATGCTCAGGTAGGCCGTGGCATTTAAACGATGCCCAATTGGCACTAAGGGGCCTAAAGTGTTCCAAGAAAACATCCCCCACACCATTACACCACCACCACCAGCCTGCACAGTGGTAACAAGGCATGATGGATCCATGTTCTCATTCTGTTTACGCCAAATTCTGACTCTACCATCTGAATGTCTCAACAGAAATCGAGACTCATCAGACCAGGCAACATTTTTCCAGTCTTCAACTGTCCAATTTTGGTGAGCTCGTGCAAATTGTAGCCTCTTTTTCCTATTTGTAGTGGAGATGAATGGTACCCGGTGGGGTCTTCTGCTGTTGTAGCCCATCCACCTCAAGGTTGTTGCGGCTTCACAAATGCTTTGCTGCATACCTCGGTTGTAACGAGTGGTTATTTCAGTCAAAGTTGCTCTTCTATCAGCTTGAATCAGTCGGCCCATTCTCCTCTGACCTCTAGCATCAACAAGGCATTTTCGCCCACAGGACTGCCGCATACTGGATGTTTTTCCCTTTTCACACCATTCTAGAAATGGTTGTGCGTGAAAATCCCAGTAACTGAGCAGATTGTGAAATACTCAGACCGGCCCGTCTGGCACCAACAACCATGCCACGCTCAAAATTGCTTAAATCACCTTTCTTTCCCATTCTGACATTTCAGTTTGGAGTTCAGGAGATTGTCTTGACCAGGACCACACCCCTAAATGCATTGAAGCAACTGCCATGTGATTGGTTGATTAGATAATTGCATTAATGAGAAATTGAACAGGTGTTCCTAATAATCCTTTAGGTGAGTGTATATGTATATATGTGTGTGTGTGTGTGTGTGTGTGTGTGTGTGTTTTATATAAATATAAAAAAAAAATCTTAAATATATTTGGAATAAATCATTAATTATAGAAAACATTGAACTCTTAAATATTCAAAAACTGAATTATTAAATCTTAATATTTATAATAATATTATATCTATATAAATCTATTTAAAAATATGTTCTCATATATATATATATATATATATATATATATATATATATATATATATATATATATATATATATATATATATATATATATATATATATATATATATATATAATGTTATTCTTTACTAGATATTATTATTTATTATTTTATTTAATGAGTTTGTGTCTTTTTTTCATCATAAGCATGTGAACACAGTTTCTAGAGTGCTCTCACTCTCGGGTCATTTTAAATGCAAAACTAGATTTGTTTATTTTCCATCTGTATTTGTGCTGCTGGCATCTGTTCTTTACCAGTAAAACTATCCTCCATTCCTCTTTTTTTGGCATCTTCTGCGGTTGTCACCTCAACCTCATCTGCGTCAGCTGTGTCTGATGTTAAACGTCTGTCATTAGCAAGTGTTTGTGGACTCCTCTCCCACCAGCTGACAGACAGCATTAGCCGATCCGATGTGTTTGCCTTCCCAGACTTCATTGACATTTTCACACTCCTGAAGTGGATGGAAAGTGCTTCAGTGACATTACCACGCTGCTGCCTCCGCAATGTTCTCTCAAACAGAAAACAATTTAAAGGAGATTTGGTGCTAAAAATTGTCTGTCACACCATCTGAAATGGGCCAGCGGGATATTAAGGCTGACCAGATATCAGCGAGACCACAGGAGAGGTAATAGGATCCATCCCAGGACTAAAACACCTCACAGTGATCCCAACCCATTACCAGCCAATGAGATGCGTCCAAAAGCATCCTGGTGATAGATTGATACTCTATACACCAACTTTGCCTTCCTTTCTCCATCTCGGTTTTCTATCTCCCATCACTCCAGCTCTTTCGCTCTTTTATTTTAGCATTCTTGTTACCAAAACACTCATTTACTTATGTAATAAGAGATTTTTTGACTGTGAAAGAGTCAAAACATAACACCAAATTCTTTAAAGAAATATTTTCAGCATAATCATCAGCATTTACAGGTGCTGGTCATATAATTAGAATATCATCAAAAAGTTGATTTATTTCACTAATTCCATTCAAAAAGTGAAACTTGTATATTATATTCATTCATTACACACAGACTGATATATTTCAAATGTTTATTTATTTTAATTTTGATGATTATAACTGTCAACTAAGGAAAATCCCAAAATCTGTATCTCAGAAAATTAGAATATTGTGAAAAGGTTCAATACTGAAGACACCTGGTGCCACACTCTAATCAGCTAATTAACTCAAAACACCTGCAAAGGCCTTTAAATTGTCTCTCAGTCTAGTTCTGTAGGCTACACAATCATGGGGAAGACTGCTGACTTGACAGTTGTCCAAAAGACGACCATTGACACCTTGCACAAGGAGGGCAAGACACAAAAGGTCATTGCAAAAGAGGCTGGCTGTTCACAGAGCTCTGTGTTCAAGCACATTAATAGAGAGGCGAAGGGAAGGAAAAGATGTGGTAGAAAAAAGTGTACAAGCAATAGGAATAACCGCACCCTGGAGAGGATTGTGAAACAAAACCCATTCAAAAATGTGGGGGAGATTCACAAAGAGTGGACTGCAGCTGGAGTCAGTGCTTCAAGAACCACTACGCACAGACGTATGCAAGACATGGGTTTCAGCTGTCGCATTCCTTGTGTCAAGCCACTCTTGAACAACAGACAGCGTCAGAAGCGTCTCGCCTGGGCTAAAGACAAAAAGGACTGGACTGCTGCTGAGTGGTCCAAAGTTATGTTCTCTGATGAAAGTAAATTTTGCATTTCCTTTGGAAATCAGGGTCCCAGAGTCTGGAGCACACAATCCACGTTGCTTGAGGTCCAGTGTAAAGTTTCCACAGTCAGTGATGGTTTGGGGTGCCATGTCATCTGCTGGTGTTGGTCCACTGTGTTTCTGAGGTCCAAGGTCAACGCAGCCGTATACCAGGAAGTTTTAGAGCACTTCATGCTTCCTGCTGCTGACCAACTTTATGGAGATGCAGATTTCATTTTCCAACAGGACTTGGCACCTGCACACAGTGCCAAAGCAACCAGTACCTGGTTTAAGGACCATGGTATCCCTGTTCTTAATTGGCCAGCAAACTCGCCTGACCTTAACCCCATAGAAAATCTATGGGGTATTGTGAAGAGGAAGATACGATATGCCAGACCCAACAATGCAGAAGAGCTGAAGGCCACTATCAGAGCAATCTGGGCTCTCATAACACCCGAGCAGTGCCACAGACTGATCGACTCCATGCCACGCCCCATTGCTGCAGTAATTCAGGCAAAAGGAGCCCCAACTAAGTACTGAGTGCTGTACATGCTCATACTTTTCATGTTCATACTTTTCAGTTGGCCAAGATTTCTAAAAATCTTTTCTTTGTATTGGTCTTAAGTAATATTCTAATTTTCTGAGATACTGAATTTGGGATTTTCCTTAGTTGTCAGTTATAATCATCAAAATTAAAAGAAATAAACATTTGAAATATTTCAGTCTGTGTGTAATGAATGAATATAATATACAAGTTTCACTTTTTGAATGGAATTAGTGAAATAAATCAACTTTTTGATGATATTCTAATTATATGACCAGCACCTGTATATCAGGCTGTAGACAATAATTTTAGTGCATCACTCCATTTGTTTACTTATTATTACTTATCTAATGAACAGGAAATGCATTTATAAGCAAGCAAGCATGAGCATGAATAAAGATCAGCAGCTCATGGATATTAATTAAAGGCACAATCTGTAAGTTTTCGCCGCTAGAGGTCGCATTTTCAAAACAATAACAAAGGCGAGGCTTGATGACGCTATGAAGGAATATACGATGGGAGATGTCGTTTTCACCATCCAGAGAAGTATGGAATTCACGAATCATGTTCCCAGATGAGGTAAAGAATTCGTTTTTGTATTACCTGTACGTTAGATCTATTTTATGTCATTGTTAATGCTGCGCAGTTTTACATGTTTAAAACAATCATGCCTAAAGTAAATTTGAATGAACCCACAGTATTTGCAAGTAATGGCTAAATATTTTTGTGCAACACATACTGTATTTAATTTCACTGTCATAGACTTGGTCACCAGACTTGATAAAAAACATTACTGAAGTACAAACAAAGTGCAATATAACTGTATGTGTAATTTCATCAGCAGAATCCACAAAGAATTGTGTACAATAAATATTTGAAAAAACATGCAACAGCGGAGTCTCTGTCAAGTCCAAGTTTGCCGCAAAGCTCTTTCCATCTCAAAAACGCCACGCTGATATTGATCCTTGTTTTATTTCTCCATTTGTCACAAAGCCTGCTTGTCTCAAGGTCTAAGTACAATTCGGCCATCTGCGACACAACAGCGGCGTGCTTCCGCATTTGTCCACATGTGTTGCCATGGTTTCTACAAGCGGAAATCACGGATATTACGTCATTTATAGGCGACAATGACAAGGGACGAGCCATAACTTAAAATAGGAATTTCTCTGGATTTACAAATTCTTGGGAACTTTTGGGATAATGTAAGTACACAACTGCATGAAATATATCACACTGTGCAAGTGATATATTATATTAGGTTATATTACAAAAATCTTACATATTATGCCTTTAAGTGAAATGCATTACCATTTGCCAGGTTGTGCAACGGTTTGTTGAAAGGCAAGTTTCAGCAAAGGTGGGTTCTAGCTATTATCGCATACCACTTGCACCCAGTTTAACCAAGTCTCCTGCCTGGTCATATAAACATCATTTTACACATAGTTTGCTATATTTTTCTTTGCACAACAGCCAAAATAATAATACAGTTGGACCAAGAGAAACTGTGGAGGATACACAGAAAGATAGACAAAAAATGTCCTGGCAGCAAAAATTAAAAAGCCGCCTGGCATGTTTATTGGACGTGCATTTACCTAGAAGGCCTAGAAGTAATGATAATGGGATGACTTCAAGACCAAACCAAATATGTGACCCTAGACCACAAAAATCCAAAAATCATTATCTGACAGCTGAATAAGCTTTCCTTATTTTCCCTATTTCCTTATAAATAAGCTTTCCATGGATGTATGGTTTGTTAGAATATTTGGCCGAGATGCAACTAAATCTGAAAATCTGGAATCTGAGGGTGCAAAATAGTCTAAATATTGAGAAAATCGCCTTTAAAGTTGTCCAAATGAAGTCCTTAGCAATGCATATTACTACTAATAATAAATTTTTTATATATATGCGGTAGGAAATTTACAAAATATCTTAATTTAACATTACTTAATATGCTAATGATTTTTGGCATAAAAGAAAAGTCAATCATTTTGACCCATACAATGTATTGTTGGCTGTTGCCACAAATATACCTGTGCGACTTATGACTGGCTTTGACTTATGACTGGTCCAGGGTCACACATGTGACTCAATTTGACCACAACCAGTAGGCTTTGATTGCATGACAGTCTCATAAACAATAAGTGAAATTGAATTTGTCTGATTTTTGTGCAGTTTTTTTGAGCGTCCTGTCACAGTCATTTTGCTTTTAAGATTGAGTCCAGTTACAAGTATTCCTTTTAAAAAGCTATTTTTGAATGCTAACAGTGCAAAAAGGATGTGCAAAATCCACATATGTTAAAATCAACTAGTCAGTGGTTTGCCTGAACGGCTGAAAGGAGTTTTGCACATTCCTAAAAGCTTTTGTGAGTCACAGTGCTTTAATTTTCTTTAATTGTGCCCTCAGGACTGGCTATACCGCCCCTGGATGAGTGTGACGACTCTTTTTTAGGTGTAATCTTCTGCTCTGACTGTAGATTCTTCTGTGGCCTATTCTTGTTATTTTGTGTTGTTAAAGGCATGACGGTGCTGATCCAGCAGGAACACTGTGCTGTCACGTATCGACCTGTCGACTGTGAATGCACGTGTGTTTTTGTGTGCAAACGGACGTCGAATGCTCTTGAGTGTTTCACATTAATCTCCCTGTGGATTTGCTGGAAAACACCCGAACGCTGAGGGTTTAAAACATCAGCTGTCATCTTTGTTTCACAGGCCGCTTGACTCATCTGAATTCACTCCATGAGACGCTTACACAGTAATTTACGGGACTGTAAATCAAGGTGGTTTAAAAAAATGTTGGCAGCTGGGGCAGGAAACATAGTTAAACGTTAAACAAGACTGCTGACCCGAGTGTCGAAAGCACCTTTGGATTAATCAGTGAGAAAATGTGCATCTGTGAAATAATACCTTGAATTACAAAATACTTCTCTGACTGTATTTAGTTAAAGCTGCAGTCCGTAACTTTTTTTGGTTACAAATTATCCAAAATCAATTTTTGAGCAAGTACATAACCAGCCAGTGTTCAAAACTATCTCCTTACCTTACCACAACGGTAAGCTTGTAATAATGTGTTATAATTTGAGTGGTGCTGGTAACTTTCCGTGGGAAATTCGAGTTTGCTGCCCTTTGTCTTTGTGTCATTATGTCACGTCTGTATACATAAAGAAGGAGTCCGGCTAGTAGTAGTATCGCATGTGAGGATGCTGAAGGTGGCGGATCATTTAAAGCCTTTTCTCACAGCAGCTGGAATAATTAAATTTATCATTTTGATGGCGGATTGTAATCCAGAAAGGGCCAAACTACAATCATCAGTGACAACTGGAGATTCACCTGGAGTCAAAAGCAACGCTAATACACACTAAATACAAGTAGTCACGCAATACTGATGTTGTTTACATTTAACAATTTGAGAACAAAGTATAACAACAATAATAATTTGCAGTTTGATGTGATATGAGCTAATCGATCGTTAGATTCAATCACCGTTGGTAGCGTGATTTATTGTAATGCTTTTTTTTCTCAGTTTGTCAGAACATATGCGATTTCTGAGAGTTATCAGTGTATTGGTATATATGTAGATGTGCTCATTGTGTGTGTGTGTGTCTATTTCGTTCATTATGTCTAATATGTGAGTATTTTGACTTTGAATGAATGAATCAAAGCTTGAGGATGCTCAGAAGAAACCATGCTGATGCAAGGATTGATCGGATCGATGTGCTGGAAGATCATTTGCATCATGTTTTGGCCTTGAATGTTCATTTTATAACTTGCCTAATTTGATCATATGTTCAGCTCTGTTTGACCATATGTAAATTCATTCTGCAGAAGTATGTTGATTTGTCTCTCACATTTAGTGCTGAAAAAGGGAATAAACAGTCTCCATGTGGTGCTGGTGATGAGCAATTGCATTGATTCATTTGTCCAGACAGAATCGAGTGTCATTACCATAATTTTGCATCAGACCAGCACTACAGGAGAGCTAAATATGTCATATTTAGAACGTCAGCATTACATCAGCATTTAGTTTATTTTGTTCTGCAATCTGTAACCATCAGCTGTACTGATTGACTTGAGTCTGATTACATACACCAAGGGCCCTATCATACACCCAGTGCAATGTGGCGCCAGGCGCGATGTTGTTCACCCATGGGCGTTTGGTCTGAAAACCAGGTGTGTTCAGGAGCATTGTTGGTGCGTTGCTATTTTGAGGAACTGAAAACGACTGCGCCTTTGACCAACAAAAACCTGCTCTAAAGTCAATAGCGCAGTATTTTTTGTGTTATTTAAAGCGCGTGTTAATAATATGTGACTATAGGCGGGTCCACAACACGCATACACTCTGCTTATTACACACACAGGGACGCGCAGCAGCACACACACATTTTTAAATATTAAAAATAAAAGGATTCCTCTCTGGAGAAGCGTTCAGTCTTTCTGCTCACATGTAAATAGCGAATCCGCCACGGTGCGAGCGCAACTGGCTTTTAAAGGGAATGGGAGATGAGACTCTGATTGGTTTATTGCCAAAAACACACCCATGACTCATTAAGAGACTAGGTACAATCCTTTTGGACCATGTGTCTGGCGCGCCGACCATTTTTCCCATCGTTAAACTAGCAAAAGTGGATTCGGACACACCCTAAGTACACCTGCGCCATGCGCTTCAGACCGTTAAAATGGGGCCCTATCATTCAAAAGTTTGTGGTTTAAAGAAGTCTCTTATGCTCACCAAGGCTGTGTATGTGTATGTGTGTATATATATATATATATATAGATATAGATATATATATATATATATATATATATATATATATATATAGATATATATATATATATAGATATATATATAGATATATAGATATATATATAGATATATCTTTACTTGTTAAAATAACAGTTTTCATCATCATTACTCCAGTCTTCAGTGTCACATGATCCTTCAGAAATCATTCTAATATGAGGATTTGCTGCTCAAGAAACATTTTTTAGTTATTATCAATGTTGAAAACATTTGTGCTACTGATTAATATTTGATACATTTTTTACCAGGATACAAATAAGAAAAATTTAAAAGAGCATTCATTTACTTTTAAACATTTTAATGCATCCCTTGGTAAATACTAAGTATTAGTTTCTGTAAAAACAAAAAAAAAAGCCAAACCGAATGTGAATGGTAATGTATGAGTCACAGAAGAGTTGTATGTTTTGCTCCGCTATGTACATTTTTATTAATAAAAGTTTGACCCCTAAATAAATGTACTGTGCTTTTTTAAAATGATGGACGCTCACAGGAGACGAAGACTCCAGTCATAAAAGACGTCAGTAATAAAAAACATTTCATTCACATGGTAATGAGACGACATCACATGACCAGCTGAATAATACTGGCACTATTTTGCAAACCGTCCTATTATCAGACACTTTTGCTCACTGAATAAATGAAAGAGGGCTGGCTTTTCTTGCATTTTTACAGTGGCATTGAAACGCTTTTGCTTGATGCATGTGGCTAGTTATATATAAGATTGTCAAATAGAAATATCCATAAATAGACAATTTGTTAAGGAGAAACTTCCCGTCACTTTAAGATAACCTAAAGGAAACAGTCATGGTTTGGTTAAACGGCTCAGATGATCACTTCAGTATCTGGGTACTTTTGAGGCCTTCAGCAGGAAGTTGTTGCATCTGACAGTTTTATCACAATGAATTTTGGGAGGGCGACAGGAAACAGAATAGGCAAACATGGGCAGTAACATCAACACAGATGCTGGAAGCTTCTTGCAGGAGGAAGCGGATCAGACATTGAGTTGTTTAAGGATTATCGAACAGATGCTTTCCCGGCTGTGCAATGAAAACATGCCGTTATCCATGATAGAAACACATTTTGATTAGAATGGCTTGAGTTTTATCTCATTGGCTGAGCTGGAGAATGGGAAACTACTCTACTACTAGTACTAATAGTGCAGTATGTGCATTGTATGTTATAGCTTTCACATCTTCTGTTTACATTGAACAGCCAGATGACCTACTGCACTTGCTAAAATGTGAAGGATAGACATTGGGATACATGTATAAATAAAATACGGATTTTCATTTGAATTTTAGTTTAAAGTTGACTAATTTTATGTGCTTTCGTGGTTTGTAATTTTTAGTAGTTTTTGTTTTTTAGTATTTCTAGGTAGCTTTAATTTAGATAACTCAAATAATTATTTGAGTTTTAGTCATTTTAGTACTTCTTGAACATATTTACCCAGTTAGTTGCCAGGCTGTTTAAGTTTTAATGTTTCTTTTAGTTTAATATTTATTAAAAAATTTTTTTTAATTTATTTTAATTTTATCATTTATTTATTTATTTTTATTTTATTTTTTTACCAAAAACAATTTTTACTAGCTTTAGTTTTGGTTAACAGTAACAACACTGCCCTTTTATTTTATTTTATTTTATTTTATTTTATTTTATTTTATTTTATTGTATTGTATTGTATTGTATTGTATTGTATTGTATTGTATTGTATTGTATTGTATTGTATTGTATTGTATTGTATTGTATTGTATTTTATTTATTTTAATTTATTTTATTTTTTACATTTTATTATTATTTATTTATTATTATTTACCAAAAACTATTTTTACTAGCTTTAGTTTTGGTGAACAGTAACAACACTGCCCTTTTATTTTATTTTATTTTTTTTACATTTTATTATTATTTATTTATTATTATTTACCAAAAACTATTTTTACTAGCTTTAGTTTTGGTTAACAGTAACAACACTGCCCTTTTATTTTAGTATTTTTTTTTTTTTACATGTTATTATTATTTATTTATTATTATTTACCAAAAACTATTTTTACTAGCTTTAGTTTTGGTGAACAGTAACAACACTGCCCACAATTCAGTGCACCAAAGTGAAAGAGGCTTTTGGATTGATTCTGTGTTTTTTTTTTTTTTTTTTGGTGCTTAATCCCAGTAATGCAGAAAACAGCTTTGATACTGTCATAAGTGGTCAAACATCACAAATCCTTGAGCTTTTCAATCCGCTCTATCTGTTATTAAATTATATTTGTACAGAGCTAAACATTTTTAACAGATTAGATACACTGGTTTATCGTAAATTCAGACAGACTGACATGATTAGACTAGTTAGTTGTATGCCAAATATGTTCTCTTTGATTATGCAAGCAAATGAACAGCAATCCTCACGATTTGACGTGAGAAGGTTGTGGACATTTCTGTAGGTTTAATTAGATTACAGCCATCCAGCGCAGCTCCAAAAACGTTATTAATAAAACAATAACCTACATGATCTCAAACTGGATTCAATAGCCAATTACTCTCACAAGTGTGTTTGTTGTACTGTGATTGACAGATGTGCCGACCAATTAGAATCCCAGAGCTTTGTATTGTCATGGCTTTGATCTCTATAATCTTTGCTAATCCACATTGTCCGGACTGTGTCATGTTTGTGTGTGTTTGCTTAGTCTCTGTTCAGTTGGATTTTGTTGCCAGTGTCTTGTGTGTCATTATGTGTTTGTCATTTTTTACTAATGCTGCTTTTCTTTTTTCCCCTGTTTGTCTTTTTTTGTCCTTTTTTCCCCATGCTGTCTGTCTGTCTGCTGCCAACGTGTCCCAACGCACAAAATCTCACCAACACCAAAACCAACACTGCCTGGCGGACCCTTGATGTGTGTGTCTGTCTGTGATGTCTCTCTGTGTGTGTGTGTGTCTGTCTGTCTGTGATGTCTGTGTGTGTGTTCAGCATCATGCAGAGAGCAGAGAGAACCCTGTCACCCCAGGTAAGAAGCTGACATTCACCTGTGTGTGTGTGTATTTGTGCCCCTTCAAATCACCGTCTGCAAAGGCACTATGTTCAGAATTGGGATACTTAACATTATACATTTTATATGGCAATACACTGTATTAATAGTATGTGGTACAAAACCAAGAATGATTGTTTCATGCTGTTTCAACCTTATTCTTTGTTATAGTCACACAAATTCCCTACAATAAATATTTAATTCAGAGAATGGTGTCCAGTTATCATCTTGGAAATGAATTGTCTGTAGCATGATTGGAAATAAAATATAATGGTGAAAATTCATCTTTGCATCACAGAAATAAATTATAATTTTAAAGTATATTAAAATAGAAATTAAATTGTAATAATATTTCACAATATTGCAGTTTTTTCTGTATTTTTGATCAAATAAATGCAGGCTTGATGAGCATAAGAGACTTCTTTCAAAAACTTTCCAAACTTTTGCAATTTTATATGTATAAATGGTATTTTTTTATTTAAAATAGTTTGATATTATGCCATAACATTCTCTGTATGTATGTGTGTATGTGTGTGTGTGTGTGTGTGTGTTGAGAATATCACAGTATCTGCTCTCATATATGGAGACTGTGGTTGTGCAGTCTAGTTTCCAGTCTAGAATATTATCTTTCTGTATATTAAAAGCACCTGTGATGTCATTTCCTTTGTCAGTTTCCAGCAGAAAGTGCACCGATGATTTTTTTCAGAATTACTCTGATGGGCAGCGAACATGCTAATGCACTTATTAATATAAACACGTTCAGATGTATATTACAGTCAAACTGACATCATTGTTCTTGTATGTATTTGTTCCACAAATCCACAAATATACAAAAGTAAAGAAAGGGACCTTTTGGATGTGTCAAAGAACATTAGAAATGTAGATTTGAGATGTAGAAAGAGCAGAGAATGTAGATCAAGATGACTCACAATCTGAGATTTGGCTGTTTGGTTAATTGGCTCATTAGTAATTAGTTTCACAGTCTCAATGAAGATGGTAAAATATTCAGATTTCATCTCAAACAAGCATCTCTAATAAATGATTAGCATAAATATGATTCAGCTTTGTCAGTTCAGCTTCTCTTTTATTTGCATTTTTAATCACATTAAGTGTCTGATCCGTGTGTGTGTGTGTGTTGTTATACACATATTCACTAGAAGCTTGTGTCATTTCCCCCAACACCTTTTACACTGTGTCATTGGATCATTCTTATGCAGATTCTGATGTGCATTTAATTTCCTCAGCTGAAGATGTGCACAAACACAGTCATTGCTGATTTACGGCCATCTTGATGCAGTGAGAAAATAAATAGAGTTTCAGCTCAATACCATGTAATAATTGTACCTGTTTTTATTCTGTGCATTGGCCACTAGAGGGAGCTCTGTACAAAAATATGTGCATCTCAGAGTCTCAGAATCTCAAATTGACCAGTGCATGAAAAACCATTGCCTGTAGAGTCTTGCCTTAAAACCAGATTTTACCAGATGTGTGGTGTGGAAAACAGCCACTGATTCAGCGTTCAGGTGTTTTATAAATGCATCTTCTGTCCCTGTTGTATTTCCACAGCTGCCTTAATGCCTGGTGATGATACGGCGCTTCTGACCCCGGGAAGGATGAGTCAGCGTGGGAAGGAGGCGGGGCTGCACACGCCCAGTAAAGACCTGCTCACAAGCCCCTCCCTCAGCCCGGGCGTCAGCTACAGCCACGGTAAGAGAACATGCGCCACACTCGGATTTCTCCCAGAAGTCTCTATGGGTGGAAGGCTCTGCGGTGCGTTTGGTCGAAAACGTTTTAAAGGCCGCATCTGCATGAAAGTGGAAATCTGATCCCAGACCAGTTCAGTTTATAGGTTACAGTTCCCTGGTTACATCAGCAGTGAAGTGCTTTGAGAGGTAGAAAATCAAATCACTTTATTGTCATTTACACCATAAACACAAGCGCACAGTTGGTGCAGTCTTCACAGCATGACAGTATGGATAACTAAGTACAGGATATATACACATGTACAGTAGTAAACAATATAACACAGGGCAAGAGGACATAGTTAAATCAATAGTCACAGTACACAGAAGTTATTACATGGTTCTAAAACGTTGTGAAAACAACAATAGATCATGCATAATGGGACCAGAAGCATTTACTAAGAAAGTCAATTTTAATTTCAGTGTTGACTTTAACACTTTGTTGGCTTTACTAGACCAGTTTTTCCCCCGTCTAGTGTTAGTTTTCACCACTAGAGGCTGCTGAAGTGTCATGAAACCAGACCAGAACACAGTGTTTCCAAGTATACTATATGTGCAGTCTTTTATTGTTTAGTTTCTAGTCAACATAATTCTTAAAGTCATGGACAATCAAGGAATGGTAAAATTGTAATTTGGAAATGTACAGT
Source organism: Rhinogobio ventralis (assembly GCA_039654625.1). Classification (NCBI taxonomy): domain Eukaryota; kingdom Metazoa; phylum Chordata; class Actinopteri; order Cypriniformes; family Gobionidae; genus Rhinogobio; species Rhinogobio ventralis. The sequence goes on from CM077207.1 coordinate 4,125,875, forward strand.
CGTTTACACCTCACTCTCGTCTCATATCTTGTATCTTGTTTTGGTGCGTAAACCTGTTTAAAGGGGGCATAGCACACACAGTTTCTGCCAATCTCATGTTAATCTTGAGTACCTATAGAGTAGTATTGCATCCTTTATATCTCTGAAGAGTTTTTAGTTTTATCAGATTTATAAAAGACAGATAAGCAGTACCGATTCTTTCCGAAAACAGCCGAACTTGTGAAGGCATGCAGTGGGCGCAGCTAAAGAATCTCGAGCACACACACACACACAATACATCATCGCATTATCCCTGGATAACTTTTGATACACTATACGTTCGTGTTGTTCACATTATATGCACTTATGCACCGATTGCCAACAAAACACAGACATTTGATGCAGTTTCACTCACCGCCTGCGGTTCCAGCTCATGACCAGGAACAAACAAACACACTTGCAGAACTCCGTTGCTGCTCCGGGAAAAAAACTGCATCCACTGTTTCCTTAACACTGGGTTATTTGGGAAGCTGAACAAGGTGATCTTTCCCTCACGACCTGAAACACACTTTTTTGATTTGACATTGTTGATTTCATGGTCTAAAACGACATGCCAGCGCTGCCGACAGCCTCTGTAACCCGAATGAAGCTCGTTGATGATGCTCTCTCTCTGGGTGATGTGTGTGTCTGTGTATGTGTGTGCTCATCCGGGAGAAGTGCCCATACAAGGAATTCTGTCCTTTATGACGTCATACAGGGCCATACTTAAAAAAAAAAAAACTCTGAAGGAGTGTATTTGGCACAGAAATACTCTGTCATACGTCCAACTTATTTTTTTTTTATTTTGGCCATGTTTCGCATGAGAATCAACTCTTTAACAGTGTAAATAAGTCAGAATGCATGAAATGGCATTAGACCCCCCCCCTTTAATTATTCAAAGAATACAGCTGTGATCCGCACTCAAATTCTTTTAGGCACTTTATTTAATATTTTTTCACATTATTCAGGGGAATAAAACACATTATTCCCCTGTGAATAATGTGAAAAAGTATTAAAAGTGCGGATCACAGCTGTATTGTAGAAATTTTCTGTAGTGAATGTTTCTGGTTACACTTCCATTACATCACTCTTTGCGCAATTCCTTCATTGACCACATTCAAATCACCAGACTTTGTTATATTATGTTAATCTATTAATTCCAGTGATTGAGAACTGGCATACTAAAGGAAATCCACCCAAGCAGTCTCTATAATGAAGCTTAAGCCACACAAGGTGTACAATACGGTGAATTTGCCATGATTAAGGGTTTTTAATTATTTTAATAAGTGTTGAATATCAATAATTATGTATGTATATATGTATATGCATGGCTTGACATTAACTTTTTTGCTCACCAGCCACTGTGGTTAGTGGTTTTCCAAAGTTACTAGCCACTCAGAATTTTCACTGGCCACAATTTTGACATCCATACTATGGGGAAAAACAGCCATAGATATTTTTAATATTATCTCATAATTTGGCCTGACGCATTACACTGTTACACATGCGTTTTCTTTCTCCACTGTTTATGTTCACGTAAAACAGAACTGACTGTGTTTACGTGAATAATCACCAAGACTGGCATTATTTTACATTACATTATTTTGTGTGTGTTTAAGCACAATAAACAGTGAAAAATAACTCAATTTAGCACTGAGAGGCGGCTTTATGTGCGCAGACTTTGGGTGTGAGCACAAAATCTGCGGGAATAAGTCAAATTATGCGCAATACATGCAATCCCACACCAAAAATCAAGCCTTGTAACACCAACAATATAATCCGGAGCAAATGAACGAGTGAGTGGAGGCGGGTTTGTGTGTAACTCGCTGTCGGAGAGATGAGAGAAAGTGCAGCAGGTATCGTATATCTATCATGCAGAAAATTAGTTTTGAAAGCGTTTCAGATTTTTCAGTATCGAAAAATCTATATTTTTGACATTTATTATTTCAGATGCCTTTTTAAAAGACTACAATTGAAAAATGTTTATATAAAATTCAACACGCCAAAGTGGCTAGTAGGAGTGACTGCGTTACACGCCACTTCTGAAATACACCCGTGTGTGGCGGGTTGGCGGGTGTTAATGTCAAGCCCTGTATATTTATAATAATTATGCATATGTATGCATATATTTTATTTATTTATCAAATAAAATTTTGAAGTCCATCTAAAGTCTAGTCAATCTAGTAAAGTGATGCCAGACCCTGACAGTCTCACATAGGTCAAAGCTCAAGCTCACTGTGATGTTGTGTGGAGTGTCCATGTGATTGCCGTAATCCCTGTGTCATTTACAGCCACCTGTGATACACACACACACCAGTCTCAAATCTCTACACCACAGTTATTAATGCTGCCAGAGGATTTGGCTTTTATAATGATGATTTTAATCTGATTAAATGCACCAGGTTCCTGTTTGTAGAGCTTGTCATGGTCTCTGATTCGAGCACTCGCGTTTGGAGCGTCATATGTGTGGCGTGACAGTTGTTTTCCATTGATCTGAAAGGCTAGACGCTGACACACACCATCACCTCTGCACAAAACCTTTCAGTGCCTTCGGACCCTCTCGAATCATGTCAGGTCTCCATAGCAACAGCAATTGCATCTCGCCATCCTTTTGAAAGGCCATTCAGCCTCTCCTTTATGTTCTCGGATGAATCACGGCGGTTTGGGTGTGTTCTGATGCTTACAGATGTATAAAAGAAAGTTTCATTGTGAGTTCATCTCGCAGATGTGGGCCACGTTCCACTCAATTATTCATTGCCGTTAGCAGCAACCCGACACCAGACGCACCCGAGCTTTCTCCCGGTGAGATAGCACCCGGAATAGCATCAGTACACCAACTGAGATGCACACAAATCCTCTTTACTGGCCTTCTCGCTCTGTTTGAGATGAAAGCAGGTGTGGTTGGCCTGGATTTATTGGATTACAGCCCACGGTAAATGGGGTTAAAATGCACAGCATGCAGCTCAGCCAATCAGAAGTTGCTTTACCTACATGTTCCGTCACTGTGGCCAATCAGATGCAGGGTAATTTGCATATGGGAGGTTGTGTGTGAGCATGCTTTTCACATATCGTCTAGTGTCTGGGAATATTATGGCAGTTCTGTGGACCAATGAATGTTTGATCACCAATGGAGAGGGTTGGACGTAAAACATTTTTGTATGAATAACTTGTATATTAATCTTCCTGTACACAAGGCAAGTACTTAACTAGTGCTAGTACTCTAATGCTTAGTTAGTGTGTGTTTAGTATAATTATGTCATGTTGTTTGTATAGTTGTATCCTCCTTTGCTGGCAATGGTACCTGGTGAGAACAGAATTCAAGTTTTAGTGTACATTAGTGAATCTACTCATTAAAATGTAATTGAAAGTGATTTTGTGGTGGAGTATTTCAACAGATGAGATTCTTGAGGATAGTTGTCTGGACGGTCTGACTCATAACGCTTATTTGTTAGGCTGGTAATCCAGGCTCATGGCCAGGTTGCATAAGGCTTCTAGTTGCTTCCAAAGCAGAAGACTCTAGTACCATTAGTGGATTGACCAGGTCTCAAGCCCATGGTGTCGGAAAGCATCGTATTTGTTGCTTTTGCTTAATTTATCACTCTTATATTTGCGCTTCTTTGTCTAGGTTCAACCAGTGTCATGAGGTGCATCCTGGGATGCTTTTTAAACAATATTAATGCTGTATAAATGTATGCTGGGCAATTTATATTAGTCTTCACTATTTTTTAGGGATGCACAATACATCTGTTCTGTTGGTTATCCGCTGATTTTACAGAGCATTTTTCAATTTATCAGTATCGGTCAATATTGCATATATCAGCTGATATTAGATAATTGTGCTTGCTCTTTTTCCCTATTTATTTAGATTACCTTTGCTGTCATCTAAGGATCATCAACCCCCTATGCACACCTTGGCCCAATTGCCATTGGCTAGTACATTTTTAGTTTACTCGCTAGACTGAATAATTCCAAATGAACTATTTGGCTATTGAACTGTTCGTTATTTTGACAGGAAAATACAACAAAGAATATCGTTTACATGTAGCGTGTCGATTCTGCATGGTATGTAAGACTATCGCTCTCTCTCTTTGCGTGTGTGAGAAACACAATGCTCTAAGCAAAGCGCCGGCAAGTCGTGCATCTTCACACTAGAGATTGCTGTCAAATACAGATACGCTGCAAAACCATTGAGCTGAATTGAAATAGTACAGATCGCTTGGCGGAGAGCGAAACTCTCAGGGCCCTATTTTAACGATCTGAGTGCATGGTCTGAAGCGCATGGGGCAGGTGCGCTAGTTTAACGATGGGAAAAACGGTCAGTGCGCTAGGCGCATGGTCCAAAAGGGTTGTACCTAGTCTCTTAATGAGTCATGGGTGTGTTTTGGGCATAACGTGCAATAAACCAATCAGAGTCTCATCTCCCATTCCCTTTAAAAGCCAGTTGCGCTTGCACCATGGCGGATTCGCTATTTACATGGCGGAATTTGCGAGTGGAAAGACTGAATGCTTCTCCAGAGAGGAATCTTTTATTTTTAATATTTGGCATGTTTGTGTGCTGCTGCGCATCCCTGTGTGTGTAATAAGCAGAGTGTATGCGCGTTGTGCACCCGCCTATAGACGCATATTACTAACACGCGCTTTAAATAACACAAAAAATACTGTGCTATTGACTTTAGACTAGGTTTTTGTTGGTCAATGGCGCAATCGTTTTCAGCTCCTTAAAATAGCATAATAGCTTCTAAAAAACACACTGGAGAGTAAAATCTAAGAATTTATTAGCCAATGGCTAATGATAGACATTATTTAGTCACCCAGAGTGAAGATTTAGTCGCATATGCAAGTGATTTACTCGCATTGTAGAAAGTTGATCATGTAAACTAGTCAACCACTAATTACAGGTTACGTGCCACAAACGCAATTACACAATTCTCTGAATCATCTTTGTGAATAGTACAGTGGTCTGAATAATTAACTGCTTGACTGCTGACACTACGCTAGTTCAGTTTAACCTGCTGAGTTACTCATTTAGTTGAGTGGGAAAGAGTTACAAACCGTAACTGTTTTTCTTGCGGAGATCAGTTTCACATGAGGAATACCCACACCTGCTCAGGTTACTAAACACTCTCTCACACACTGCTGCAGGGAATGAAGCACGGATAACACACTACTGAGCAAATGAATGAAGTACAAAACAAGAGACAAAGGCTTTAAGAATTAAAGGAACAGACTGCACTCAAATACAAAGCAGACATCAAGTGGCTTTTTATGGAAAAGATTAACATGCTGTTGACCTCGGGTGTTTTTCCACATAGTTTATATGTGTGTGGGTCAGATGGTCTGACATCCCCCTCCGCAGAGGATAAACAGATCCCCGTCCCCAGAGGAACTTCTCCAGAGCTATGACTGCCGTCATCAGCGCACAGCTTACGGCTCAGAGCTATAGTGGGCATGTTTTCACCCATCTTTGGCTAAAGGAACATCGCCTGGCGTGTTTGATTGTGCTCGGTAGCTTTACGGATTACCAGCAGAGATACCGTCTGAAATTAGCCGTTGGCTCACCTCGCATTTCACTTTCATTCAGAGACACAATCGGCCCGTAAAGACTCTCCTGATCGGCACAAGACCAAATGGCTAGAGTGCAGTAAACAAATAAACAGTCAAATTATTCTGACCTAGATAGATAGACAGACAGACATAGACGGATAGATAGATAGATAGATAGACAGACAGACAGACAGACATAGATACATAGATGGATGGACAGACAGATAGATGGATGGATGGTCGGACGGATGGACGAACGGAGATGGATAGATAGACAGACAGATAGATAAATCGACAGATAGGCAGACAGACAGTCGGATAGATAGATAGATAGATAGATAGATAGATGGACGGACGGACGGACATAGATACATGGATGGATGGACAGACAGATAGATGGATGGATGGTCGGACGGATGGACGAACGGAGATGGATAGATAGACAGACAGATAGATAAATCGACAGATAGGCAGACAGACAGTCGGATAGATAGATAGATAGATAGATAGATAGATAGATGGACGGACAGACGGAGATAGATAGACAGGCAGACAGACAGATAAATGGACAGATAGGCAGACGGACATAGACAGATAGATAGATAGATAGATAGATAGATAGATAGATAGATAGATAGATAGATAGATAGATAGATAGATAGATAGGCAGACAGACAGACAGACAGATAGATAGATAGATAGATAGACAGACGGACGGATAGACGGACATAGATAGACAGACAGACAGAGATGGATGGATGGATGGATGGACGGACGGACAGATGGATAGACAGACAGACAGGTAGGTCGGTCGGTCGGGAGAGAGAGATCAGTCTGGTCTTGAGCTCTTTTAATGGAGGTCTTGGGTTGTTAAATGCTACTCAAATGAAGCATAACTTCCATTCAGCTCAGGATAATGAGCAATAGGCTTTGAATTATACATCCACCAGAGCATCTTAATTAGTTATGTTAATTAGGGCATCATTCACAGCCATCCTGCTCCCTCATCCGTTTGGTGCTCCTGGTTCTTTTTGGTGAGACTGTTGCCTAGCAACTTCAGAGTGACATCAGCAGACTCTGGGAGGAATGCTCTGATTGGTTACGATACCCAGTGTGAATTCTGATTGGATAGAGAAAAGATGAATCTGGAGTGTTTAAAAGCCTCTTAAACTGCTTTATCCTCTACTTTGAGTCATCTGGAGCTCTTCTTGAGTTCATTGACCAAAAACAGCCTGAACTTACACAAGCTGTACTGAGAAACAGACAGAGCTTCACTTGAATTCCCAGCAGTCTGCATGGCCTCCTCCTGTGAGCTTCATGTTGACATTTCACTCCAAACAAACAGCTTCTAAATTGACTTGAAGATCATCACTTTTCCCCTTTGCGTCCTTTGTTTAGGACAGCTTATTAGTGCTGTTTTGCGTACTACTATCGTCATAGTTGGGTTCAGGGATTCAAACTAATTCCCCTTGCTCCAATTTACATGGCATCTTTGACTGGATTATGTAGATTTTGACCATTATGCATATGTGTATTTAATTAGTGGTGCTTGCTCATGTAAGCTTAGGTTAGTGATTTGAAAAGCATCAAATTTCACCATGTAATGTTTCTTATTGTCTGTTACTTGAAGGCAATGCTGCTTGAGTTAGCATTGTAACCTAAGTGTAAGACTTTGGTAAGTTTAATTTGGCTTTGTAACATTATTTTAGCACAGTAACCTGCTAACTGTCAGATTTGAGTTGTATGAAAGGCTTGTGATGGATGTCAGATTTGACCGTTCATAGTGTGATCAGGTTGGATGCGTGTCTGCATCCGGAGATGCTGATGGCCGATGGCTTGATTCTGTTTTCACCAGCACTGTCAGCAGAGACGGTTTGAGAAGGAGGCGTGTGTGTGTTTTAGATATTCAGCTACAGTATCCTCCATAAATCATTCTCTCTGAACGAGCTGCATCACAGGATCTCTGAGAGACGGAGAAAGAGAAAATCAGATCTGACTGCAATGATCTGACTGAAACATGCAATGATTCACAAACAACCATAAAGTTAAATGCTTATTAATGTGATTTAAGAAGTCATATTTCAAATTATTTTTTGCATATATATATATATATATATATATATATATATATATATATATATATATATATATATATATATATATATATATATATATATATATATATATATATATATATTTATATATATACCCAACTATACACATACACCGATCAGGCATAACATTATGACCAATATTCCGATTGGATTTGGAGGCCAAGTCAACACCTCAAACTTGTTGTTGTGCTCCTCAAACCATTCCTGAACCATTTTTGCTTTGTGGCAGGCGCATTATCCTGCTGAAAGAGCCACAGCCACAGCCACCAGGGAATATCGTTTCCATGAAAGGGTGTACATGGTCTGGAACAATGCTTAGGTAGGTGGTACGTGTCAAAGTAACATCCACATGGATGGCAGGACCCAAGGTTTCCCAGCAGAACATTGCCCAAAGCATCACACTGCCTCCGCCGGCTTGCCTTCTTCCCATAGTGCATCCTGGTGCCATGTGTTCCCCAGGTAAGCCACGCACACGCACTCGGCCATACACGTGATGTAAAAGAAAACATGATTCTTTAGACCAGGCCACCTTCTTCCATTGCTCCGTGGTCCAGTTCTGATGCTCATGTGCCCACTGTTGGCGCTTTCGGCGGTGGACAGGGGTCAGCATGGGCACCCTGACTGGCCCCATACACAACAAACTGCGATGCACTGTGTATTCTGACACCTTTCTATCAGAACCAGCATTAACTTCTTGAGCAATTTGAGCTACAGTAGCTCGTCTGTTTGATCGGACCACACGGGCCAGCCTTCACTCCCCACGTGCATCAGTGAGCCTTGGCCGTCCATGACCCTGTCGCCAGTTCACATTCCACTTTTGATAGATACTGACCACTGCAGACCGGGAACACCCCACAAGAGCTGCAGTTTTGGAGATGCTCTGACCCAGTCGTCTAACCATCACAATTTGGCCCTTGTCAAACTCGCTCAAATCCTTAAGCTTGTCAATTTTTCCTGCTTCTAACACATCAACTTTGAGGACAAAATGTTCACTTGCTGCCTAATAAATCCCACCCACTAACAGGAGCCGTAATGAAGAGATAATCAGTGTTATTCTCTTCACCTGTCATAATGGTCATAATGTTATGCCTGATCGGTGTACATATACACATGTATGTGTGTGTGTGTTTATATATGCTTTTGCATTTTACATTATATACACAAGCACATCAAGCACAATTTTCACTTCCATAATGCATACAAATGTCATTCTTAATACTTTAATGTGAAATATATTATTTAAATGTAAAGGTATTTATGAGAGTTTTATAATATCTATTTTATGCTGATTTAATTAAAATATCATTGTGCCATTGAGAGTACTGAGAATTTTAAAAAAAGTATGTATATCCATCCATCATCCCTGTATCCATCCATCCATCCATCCATCTCTGTATCCATTCATCCATCCATCCATCTATCCATCCATCCATCCATCCATTCATCCCTGTATCCATCCATCCATCCATCCATCTCTGTATCCATCCATCCCTATATCCATCCATCATCCCTGTATCCATCCATCCCTGTATCTATCCATCAATCCATCCATCTCTTTATCCATCCATCAATCCCTGTATCCATCAATCCCTGTATCCATCCATCCCTGTATCCATCCATCCATCTCTGTATCCATCCATCCATCCATCCATCCCTGTATCCATCCATCCATGCATCTCTTTATCCATCCATCATGTTTTTGTTAGATTCAGCACATATGCCACATCATGCAGTCAGGTCAGAATGAAACTGAAAAGAGGTACAGATGTCTAGTGACCTAACAGCTCTAAGCTTTTTTTCCTCCACTGATTGTCAGTGCCGTCCAAGAATCTGAGCCGGCGCTCTTTCTCTCTCTCACTCTCACACACAGACGCTCTAGAGCGAGAGGGAGGGAGGGAGGGAGGGAGGGAGGGCGGGCTATAGTGAGTAACAGTGAGAGAGCCTGTGTGTTTTCAGAGCGCAGTTGGTCAGCTGTAGTACTAGCAGCAGTGGAGTATGTCTGAGCGTGTGTACGTGTGTTTGTGGTGACTGCCGAATTACCGCAGCAGCCCCTCAGCCTCATCCTCCTCAGGGTGAGGCCGCCCTACGCCCGCCCTCATGATGAAGCAAGAAGGGATTCTGGGCCGCCGCCGGTTCTCCACCTGTGGAGGAACCATCTCGGGCCGCCCGCCCCATCCTGAAGGACGCAAACTCATACGCAACGCCTCGTTTGGGGGGTACAACGAGCTTTCCGTCTGCTTGCCAGGTGGGTCCATCTCAACAGCCTGGTGTGAATCAGGAAACTTTTACATGTTTTATTTGTTTGGCAGGTAGTTGTGATCGCGTTCCTCTGCTTTTGTGCCAGGATGGGTTACAGTGTGAAAGATGAGTGTAGCCCAAGTCTATTAAGTTTTACAGTTTTGGTCACTTGAATCTGTCAACTGAGTGTGTGTGCGTCTGACTCTTGACTGCCCTCCAAACTAAAGTGCATCTATTAACTGACAGCACATTAGCATCTGTTACTCATTGCATCTCTATCCGTCGAGTGTGTGACGCACCATGTCTCTTTCAACCGTCAATGGCACTTCCTGCTATTTAATGCACATTTTTCAGTAGTCAATACTAGAGATCGGAGTCGTAACGATTTGGGTTCCACTTAAAGTCTTTACTCTTATTTTAATAATTAAAGAAGAATTTTTCCTAACTATGCACTCAACAATAAACCAAACAAAAATGTTACCAATTTTTTTTTACTAATATATTGAGTATATTAATAAATTATTCTTTAATAATTTAAATAATAATAAAGTGAATAATTTAAAGTAAATAAATTCAACTAAAATGTAATTTGTGTATGTGTGTGTGTGTGTGTGTATATATATATACACTCACCTAAATGATTATTAGGAACACCATACTAATACTGTGTTTGACCCCCTTTCGCCTTCAGAACTGCCTTAATTCTACGTGGCATTGATTCAACAAGGTGCTGAAAGCATTCTTTAGAAATGTTGGCCCATATTGATAGGATAGCATCTTGCAGTTGATGGAGATTTGTGGGATGCACATCCAGGGCGCGAAGCTCCTGTTCCACCACATCCCAAAGATGCTCTATTGGGTTGAGATCTGGTTAATGTGGGGGCCATTTTAGTACAGTGAACTCATTGTCATGTTCAAGAAACCAAATTGAAATGATTCGAGCTTTGTGACATGGTGCATTACCCTGCTGGAAGTAGCCATCAGAGGATGGGTACATGGTGGTCATAAAGGGATAGACATGGTCAGAAACAATGCTCAGGTAGGCCGTGGCATTAAACGATGCCCATTGGCACTAAGGGGCCTAAAGTGTGCCAAGAAAACATCCTCCACACCATTACACCACCACCACCAGCCTGCACAGTGGTAACAAGGCATGATGGATCCATGTTCTCATTCTGTTTACGCCAAATTCTGATTCTACCACCTGAATGTCTCAACAGAAATCGAGACTCATCAGACCAGGCAACATTTTTCCAGTCTTCAACTGTCCAATTTTGGTGAGCTTGTGCAAATTGTAGCCTCTTTTTCTATTTGTAGTGGAGATGAGTGGTACCCGGTGGGGTCTTCTGCTGTTGTAGCCCATCCGCCTCAAGGTTGTGCGTGTTGTGGCTTCACAAATGCTTTGCTGCATACCTCGGTTGTAACGAGTGGTTATTTCAGTCAAAGTTGCTCTTCTATCAGCTTGAATCAGTCGGCCCATTCTCCTCTGACCTCTAGCATCAACAAGGCATTTTCGCCCACAGGACTGCCGCATACTGGATGTTTTTCCCTTTTCACACCATTCTTTGTAAACTCTAGAAATGGTTGTGCGTGAAAATCCCAGTAACTGAGCAGATTGTGAAATACTCAGACCGGCCCGTCTGGCACCAACAACCATGCCACGCTCAAAATTGCTTAAATCACCTTTCTTTCCCATTCTGACATTCAGTTTGGAGTTCAGGAGATTGTCTTGACCAGGACCACACCCCTAAATGCATTGAAGCAACTGCCATGTGATTGGTTGATTAGATAATTGCATTAATGAGAAATTGAACAGGTGTTCCTAATAATCCTTTAGGTGAGTGTATATACACACATAGTGCTGTCAAATCGATTAATCGCATCTAACATAAAAGTTTGTATTTACATATTATTATCTTTATATCTATTATATATATGTTTATCTGTGTGTGTGTGTGTGTGTGTATATATATATATTATTTATATATAATAAAATATATACACAATTACACACACATATTATGTAAACAAACTTTTATGTTAGATGTGATTAATTAATTTGACAGCACAATTTTTTTTGTTTGTTTGTTTATATATATATATATATATATATATATATATATATAAACATATATAAACATTTCTATTCTATTAATAGTTAGGGAATAATTTATCCTAAATTTAACATTTTTGGTAAGGTTTTTTATTAATAATGTTATTATATTATTATTGATTTAATTTAATATTATATTTCAATAGTTCATTGTAATACGTTTTTTATTTAATTGTACTGATTTATTTCTCACAACTAAGTAACATACATTTGACTCTGTAATGGTTTTGTTTACTTCCAGTTTCAGTGAAGAACTTGTCCGACCGATTCAACCAGTCTGAATTAGACTCGCTGATAAATTTGAGACTTGTCTTTATTTTAGTATTTATAGTATTTTACCACTGCATTCTACATTGACTGAAGAATAATGTCAAAGAGCCCAATTATTCGGTTCCAGTGTTTTGGTTCTTAATGGTTCTGAATAAGTAGTTCTCAGAAACCTCATTTGATGGTTTGCATTAGGGTTGGAATAGCATAAATAAGGACTGTTTTTGCTTTGTCATCTACTCAAGGTCAGTAGATCTAGATGTTCAGCAGGACGCAGATGTTTCTGCCTCAGCTATTGAGTAATTTCAGCTCTCATAGTGAGTTTGACTCGTGTCAGTGCGGCCTCCGCTCCATTTATCCCTCTTTATGACTTTAAGAAGAGAGGGATGCATTAAATGCTCTTATTACGCACAGGCCACTCGCTGTGCTCTGGATGTACCCGATGCTGCCAGATGCAAGTCTTTGTTTAGTATGCTTCAGAGATGGTGCTTTTATTTTAATACTCACATCTGTACGCTTACCCGGCATTTTCATTATCGTTAGTCTTTATTTAGCATTTTAATGGAGTCCATTGAGCAGAGATTAGCTAATGGACCCAGAGTGTATTGCATTTGTACAAATCTTGTCTGCGGGTCACGTTCACCTGTGTGAAAACCAGTAGAGTTTGCTTAAAGGGTAATGGCTTTGATTTAATACTGAAACACTTAAATCTGCCTCAAATCTGGATGTGTCATTATAGTGGATAAAGAGCTCAGCGGTAGCTGCCCACTTTTTTGGGTTTTGAGTATTTTTTGTGTATTCATTTTCTTAATAATTTTCTCCTTAAGCATAGCTAAACTGGCCTGCTCAGAAATAAATCACATTTCTTTCGAAGTAAAACGTATTTGCAGAATGAATGAACTTCTTATCCCATAAGGATTTATGATCAAACAGTCTTTTTGTCTGGGTTTTTGTGTTTTTATTGTGTTAAAAACATCACTACTGCATGCAAAACATAATTAGGCCTAGATTAAGATTTATTAATAACAGATTTATGCTGATTCTAAGCAATTTAAATAAATGCACTTTGATAATAAAATAAAATGGATGGAAATAGCCATGACCTTTATGCACAAAAAACGTACCCGTTTGACTGACAAATATGCATCACATTACGTTTATTATTTAAAACTAATAATCCAAATGGATGAAAATGTTATATGCACTTCAAATGCAATTTTTTTTAATGTATCTTATTCCACAGCTACATTTATGCTAAAAGGTGTCTGCAATTCATTTTACTTTAGTATTGTTTTTCAGAGAGAAAAACACAGGGCTTTATTTTTATCCGTCGGGATTTGATTGGATGGTGAAAAGTGTCCATGAAGACATCAGCTAACAAGGAAAGTTGTTTAAGAGGCAGAGCAAGTGATTATATGTTAATGAAAGGTTACTTTCCATTTTTTAAATTCAAATAACATGCTTTTTTTAAAGAAACTGTTTTGATGTCCCTGCCAATTACCTTTTCCTAGCCTACATAACCCTTGAACTCATAACAAACACCTTTTTAATGACGGTAAATTAAGTTGACAGAAGCATAGGTCATTTCTAAACATGAGAACGCTTGTTGGTCTTTTAAGGTTTTTGTATTATCACCAACAATTATTTTGAATGCTAAATTTTACTTCCAGAAGTTGAGCTTTATTGGCCCACAGATCAATTTTTCACCCCACCGCTCCGAACGAGACAAATGAATCTCGCTCCAAGGATCATCTGCACTTTATTGTATGAGCTGGCAGATTAGCACAGATGTGTGATTATTAATAGATGGCGTGCACAAAAACACAGGTGCGTTTCCCCGTCTTGACACCTGTGTGCTGACCGGATGACTCGCAATAACACTCCATTTGTCATTATGCTGCAGGATCGTGGTGTTGTTGCTTTATACTTTATTAAACGGATGTATGGCACTTTGCTCATATTAAGTGTTATACGGAATAGCTTGTCTCTGTTTCTAGACGATGCTCTCTGCCCTTCAGATGGCCTAAGCCTCCATGAGGGCGACCGGGGTGGAATTACACCCTCCGCTGCTGGTTTGCCGTAGTCAAGGACGCTGCAGGAGTGTGGAAATATCAAACACGTCACCTGTCTCACTGCAGAGAAACACAAATACACAAGTAGACCATTAATGCACAATGTTTATTAGGGCCATATTATGCCCTTTTACATCAAAATCTTTTTTTTTTTTTGGGATCTGGTAGAATAGATTTTCAAGCTTGCATGTTCAAACACCTTCTTTTTTACATATTTAACATTGTTTGCAGCCATAGATATGTATATGTAGAAACCACATTCGACCGTTTCAGATGCTGTCATCACTCTCAGTAAATATCAATACGTTTTTCAATATGCCACAACATTGCACAGCCTCCGGTTGTAAAACCGCCGACATTTAAAGCGGCCCATAGGAACAGAAACATCTATGTGTGTGTATATATATATATCTGTGGTTGCAGCTCCTCTCTTCCCAGTCTGTCAGTAACGCTCTCTTTAATTCCTGTCTTTATGAAGCCCCTCCTGCTGATCTGGTGCTCTGATTGGTCGGCTGGACCAGTGTGTTGTGATTGGTCAAGAGCTTTTGAGTGTGTTTAGGAAATGTCACACGAGTTTCGACACACTACTAACTAACTTAACCAGACTCCGCCCCTTCATTCTGTCTATGCCTTGGGCGGGAATTATTTAAATGAGGAATATTGTGACGTGTTCGTTCCCAGAAGGAAACTCAAGACTACAATGGAGGCTTTTCAGGGAGTTCAGAAACAATGGGCCTGTTTACACCTGGTCTGATACCTCTGATCGAATAGCTATCCGATCGTGAAAAGACCAGGTGTAAATGCCTTCCGAAACGCATTCAAAACTGATTTAAATCCGATCGCTCAAACCACTTCAGGAGGTGGTCTGAAGTCTAAATGCATCTGGTTGTTGAAACCACATATGTAAATTTTACTTATATCCGTTTTGCGGAGAGTCGGAGACACATTTATGTGACCAAGTGAAAATGGAATCTATTGATAAATCAGATAGCTATCTGATCAGTAAAAAGGCATGAAGTGACCAGGTGTAAACAGTCCCAGTGACACTGATATAGAGAATCACTCCCGCTGGAGGGACTTTTTCATGCTCAAACAGCAACATTACACACTAAAGAAAGATGAACATGTTAAAAAAACATAATACGGGCCTTTTTAATGCATGGTATGCATTATAGTCTAACCATGAAATATTTTTTCAAATAAGTTTTTATTACATGAATCATACCAATCAAAACAGATTTATAAAAATAAAAAAAATTTGGAGGGGTATTTAGGGAAACGTTGCTATATGGCAACGCTGTACCACACAGGAAAATGGTCAAAAAAGTAGGTTTTCTGTAAAATTATGATTTTCTTTTCTATTTAAATGCACATTTCTTTTAGAAATTGATAGATGTATATACTTGGAACTTATGCAAACCAAAAAATAAGTAGATCCCTATCATTTAACCTTCAAAATGGCTAACTCATCCTTACTCTCATCACATGGAACTCTTCCTATTGCCATTTCCGTAAAATATTGCTGAAAAGAAGAAATAATTTTGTTATTTATACATAAATACAACTATACTACAATAAAAAAATCCTAATGGGGAAATACATTACTGCAATTCCACTGTGGTGCAGCGTTGCCATATGGAAACATTGATATTTTCTCACTTTACAGTGAAACTATGTTAGACAAAGTTGATTTGTGAATAAAAATATCTCATTTACTTCCCAATTATGCTGCAAAAAATCCCCCTTGAGAAGAGATGTTTAGAAATGAGGTTAATAGAGCAATTTCTGAAGACTTCCTTGTGAGGGTGACAGTGGGAAAGAGCGTTTTGGAGTGACATTTAAATGTCATTTGACCCAAAAACAGCACATCATTGGCTACCTTAAGGCCTGCCCTTTTAATTCCCATAGTGCAATATATAGTATTTTTTTCTGAATAACAAGGAAATTAGTATTATTGCCATGGCAACTCTGTACCATGAAGGGTTAAACAACATACATGTCAATCACAAAATAAACTCCTTCAGGGTTCAAGCTTCATGTTGGGGTTAATTTTGTGTACATTACTCTAATATAAAAGACAGCAGTGACTGTGTTTTTCTGTTTCTGTGTCTTTTTTTTGCTTGCCTGGACTCTCTGCATGTCTGTCTGTCTGTCTGTAGGCACATGTGTTGAATGTTTGATAAGCAGGTGAACCTGCAGTGCTGTCTGACATGAATCTATCAGGGGTTTTTAAATGTATTTTCTATGTATATCCAGTCCAAGCTCGCTCCCTCTCTCTCTGGCTCAGTTCTGGCTAATGATCAGAGCTGTCTGTGAGCTCCTGCTTTATGTGTGTATTATTACTCGCACAGCGTCATGGCTTATTAAACAAAAAAAACACACAGATGTCTCCTCTCCCTCCTCGTGGAGTGAGCTGTCATCTTGCTGTGTTCCTGTTGCCCAGCGGTAAATGTGTTATCACAGACAACATTTACAGTTGAACTGAGGCTCTGGGAATGTTAAAATGCTTTCTGCAATCCCAGTTTAATATTCGAAAAGGCGCGATGAATTGATGAAATGAATAACGCCGCCTTAGGAGCCCCTAAAGGGACTTGGATAGGCTTGCTGCGGTAGTCTGTTACATTACCGTACATCAGATTTTACTGATCACATGTATATAAGAAGAGATGACTGACAGGATGATGTCGGAGGATTTTGTACACAACAGATTCATTAATTCATTAATTGATTCATTCAGGAATTAAGTAAATGGCTGTCTTTATGAATAGGCCATTGAATCATTGTTTCACTCGATTGATTTGCTCAAAACGCGGATTCGTTCAGAAAATAAACACCGCTGTGAATCACAACAGTTTTGGTCTGAAGTAATAGGTAATATTTTCATTGGCTTGAGACTATACCTGTCACTGATAAACTGTTTGATTGACAGCTCCAGCGATTGCAAATGGAACGTTCTTTGATTGCTTTCTATATATAATTTAATCACAGTTTAAATAACAGATTATTTTCATCCTACTAAGAGAAACAATTTGAAGTTGAGCATTTAGTCAGTGGTTTGGTTTACTGACACACAGAGAAAGAACATCATGAATCATTACATATCAGAAATCCCAGATCAGGCATTAGAATTAACACGGTTACTTACATGTTGTGGCATTACTGTCGAGTCCATATCGTAAAAAGTCTGTTTGCAAAGCCTGCGCCGAAATGTATCAAAGAATCCACAGTGAAATGTACCGAATACAAATAAATAATGCTCAACTGAGACATTCACATTGTTAAAAATAAATAAAATAACCACATTCCTAGCATTAGGATCCTTTGGAAGGTAATGCTAGTCCGTCCTGTATCGATATTCTCTCCTCGTCATCTCACTAACACGCCAGTGGGCGGGGCCAAAGTTGCAATGATGAAGTAGGCGTTGATTTTCTTCTTTAGAGGCGGTCTTTCCACATTCCACCATGAGTCGTTCTCTGGGCTTGGTTACCAGAAAAGCTGTTTTTGGACTAACAAGGAATTTTTCAGTTCTGAAACTTACAGGATATTCTTATAGTATGATGACCTCTTATATGTCAAAAGCTGATTTCTCAGTTCATGGCCCCTTTAAAAACAATTTTGGTCGCTCTCTTTTTTAGACTTCCATTCTAAGAGCATTTTCTGCTTTTTTAAATGCAATGTAAATGGATTTTGAGTTTTATCTAAACTGATAGCTGATTTTAAGGTCACTTGTGCTTATTGTTGATGTTTTTAAGGACAGACTTGAGGTCACAGACTAGATACCAGAGAAAGAGAGAGAGAGAATGTGTCTGTGCGTGCGTGTGCATGTGTGCGTGCAGCTAATCTCATGCATCACATGTCGTGTTCAATACTTAATTTCCCAGCTGTCCCATCAGCATATTGAGAACACGACGAACTATTACATCTGATCTGAGAGCTGCTCCTCTTTAGCATTATTCACAATGTTACTTCCACCCACTTTAATCAATATGATAGCAGAGAGAAGACAGGAAAAGATGGCATGGGAACATGATCAGGAAGTGATGTCTGTTCCAGTCAGATTGTGGAGTAAATGAAAATGAAAATTAAATGAAAAGCATGGTTAATGCAGATTTATGCGGCAGCAGAGTAGGTAACTAATATGCTAATAGACGAGTTATGCTGATGCTCTCATCATCAGGTAGAAACGTGTGTTTTTTTTGGCGTATGATTAACATGTTGGAGTAGCGTGAGATGAAGACAATGCTTGGCCAGGCAATAGACAATAGAGACAATAGACCCGTTTACCCCGATCGATGGGTCATCATTTACATCCATCGCGGTTCGGTTGGTCCGAAAACATCAGGAGTGCATCTTTGCTCTCTGTTAATTTGGAGACAGATGCTGGAGCAGCATAAAAATGGTCCCATTCTGTCTGTAAAAAGCACAAGTTTCCTTTATTAAAGCCTCTTATGTGACTCTATAGCATGAAAGAGTTGTCTGCCGTTGTGTCTTTATGATTAAACTGGGCTGAAATGTCTCAAGTTGTTGTTGTTGCTTTGAGATAATCTATATGATAAAGTACTCTGAAAAAATGATAAAATTAACTATTTAGCAGATAAACAGAAACAAAGTGACAATTTTCTCTCAGAAATTGCTAGTAAATTTCACAAATCATTACAAAGAAACGACAAGCGACATGTTTAAAATTAGAATGACTAATGGTATTTTCTTGTAAAACATACTCCAATTGTGTTTTATTTACAATTTCTAAAAGTTTTTTTTTTTTGTGTGTATATGCATTTAAAATGTTAGTCTTTCTCTTCAGGGGAAAACGCACCAAAAATATTGACGTTGTCGTCCTCTGCAGGAACATAAACACATTTTTTATTATTATTATTCTTTAAATAATAAATAGCTCTTTAAAATGGTTGTGTCAATGTGTCCTGCCCAATCTTACTGTGTCAGTGGGAAATATGTCAGCATTGGACAGAAAACTGTGTTTATTAAGTTTTTTTATAAGGTCTTCAATCTTAACTTGAATTAACTTGTCAACTTTTTTTATTCCACTCATGGCCAACAAAGCCAAGACAATGACTCTGTCAAGTAGAGATGTTATTTAAATTGACAGTTGTGCTATTCATGTCTAAGAAACAAACTAGTCTTGACAGAGTGATATTGACAGATCATCCTCAGCCTTATCTAATGAAACCGTTCTAGTTTTTTTTGCTTATGATGAAGTGTTGTTCTTTCCAGTCCATCACCATCAAAACACACCAGTGTTATTATCGTTAACTAAAACAAAACATTTTGTTTTTAAATATCATTATGTCTATGTAAAGTCCCCATAAAACGTGTGTGTGTGAGTGTGTGAGTGTGTGAGTGTGTGAGTGTGTGAGTGTGTGAGTGTGTGAGTGTGTGAGTGTGTGTGTGTGTGTGTGTGTGTGAGAGAGAGACAGTGAGACAGTGAGAGAGTGAGTGAGAGAGTGAGAGAGTGAGAGAGTGAGAGAGTGAGTGAGTGAGTGAGTGAGTGAGTGAGTGAGTGAGTGAGTGAGTGAGTGAGTGAGTGAGTGAGTGAGTGAGTGAGTGTGTGTGTGTGTGTGTGTGTGAGAGAGACAGTGAGTGAGTGAGTGAGTGAGCGTATATGTGTGTGAGAGAGAGAGAGAGTGAGCGTATGAGTGTGTGTGTGTGTGTGTGAGAGAGAGAGAGACAGTGAGAGTGTGAGTGTGAGTGAGTGAGTGAGTGTGTGAGTGACTCACTGCCGTTGATACAGCCGTCACTAAGATATTTTCTCAGAGTCGTGGGACTGAAATAATGTCATATTTTGCTCTAACTGAAAGATGTAGTCTTTAAGTGAAGTTCAGTGAGTGAGTGAGTGAGTGAGTGAGTGAGTGAGTGAGTGAGTGAGTGAGTGAGTGAGTGAGTGAGTGAGTCACTGCCGTTGATACAGCCGTCACTAAGATATTTTCTCAGAGTCGTGGGACTGAAATAATGTCATATTTTGCTCTAACTGAAAGATGTAGCCTTTAAGTGCAGGTCTGGGAGTGTGAGTGTGAGTGTGAGTGTGAGTGTGAGTGAGTGTGTGAGTGAGTGTGTGACTCACTGCCGTTGATACAGCCGTCACTAAGATATTTTCTCAGGGTCGTGGGACTGTTATAATGGCATATTTTGCTCTAACTGAAAGATGTAGCCTTTAAGTGCAGGTCCGGGATCAGATTTTATACCGTAGTGAACATTAACATTGACCAATACAGGTTTTTCGACCAGTGTCTTTTAGAAATGTCTCGTTGTTTATTAGCAACCCATAATCTACTTCAACAATCATGGGACTTTTCAGTGGTATTGAGATAAATATCATTGGTGTTCGTACCATGAGAATACTACATGTATATTTGTGTTTATATATGACATATTGTCTTAAATTTTTTTATTAATATTAAAAATATACATTATTATAATTGTAATTGTAAATTACTATTATATAAAACATTTATTTTATTATTGTATAACATGACTTGTGATATATTTGGTGATACATTTTACACAGGTTAAGGAAAGACAGGGGGAAAAAACTGAACAAACACAAAACACAGTACAAAGAGGTTCCAAAGCCTTTCAGTATTTTATATTTCTATTTGACATATTTGTATATGCCCAGTAATCTAAATGGCTAAATATCAGCCTAGCTGGTCGAGTTGAATTGCAGCGTCTTGTTTTTGCAGGTTTTGAACGTGGCAAAGATGAAATCCTGCCTCTGAAAGAAGACTCCTCACACTCCATATCCAAGAGCAAGGTAAACTCACACTCTGACAGGCTCTTATTTATTCTCCCTGCCCATGACCCTCTGGGGCTGGAATCGGATCGATGTGGGTCGGCTGTTCCTCGAGCAATCTTCAGCCCTTATTTATTAATTATACATAGTCAAGATCATCTCAGAGGTGACAGGAAAGCAGGGGGGCGTGCATTGATTAGCAGCGCTTCAGAAATAACACTAGAGAAGATGCCGTTAAGATCCCACACTCGGTAATATGATCAAACAAGCAGAACCAGATAAGACCGGTTACGTGACCACACATAAATGCTAAACCTCAGACGGTCTCTCACCGTGTTTCAGTTGCGTCAGAGCCGTGCAGGTTTGCGTGAGGATTTGGATGTCGTAGACGTGCCGCCACATCCAGACAGATCATTAATAGATACATTTGCAATCCCAAATAAATCCCGAGTCACAGATCCCTTCAAACACGAGAGCCGGATTGCAGTCCAGAAGAGCGTGAGAGTGGCGTGTGAAATTAGCAAATATCTTTCAAACCCTTTCAAAGGCATAATTAACCACTGTTTCACGTTAAGATATTTCGGCTTTGAAAGGCTTTAGTGTGAAATTTAAAGACAGATCTATATACCCACCTGGCAGGTGAACTGAGTAAATGTTCAGACTTGAAGTGCTTCTGACTAGTCATGAAACGGTATTTTGCATTATTTCATGTAAAAAATACAGTCAGACTCAGAAGGGATTTTTTTTTTGGTGTTTTTTATTTTTATTTTTCCAAGAAACAGGACTGTCACCACTTTATATATTATATTATATTATTATATTTAGTGCTGTCAAATCGATTAATCGTGATTAATCCGTGCGTGTGCGTGCGTGTGTGTGCGCGTGTGCTTGTGTGCTTGTGTGCGTGTGTGCGTGCGTGCGTGCGTGTGTGTGTGTGCGTGTGCGTGCGTGTGTGTGTGCGTGCGTGTGTGCGCGCAAGCTGCAAATGAAACCACACATCTGCGCCATTCATTCACACAGAGACGCAGAATTATTTTGCAGTTTAATATTCATAGACACTAGAGTCTGGAGCCCTGCGCTTAGATAAACACGTAAGCAACTGAACAGCTGCGGGTACCGAATGTACTCGGTAGTACCGGTACTACAGAAATGCTGGTATCGTCACAGTTTTTACATTTCAGTACCGACTTGGTACTGAAGTAACGGTACTTGTGACATTCCTAGTGTGTACTGTGTGTAATTATTATGTATATATAAATACACACACACAAGTGCATGTATATATTTACGGAAAAAAAATTATATTTATATATAAAATATTTATATATAATATACATTATATAAATATATATATACAGTATATACATGCAAATATTTCTTACATATATATACATGAATGTGTGTATTTATATATACATAATAACTGTACATGGTACACACACATATATTATGTAAACACAAACTTTTATTTTTGGATTTGACAGCACTAATTATATTATATTATATTATATTAATTATATTGCGATCTTCATTCAAACACCCATGTGATCTTATTCTTAAATGACAATTCACCTTATGAAATGAACTTGATGTTTCAAATAAAGATTGTATCAATTAAAATTTGTATATGTTAAAAATATATATTTGTCATTAAATAATTCACACAAGAGATTCGTTCAGAAATGCTGATTCATTCAGTCTTTATGTGTGAGTCATTGAATCAATCATTTTTTTTATTTTTTAAATGATTTATTAAACATTTTGTCTGAACCTCTAGTAAAATACAAGTTATTTTGTTTAGTTGTCTATTCAGAATCGTGATCTCTATTTAAATCAATGCTGTATTTGTCATTTTTATTAGTTTTTTTTTTTAAATGTCCATAAAGTTTTTGAGTTTTAGTTTATTGATAGGTATTTTAATACTTCAGTTTAAAACCATGTTTTTTTATGGTTTTGGTTTTAGTTAATAGTTATATTAGTATAATATTAGTTAGTATAATGAATTATGAAATTAATTTAGGCCAAGCTAAAGCACAGCTTAAAATATCATGATGTACAGCATGCTGTGCAAGTTACTAACGCCTGTGTTGGTTTCACAGTCGGAAACCAAGCTCTATAATGGCTCAGACAAGGACGTATCGGCGTCTGGAAACAAACTTACGAAGAAGGAGTCACTCAAGGTACAGCCATACTCATCAATGACATACAGAGTTTCACTGTTTTTTCTTGCATTTAATAGTCATGTATTAAAATGACTAATAACTAATAATTATGACTGTGATGTTCGTTCAGGTGCAAAAGAAGAACTACAGGGAAGAGAAGAAACGCGCCACTAAAGAACTGCTCAGCACCATCACTGATCCGTCTGTCATCGTCATGGCCGACTGGCTCAAGGTGTGTCATTAAAATGTGTTTATTCTTATAGGCTATTTTCATACTGGAGGTTTTGCAACTTACTAAAACATATCATATGTCATGTAATCGTTCAATCAGTGTTTCAACCAATTTTGTAAAACTGCTGTACCGAACCGTCAGTTTTGTATACCGTTACACCCCTACCATTTATACATAAATGATCTCAAAATTGTCTCGTTCTTCATTGAATCTCATGTAATTCATCCACAGCGGACTGATGCAAGTGCTCTCCTATTACGTTTTGGTAGTGAAACCCAACAGGACAAAAACATGATTAAAAATTGAATAGCACTTATAATTTTGACGTCTCCTCCTGAGTCTTGACGTCGCTGCAGGGGTAAACATTGATAAAAACCAATGTGATAGTATGCAAAAAAAAAAGGGAAGTTAAATCGATCTTAGGTTTGGATCAAGTAATCAAACCACATGAGAAAAATTACCTCCAGTCTCATGTGAGCTCGTTTCATCCCTCTCAGATCCGTGGCACGCTAAAGAGCTGGACCAAGCTGTGGTGTGTGCTGAAGCCAGGCGTCCTGCTGATCTATAAGACCAATAAGAACGGCCAGTGGGTCGGCACCGTGCTGCTCAACGCCTGTGAGCTCATCGAGAGACCCTCGAAGAAGGATGGGTTCTGCTTCAAGCTCTTCCACCCGCTCGAGCAGTCCATCTGGGCCGTCAAGGTAAAAATCAAAAATCATAATTGTCGATTATTCCCTTGAAATTGTAATTGCGATTTATTAAAGGGATAGTTCACCCAAAAATGAAATGTTATGTTAATCTGCTTTCCCCCAGGGCATCCAAGATATAGGTGACTTTGTTTCTTCAGTAGAACACAAATGAAGATTTTTAACTCCAACCGTTTAATGCATGTGAAAGGTAGCAACATCTATGAGAGTAAAAAAAACATGCACTGACAAATCCAAATTAAACCCTGCGGCTCGTGACAACACATTGATGTCTTAAGACACGAATCAATCGGTTTGTGCGAGAAACAAACAGCCTGATCAGGAAGTGATGGCGCGCTCAAGGCTGTTGGACATAGTGGTGTATTAGAGGTAAAAAACAATATAAATACTGTTCGGTTTCTCGCACAAACCGATCGATTCGTGTCTTAAGACATCAATGTGTCGTCACGAGCCGCAGGGTTTAATTTGGATTTGTCAGTGCATGTTTTTTTTACTCTCATAGATTTTGCTACCTTTCACATGCATTAAACGGTTGGAGTTAAAAATCTTCATTTGTGTTCTACTGAAGAAACAAAGCCAACTATATCTTGGATGCCTTGGGGGTAAGCAGATTAACATCAAATTTTCATTTTTGGGTGAACTATCCCTTTAATTACGATTATCACAATTTACATTGAATGATGTTTGAATAGCTTTATACCATTGCTTGAAGCAACTGCATGCCATATTTTTATATGAAAATAAGCTGAAAAAATGTCATTGCTTTTCTATATCATTAAGCCTCAATTGTCAACTATAAATTGGTTTGATTTCTTTAAAAAAAAAATTAAAAAGTAAAAATATGCTATTTATATTATAATGTTATACTAAAACTAAAATTAAAACCCTTAACCTCTAGAAAGAAAGAAAAACGCACATCTTAAGCACACAGAATAATGTAAGTGGTCTTTTTTTGTGTGTAATTTGCGCCTTTGAACGATTATATAATTGTGCCATCCATAATTGTAATCATGATTAGAAATTCGACATTCTGAACCTTTTTTTGATTTGCATTATTTTGCATTATCATTTGAATATTAAATGTTTTGGGTAGACATGCCTTTAATATTTGAAGTGCCAAACGGAGTCTTAAAAGGCATAATAAAACAAAAAATATATAATAATCTAAATATCAAAAAATTTGAAAACACACTACCATTTAAAAGTTTGGGGTTGGTAAGATTTTAATGTTTTTGAAATAAGTTGCTCACCAAGGCTGCATTTATTTGATCAAAAATACAGTAAAAATTGTGAAATATTATTACAATTTAAAATATCTCTTTTCTATGTGAATATATAGTAAAGTGTAATTTATTCCTGTGATCAAAACTGAACTTTCAGCATCATTACTCCAGTCTTCAGTGTCACATGATCCTTCAGAAATCATTCTAATATGAGGATTTGCTGCTCAAGAAACATTTATGATTATCATCAATGTTGAAAACAGTTGTGCTGCTCCATTGTGTTGCAGAAACCATGACATATTTTATTCAGGATTCTTTGATGAATAGAAAGTTCAAAAGAACAGCATTTATTTGAAATAGAAAACTATATGAATGTCTTTACTGTCAATTTTGTTCAATTTAATGCATCCTTACTGAAGTATTTTTTAAGGTGTCCTTGTTACAGTGTAATTATACAACTAAGTAATAGTAATTAACTACATGTACTTACTATATAATTAGGGTTAGGGTTGGATGACAGTTGCATGTACCCATGCATAATTGACTGTTATTACTATATAACTACATGTAAAATGTGTAACAGGGACACTGTAAAATAAAGTGCTACCAAAAAATCTTACTGTCCTCAAACTATTGAATGGTAGTGTATATTAAATATGAAATCATTTAAAATATAAACAAATGCTATGAGAATGGGCTCTTTAATATTAGTATTTATAGTGTAAAATTGCCATTTGGATAGTTTGATGAAGTATTTACTGTGTTTTACGTGTGTCTCAGGGTCCTAAAGGAGAAGCCGTAGGATCCATCACACAGCCGTTACCCAGCAGCCACCTGATCTTCAGAGCGGCTTCAGAATCTGACGGTGAGACACACACTCAACAGACAGCCAAAAAAAGAGCGCTGTATTTTACTGTTGTTTCAATCTTTGCGTGATGTGTGCAGGCCGATGTTGGATGGACGCTCTTGAACTGGCTCTGAAATGCTCGAGTTTGCTGAAGAGAACGATGATCAGAGAGGGCAAAGAGGAGACGGCACAGACCGCAGAGCACTCACACATCAACTTCTACAGTCTGCTGCGGGCGCACAACATGCAGGGCTTTCAGTAAGAACACATTAACACACCGAGCTGTCATGTTACGGGCTCTAAAGATTAATATTTTATTCAGCATTGATCACTTCATGAACTTCAGCGGCAGAGTGCAGTGACCGTGACATTTACTTGATATCTTAAGTGAGAGTTCAGTCATGGGTAATATAATACCAGATAGTTATTTTTATTTCATGGCACACGAGAAATATGATAACCAATAATACAAATCTTCAGTGACTATGTTTACATGCACTTTTTCAGGAGTGCTGGTTCTGGAAGTATTTTTTCCGTTCATTATTTACCAAAGGGATTTATAAAAAGTCTTTATTAAACCGTTATGCGGCATGAATCAAAACAACCAGCTATGAAACTTTGATTTGAAGCAATAAAGTATTTGATAATCAGACTAAAAGATAAAGGTACAAGACCTCTTTAGCGAGGAAAGGAACTACAATCTCAAGAAGCATTGCGATTGACATAAAAATGATAGAAAATTACAAAACCATTTATTTTTAGTTTATTGTAATATACGTATATATAGCAAGACGTCATGATTACATCATTCGCAGTGCTTTATGGGAGTGGATGGAGCTAAAGAGTTCTTTTGGCGCATTTTGCTCGTCTCTACCCTCTGATTGGTGGAATTTTCTGTATAGCATCATGGGTAATGTAGTTTTTCACCACAAATTTAGCTGTTAAACATGATTATTTAAAAAAAATAATGGGGGCTGACGGCTTCAACAAAAGCATATACAATCGAGTAACAACCCCGTAGCTCACAGTAGGTCTGTCTTTAAAGGTTTATAACTTACCGTCAGAAATCATTTTCACTATGGAAAAAATGGAAGAACGCAGCTTTTGCACTCTATAACTGATGTAGTCAGCGCATCACTAATGCAAGTCCTGTGTTTGTGTACTAACTGAGAGTTTGCGTGATCCGTCAGGTTTAACGACAGTGACCAGTTTAAGGATCCGGACCTGTATTCTGATAAGTCGGACCGTGAGAATGAGCAGGAGCAGGAGGAGTGGGAAAATGAGGTGATGGAGAAAAGTGAAGAGAGCGACAGCGACACGTCGGAGCGACAGGAAGACTCGTACGTCGACCTGGATCCCAACGAGACACTGCGGGAAACGCCTTACATTGAGCAGAGCCACGAGGAGCTCGGAGAGGTGCGAGTGAAGCCCAGTTAAATACAATCCCTCATTTAAAAACACTGTAAATGGTATTATTATCATAATGTCGTTTGACTCGAGTGGAGTGCTGTTAATTCACAGATGCTATCACAATATTCAGATGTCTATTTTTACAGCAGACAGCTAGGGAGTTGAACAGTAAGTCTGTGGTGGATTTGACACAATCTGTTCATTCAATCTGTGTGTTTGTGTGTGTGTGTTTATCAGGCTGGCGAAGCGGCTCAGACAGAGACGGTATCAGAAGAGAATAAATCTCTGATCTGGACTCTGCTGAAGCAGGTCCGGCCCGGCATGGACCTCTCCAAAGTCGTGCTGCCCACCTTCATCCTGGAGCCACGATCCTTCCTGGACAAACTGTCTGATTACTACTACCACGCTGACTTCCTGTCGGAGTAAGATAACACACAGACACAGTGACATTCAGAGTATTTAGATAGCCCTTTATATTCACAAATAAATCGGAAATAAAACTGTATGAAAATATATCAGTGTTTGTTGAAAATTAGAAATGTTGCCTTGGCAACTAACTAAAATAAATAGTTGACATTTTTTTATTACTAAAACTGAAATGAAAATAAAGCTAAATATAAATAAATTAATAACAATTAATAAAAGAACATCAACATTACTAACAAAAAAAAATTAAATATGAAAAATAAGATAAAAGCTATCAATTTACAATATTAGTAACTCCTAGTAACTTATGAATAATAATAAAATGACACTGGAGCGCTATAAAAAATAAATTATGTTTTAAAAAACACAAGTTGTTGAAAAAATGTATTGTTTTAAAAACCATAAATTGTGTTTTAAAAAAAATAAAGTCTTAAAAAAGTATTGCTTTTTTAATTTATATTTAAATAATATATTTATATTTTTAAATGCATTTAAATGTCATTTATATTAAAATAATTTTAGCATAATTAAGGATAAAGTGGGCCAAACATGGTAAAATCACGATCACTAAATAATAATAATCCAGTTAATTAAATGACATTTATTCATATGAATGATAATCACAATAAATTGTTTATTATTGTGATTATTATTATTATTAGATATAAATGTACTTTATTTCATTGGATTATTTGTCCACATATAGTTCTCAGTGTGAAGGCAAAATAAAATGTAAAAATACACATCAAATCATATTATAGTTTGTTTTTATTAAAGTAACTACCATAGTTGTCTGTTGTTTATGTCATCAGAGCGGCGGTGGAGGAGAACGCTTATAACCGTATGAAGAAGGTGGTCAAATGGTACATTTCTGGATTCTACAAGAAGCCAAAGGTGAAGACAGATTCACTAACAGCCATCAGGACTCTCAAATCTGTCATTTTACTTCATATTCCCATCATTTTCATCATTGACAGGGTTTGAAGAAACCGTATAACCCCATTATCGGAGAAACATTTCGCTGTTTATGGATCCACACCAGGACGACCAGCAAAACCTTCTACATCGCAGAACAGGTAAAGCACTGACATCCACTTTCATTCCAGTTAGTATTGAACTACACACCCAAGATAATGCATCTGTTGTCCTACAGGTATCCCATCATCCTCCAGTTTCAGCCTTTTATGTCAGTAACAGGAAGGATGGCTTTTGTCTCAGCGGCAGCATCCTGGCCAAGTCCAAGTTTTACGGTGAGACAGAAGATGCACTCTATTAAAGCGCATGATTTTGTATAACACACACGTCTAATTGTGATTTGGTTGTTGTCTTTTAGGAAACTCTCTGTCGGCCATCTTGGACGGTGAAGCCAGGCTGTCGTTTCTGAACAGAGGGGAGGACTATGTGATGAACATGCCCTACGCTCACTGCAAAGGTCTGTCTGCGCACATGCGTTAATGTCTAACTAACACCCGTCAGCTCAGCTAACACCCCTGACTCTGTCATACTGCACGACTAACCCTATCCCCGTTGTCTTCTGTAGGGACACATCTAGGTATGTTTACATGTGTAGTAACTCGTTTGGACTGGTTTAGATACATGTGCAGTATCCAGTCTAGATTTTTGCATTTAGTTAGAATATGACAGTTTGGTAACACTTTATACAGTATATCTCTCTTAATAATAACAAGAAAAACTATTCATTATGTAATGCTTAACAGATCATTAGCTAATGTACATTAAAATATATTTTTTTAAATGTATATATATTATATATTTACATTTATATATTTAGTGTGTGTATTTTATTTATATCCTAAATGTGTGTTGATATACTGTGTGTGTGTATATATATATATATAAATAACATATTTATGTGTAATGTTTGTTTAATCATATATATGTTTTTATGATTTATTTTTATAATTTACTTAAATTATATTTGTAATTTAAATATATGAGTGTATATAATAAAATATGCATTATATAAAATGTACATTTAATAATATGCTTTTTTCATATTTGATCTGTTAATTTTTTCTATAATATTTTTTAATGTTGACTTATCATCATGAAGTGTTACCAAAGACCCAAGGTCTGGCTTAGCAAGCATCATGTATTTACGTGATTTGTGCGTTGTTGGGTTTTATTTATAAGTTTTTAATTATTATTATTATTATAAGAAAACGTGCAAATAAAATGAATCTCAGTGTCCATGCACACACACATAGGTGTATTCACTAACACTCAGATACACCATTCACTCATGCAGATTAACACACATTCTGTGTCTGTGTGTCTCTCAGGGATCCTGTACGGTACTATGACTCTGGAGTTGGGCGGTCAGGTGTCCATCACCTGTGAGAAGACGGGCTACAGCGCTCAGCTGGAGTTCAAACTCAAGGTCTGTGTGTTTGTGTGTGTGTGTGTTTTTAAGTTTAGAAGAACAGTGTGGCACAGACAGAAAGGCCACAGACATCACATCCATAACACATCAAACCAAATTCCACACTGATAACGACACAACATCCACAAATGAATGATGCTTTGTATAACTTGTTTCAATCACATGACTGATATTTTTCCATCATCTCAGCCGTTCCTTGGCAGCAGTGATAGTGTCAATCAGATCAGTGGGAAGATCAAACTTGGGAAGGAGGTGCTGGCAACACTCGAAGGGCACTGGGTGAGTACTGTGTGTGTGTGTGTGTGCTAATATAGTCTAGACGGACTGATCACAGACCGTCTGCTGCATTCTGCACACAGAAATTAGTGGTGCAAATTGAACTTTTAGTCACGATACTATACAACATTGATTCTCTTAACCAGCGATACGATATTTGCAGATGCCACGATACGATTATGATTCTATTGGATTCAGGGGTGTATCGACTGATATATCAATATTTTGTGCCGCTAGTTTATTTTTGCCCGGTTTCACAGACAAGGCTTAAGACTAGTCCCAGACTAAATGCATGTTTGAGCTGTTTTAACTGAAAGAAACTTGCACTGGCATATCTTAAAATATGTCAGGGTATTGTTTTGTCTCATAATGCACACCAGTAATGTCTAGGCATGTTTGTAAAAGCTACTGGCTTAATCTGAGCCTTGTTTGTGAAACTGGGCCTTTGTGTACCAGTTAGATTTTATTTATACTTACAAATGTAACCAAAATATAACATTGAACTGAAATTTGCAAATTCTGTATCCCAATTGGGATGTCCGCAACATAAAAAAAACACTTTAGTTTTTTTTTTTTAAATAATATAGAAAAAAAGAGGGGGGAAGCAATGACAACAGTCAACATGCAAACTCCAGACTGGTGAAATAAGTGAGGGTTTAAAATGTCCAACACTGCGTGTATGCAGTAAAAATATGCTCAGATTTTCGCATTGCTCTGAAAAAAACAACAGCATTGTTAGTCATTTGATCAATGTATTGATCCTTATTACACAAATTCCCATGATCGATCGTCGTTTAAATTAACGATCAATTAATCGATTAATCCCGACAGTCCCGATTATAGTTATTATGCTGAAGCTGAGGCGCTGAATGAACACCGATACACTGAAGCTATTTGCTAGTGTGTTATTTAGCTCAAAGAAACGCATCCTATATGAGATTAATCAGATGTATACAAAATAAAGATATTACAAATTATATCTGCACAAAATGACGCGAATGTACAAGTGAACTTGAAGTTACGTGCGAGTCAGAATGCGCGACTCATGTTGTGAACGCGCTCTTCCTGGAGCAACGCTATGAAACAGCAACTAAATCCATGTTTTATTACAATATTGCTCTCTTTATATTGTTATGTAATATGACAGTCCCAATCATAGTCATTATTAGTTGTGCAGTACTGTTTGAGCTGCATGCGCTGAAGCTGAAGATGATCACCGGCACGACTTTACTACCATGTTAATTCTTAACCAATTGCATCCTATATGAGATAAATCAGATATAGATAGGCCTACACAATATAAACACAATATTACAACTTGCATTGGCACAAAACAAAAGGCTGCGAATGCACACGCACACTTATAGGCATGATGAAGCTGTGACTCCAGCTGTAAAATGGTCCCAAACATAACTCGCTTCATTTTTCCTCGTGCCTGTTTTAGGTATGGGACAGTATGAAAATTTCATATCACGATTATAGTGACCAAAATTATCACGATTATCAATATTATCACGGTTTTGTTCAAATGAGATGAAAGTGTTCAAAAAGAACAGATGCACACACTGAAAACATTTCAACAAGTTTTATATTTGAAAATCAACAAACAACAAATAAAACAAGCAGCTCTATGCACTTTTTTTAAGCAAGATTCTATTCTGTGGGATTTCCTTCCTTATAATGGCCGTCGTCAATAGCAACGCATTATAACAGCGCACATCTACGTATCACAACGGACGCGCTCTTGTTTCATTCAAATGCAACTTGCCGTCTTGCGTCTCCGTTTTTAATTGTATTTCAAATGAAATCAGAGGACTTTACTATTAATACTACTATAATATTGTTGTGATCATCTTGTCTGGACGATTGTTTTGTACACTGTACAAAATGGATTTATAAACAGATAAGATTTAAAACATTAATCTCAATTCAATATGTCCCTGTAATTATTTATGTGGTTGTCACGACCCTCCTTTGGCTGTTAACAATCTAGGGATTGAGCAGGGGAACATTTTAAACCCAGTTCCGATTACCACCAATAACGACCACTGTGTGTGAGATGAGAATAACGAGGCCACACAAATAACGTTGATTAAACAAAATTTTATAAATATTGAACCCGAATAATTAACCACAACTAAATAAACCCATAATGAATATAAAGAAAAACAAACATACATAAAAATAGGATCTGGGGAGAACCGAGGAAAAACTGGATTGTGCCAAAGAAACTAAAATAATATAATCAAAAGAGTCTTGCTAAACGGTTTCAAACTAATCCTAAACTAAGGGGGGGAAAAAGTAAAGAAAAAGTCTTCAGCGTCCATGACACCTTAAAGGAACACGCCAACTTTTTTGGACTTTAGCTTATTCACTGTATCCCCCAGAGTTGGATAAGTCCATACATACCATTTTTATCTCCGTGCGTGCCATAACTCTGTCTGACGCACCCACCGCTAGCCTAGCTTAGCACAAAGACTGGAGGTAAACGGCTCCAGCTAGCCTACTGCTCAATAAGTGACAAAATAACCCCAACATTTTCCTATTTACATGTTGTGATGTGTATAGTTACATCGTGTACTTTACCGACGGAAAATGAAAAGTTGCAATTTTCTAGACCGATATGGCTAGGGACTATACTCTCATTCCTGTGTAATAATCCAGGAACTTTGCTGCTGTACCATGGGTGCAGCGGCGCAATGATATTACGCAGCGCCCGAAAATAGGCTAACTTCCGTCAACATAACCAACGTGAGAGCGTGCTGGGGACTGTTTTCAGGCGCTGCGTAATATCATTGCGCCGCTGCACCCATGGTACGGCAGCAAAATTCCTGGATTATTACGCAGGAATGAGAGTGTAAAAAATTTGGGACGTGTGTCCATATTGGATCTGCGCATTACTGTAGGTCTCCTAAAATGAAAGCAACCTAATATAGCTTATACCCACTCCTGTCTGTGTCATTAATGTGAAACAAACAACAACAGGGGAAAAAACAAACAGTAGCCTACCTAAACTTAAAGCACTGTTTGTATCTGTATCTTTATGTTGTATTTATTTGTCTTATCATTTTTTTTAATGAGTTCTTATTTTATTATTGACCATTTACTTGATTACTTAATTACTTGAGAACGTTTTACTTATATTAAGTTATATTAAGTTTTTTTGTAATACCAAACAAGATTCATGCATTTTGTTTGTTTTATTGCCATGTGTGACTATTGTGCATCTAACATAATAATATGGTAAATGTGGCATCCTAATTATGAAAAAAAAAAAAGATCTTTGATCTCACAAAAAAGTATATATATAGTGAAATCCTGGTGGGATTGAGCTATGATGAAGTGCAAGTTTACTAATACTTTGTTCAATTTGAATAAATTAATTTGCTTTGCAAGTAATTTTGTGATTCTGTGTTTTTTTATTGTGTGATATAGGTCTTAAATGTAATTAATAATGGTCTTAAAAAGGTCTTAAATTTGACTTGGTGAAACCTGCAGATACCCTGCTAATGATGTTAGCAAATCGAAATGTTTCTTGACCTCTAACTAAGGCTTCTTAGAACTCTTTGAGAAGTCAGATGTCATTTTGTGTATTTTCTACAGGACAGCGAAGTCTTCATCAACGATAAGAAGACGGGTGAGATGGAGACGTTCTGGAACCCAACGCCAGAGCTGAGGCAGGACCGCCTGATCCGATGCACTGTTCCTCCGGAAGAACAGGGCGAGTTTGAGTCCGAGAGGTAACGCAGTCCGGAATTCATAAAAATGCAACATACAGTATAATGCAGAATCTTGTGGAAAATTTGGATGAATAAATCAAAAGTAGTGCTGTACACTTAATCAAATTAGTGAGATTAATGTCTTTGAATGTTAAACCACAAAAGACTGCTATAGAGCTCCGGAGGTCACGTGACCCATTCTGTTTACGACGCCATTTTGGCAGGCAGGCGCTAGCATGAGTTTCAAGACAACGGAGTTCATTGCGCACTTTAATTCAAAAGACATAGACCTGTACATAGCAAAACTTAATAGATTAAACATAAACCCCCGTGCTTTTCACGTGTATCGATAAATGAACGGATAGCTTTCCTGTCATGACACCAGTTGCACCAGCTGTTACAACTAGCCTAGTTTTGACGTAAATGGACACTAAGTTACAACTTATGCACTACTAAATATTTTTGCGTTGCACCATTAAACTTAACTAAATATTTACGGAAGCCTCCGATCCGGAGTAACATTAACAGGTAGAATAGCAGGCAGACTGAACTGCATCAATAAGCTCGTTTTACATGACAGGCTTCAATTCTTTACACGTATATGATAACGCTGACATATACACGCGCTTACATTTTAAGAGAGAAAACGTGAATAGATACTGTTAGCGGTTAACACGAACCCGTCCAAAACAGCGCCGCTGTGTGCATCTGTCCCATCGGTCCGTGTTGTGCATGTCAAATAAAATCAGTCCTAATCAATAAATGTAATTTCTTATTGTTTCAGTATTTATTTATTGATCCTTAATTTCATTTCAAATAGCCTTCTGAATGTTATTTATATACACTCACCTAAAGGATTATTAGGAACACCTGTTCAATTTCTCATTAATGCAATTATCTAATCAACCAATCACATGGCAGTTGCTTCAATGCTTCAATGCATTTAGGGGTGTGGTCCACAGTCCACAGTCCACAGTCCACAGTTTCGCCCACAGTCCTGTGGGCGAAAATGCCTTGTTGATGCTAGAGGTCAGAGGAGAATGGGCCGACTGATTCAAACTGATAGAAGAGCAACTTTGACTGAAATAACCACTCGTTACAACCGAGGTATGCAGCAAAGCATTTGTGAAGCCACAACACGCACAACCTTGAGGCGGATGGGCTACAACAGCAGAAGACCCCACCGGGTACCACTCATCTCCACTACAAATAGGAAAAAGAGGCTACAATTTGCACGAGCTCACCAAAATTGGACAGTTGAAGACTGGAAAAATGTCGCCTGGTCTGATGAGTCTCAATTTCTGTTGAGACATTCAGATGGTAGAGTCAGAATTTGGCGTAAACAGAATGAGAACATGGATCCATCATGCCTTGTTACCACTGTGCAGGCTGGTGGTGGTGGTGTAATGGTGTGGGGGATGTTTTCTTGGCACACTTTAGGCCCCTTAGTGCCAATTGGGCATCGTTTAAATGCCACGCCCTACCTGAGCATTGTTTCTGACCATGTCCATCCCTTTATGACCACCATGTACCCATCCTCTGATGGCTACTTCCAGCAGGATAATGCACCATGTCACAAAGCTCCAATCATTTCAAATTGGTTTCTTGAACATGACAATGAGTTCACTGTACTAAAATGGCCCCCACATTCATCAGATCTCAACCCAATAGAGCATCTTTGGGATGTGGTGGAACGGGAGCTTCGTGCCCTGGATGTGCATCCCACAAATCTCCATCAACTGCAAGATGCTATCCTATCAATATGGGCCAACATTTCTAAAGAATGCTTTCAGCACCTTGTTGAATCAATGCCACGTAGAATTAAGGCAGTTCTGAAGGCGAAAGGGGGTCAAACACAGTATTAGTATGGTGTTCCTAATAATCCTTTAGGTGAGTGTATAAAAGCACTTAAGTTATTCATGATTAAGTATCGTATTTAATGGGAACTTATTTTTATCATTAGTTACGTGTGGCAAAAGTGGTTAGAATGAAGAATAAACAGAAATTCATGGCATTTCAACAACTTACTACGATAAAATGATTTCCCCTTTGCTTTCCCCTGCCTGTTCTGGCATCCCTGCGCACAGCAGCTGTCCACCATGTTGAAATAGTAAGGTTTAAACAGTCTGGTTTTAAATTATTTTTCAACCACTATAGATACCAACGCTACAGCCGCTCTAGCGCTCCCCTGATTGCCTGCCAAAAAGGCGGAGTTTAGGCGGCGTGACGTCAACCTCCGGAGCTCTATTGAAGTCTAAAGTCTGCTTGTTCTGCACTCTTTGTGTGAATGAGCGGCACAGTTTCGTCTACTACACACACTGAAGCAGGCGTGACACTCGTGGTGTTTTCAGCGTCTGCCGTCTCACTATAACTTCATCTTCTGAGGACACGATCAGTTACACACAGAAACTCACAGATCTTCACTACAACCCGCCGAAATAAAAGTTCAGTTTAACTTGACGCTGCGTCATCACTATTGGACAGTAGAATGTACCATTTATTATTATTAATAATACAATTATTAACTTATTTTTTATATTATATATTATAATTTTAATTTTCTTTTGATTACACTTTAAAAGAGGAATTAAACTAATGCTTTACACCTTCATTTGATTACCACCATTTTTATTAATACATTTGTATTTATTACAGCACAACATTTCTGAAGAAAAAAAAATCATAGGACCCTATTATTTTTAAAAATGTAAATAAATTATTAAATTGTTAAAGTTTTATGAATTCCGTTGATTAGACATGATTTTAGATTTTTCAGATTTAATTAAACCATTAAAACAGACTCAGAAAAATTTAATTAAAAAACACAGAATTTTGGAAAAATAAAATGGAATTTGGGAAAAAATAATACTTATTTTATAGGGCACTAAAATTGAATTCCTTGATCGCTAACGCTCAGTGACACGAGAAATAACCCTAAAGGTCCTTGCTCACGGAGTCACGTTGTGTTAATCACGCTTACACACTGCCTCAAAAATTAGAACAGATTAAAATGCGTTTTTCGCAAGCGTTTTGAGAGGTGTTTTGACAATGAAATTTTTGTAGGATTCGAATACGAAAAACGCTTACGAAAATTTCAGACTATTTTTACGATTATGAAAACAAACACATTTACAGGAGTCTTTCTCTGTCATCTTAAGGCTGTGGCAACATGTGACACGGGCCATAAATAACAAGGACCAGACGGAGGCGACCAATGAGAAGTTCATTCTGGAGGAGGTTCAGAGGAAGGCGGCCCGTGAGCGCAAGGCCAAGTGCGAGGATTGGACGCCCGCTCTGTTCGAACAAGACCCCGCCACCGGAGAGTGGCATTACCGCTACGCTGAGTAAGCACAGCTTTTTATTTGATTATGTTTTAAAAGAATAATTGTTGATGTTTTATGCCTTCATTTGATTACCACCGTGTTTGATGATAAATTTGTATTATATCATATATCCAGAAAAATTAAAGCACAACACAGGAAAAAAAATCATAAGGCACTATTATTATTAAAATTGTATTAAATGGTTAAAGTTTGATGAATTATATTGATTAGACATGATTTTTGATGATTGAATTAAATTTATTTCATTTATTTAGCTAAACCTTTAAAATGGAATCCAGAAAAATTCAAATGGAAAACACTTATTTGGGAAAAATGAAGCTGATTTCATAGGGCCCTAAAATGTCATTTTTGTTGGAAACACAGAAAATTGATTTTATAAGGCCCTAAAAAAATATTTTTTGTTAAACTTAAAAAAAAAAAAATTTTCAACACAGAAAGTCTAAAAAATTCATAATTCCCTATTATTACAATTTTTAATTGAAGTGTCGAAGTTGACTTGACATTTTTTTTATTTATTATTAAATCACGTTTATTTATTTAATTTAACTAAATGGAATCTAGAAAAATTTTAATGGAAAAAATTTTTTTTACTTCAAAGATTTAGATTTTTTTGATAACTAAAATTTAACTGAACTATTAAAACGGATCCGAGAGCGGTTCAGTCAGCACTCACTGTTGGTTTCATAACACGCTGCCCCCTCCTGGACAGGAAGTGCACTGTAGCGTGTCAGGTTTACTGTGAGGATGGTGTGTTTCTCTCTGTGTCCTAGCACTCGTCCGTGGGATCCGCTCAACGATCTGATTCAGTTCGAGAAAGACGGCTGTATTCAGACCAAAGTGCGCCACAGGACGCCTATGGTACGTTCAGCCAGTGTAGTTAGTCTCAGTACCCAGCAGGGCTCCAGGAGGGACAATTACCTGAGCCAGGTACGTCCTTCTGTCCCCACCTTTCCCTCGTTCTACCCACAATCCCTCTCTCTGCTTCCATCTCATCATCGCCTGCCGTCGCCTGCGCTCTGTCCATTCTTCAACCAACCAATCACCGTTCTGCAATGCAACCAATCATCTGCTGCCTGACCTGTTCACATGACCGCTCTGCTTCATTTTCAGCTTTTGTTTTTTCTTTGTGCTCTTTGCTGTTTGCAACTGACTCGCATGCCTGTGTGATTTTTGTGTTTTTTGGTTGCATCAGGGATGCGTCTTTGAAACTAGGGTTCAAAATTAACACTTAATTTGTGAATCTTGGGATATTGTATAAAAAAAAACATTAAAAAAGATTTGAATAAATGTGCACATTAAATCACACTGGATGAAAACAACTGTAACTGTAATAATATATAGAAATTAGAAATTAAATTCATGTTTAAATAAATAATAAATGTTGTATTAAATAAAACGGATAGTAGAAATAAATATATATTTAAATAAATAATAAATGTAAGATTTGAAAATAATAAAAATGCATTTAACATAATGAATGTAATAAAAAGTTAGAAATTGAATTTACGTTTAAATAATAAATGTTGTAATAAATAAAAAAAATAAGTAGAAAAATTAATTATACATTAAAAAAATAATAAATGTAATATTTTTATAAATGTAAATGTATAATACATTTATTATAAATTAAATGTTTTCAAATAAATAGTAATATGTAATAAATAAAATAATAATTAGAAATTTAATTTGCATTTAAAACAATTAATAAATAAAAAAATTATTATAAATTAAATTTGCATTTAAATAAATAAATGTAAGATTAAAATACATAATACATTTTATAATAAATAGTTGGAAATTACATTTGCATTTAAATAATAAATGTTGTAATAAATAAATATAGATTTTAAAAAAATTATACATTTAAAAAATAATAATAAATGTAACAATAAAAATAATTATAAATTAAATGTGTTTTCAAATAAACAGTAAATGTAATAAATAAAATAATAAAACAAAAAAAACAAATAATACATTTAATAATAATAAAATAATTTAATAATAATAATAAATAAATGTAATATTTAAATACATAATAAATGTAATAATGAAATGTATTTAAATTGCATTTAAACAAGTAATAAATGTAATAATAAAAAAAAAAAAATAGAAATGGAAATTAAATTTGCAACTTGGATGGAATCATAGCTAATGGCACATACAAGGAAAAACTGCTCCGTAATTATTAATAAAAGTACAGCTTCATGGCCAGTATTAAATATTTATGGCTGGTAAAAAGAGTTCATTTTGGACCCTGTTTGCAGCCGTTCAGAAATATCGGAGAATCACATACATAATTCAGACTGTCAGAACCATAATATAAAGACTGAAAGGTGTGAATGTTTGGCTCTTGTCTGCGTGTGTTTATGAAGGTGACGGGACCAAAACGGAAACATAAGAGTGATAAACCTAAAAGTCCAGAAAGTGGCTGCTCGTCTCCAGAGCCGGACCGTCAGGACTCGTCAGGCAGTGAGAGTACGTTACACACATGAACACACACACACGTGCTCAAACATGCCACGTGCCAAACACCTGATCATGATCTTTCCTTCAGGGCACAAAAGCAAACACAACAGCCGCCTCAGGAAGAAAGGAACAGATCTGAGTGAAATCCAAAGTGCCATCGAGTCGATCAGACAAACGCAGGAAGACATTAACAGGTAAAACTGCAGTCGTTTACCAAATGAAGCACTATACACTAAGCACTTATACTGCGCACTATATATGTACTCAACCGGTATTTCAACAAAATAACCCCACCCCTTCAACATCAGTCTGTTAGTCCCTCCCCCTCAAGATTAGTCTGTAGCTCCTCCCCCTCAACATCAGAGTCTTTTAGCCCCACCCCTTCAACATCAGTCTGTTAGCCCCTCCCCCTCAAGAGAAGTCTGTTAGCCCCTCCCCCTCAACATCAGAGTCTTAGTCCCTCCCCCTTCAAGATCAGTCTGTTAGCCCCTCCCCCTCAACATCAGTCTGTTAGTCCCCCCCCTCAACATCAGACTCTGTTAGCCCCTCCCCCTCAACATCATTCTGTTAGTCCCTCCCCCTCAATGTCAGTCTGTTAGCCCCTCCCCCTCAACATCAGAGTCTGTTAGTCCCCCACTCAACATCAGTCTGTTAGCCCCTCCCCCTCAACATCATTCTGTTAGTCCCTCCCCCTCAATGTCAGTCTGTTAGCCCCTCCCCCTCAACATCAGAGTCTGTTAGTCCCTCCCATCAACATCAGTCTGTTAGCCCCTCCCCCTCAATATCAAAGTCTGTTGGCCCCTCCCATCAACATCAGTCCGTTCGTCTCCCCTCAACATCAGTCTGTTAGCCCCTCCCCCTCAACATCAAACTCTGTTAGCCCCTCCCATCAACAGCAGTCCGTTCGTCTCCCCTCAACATCAGTCTGTTAGCCCCTCCCCCTCAACATCAGAGTCTGTTAGCCCCTCCCATCAACAGCAGTCCGTTCGTCTCCCCTCAACATCAGTCTGTTAGCCCCTCCCCCTCAACATCAGAGTCTGTTAGTCCCCCACTCAACATCAGTCTGTTAGCCCCTCCCCCTCAACATCATTCTGTTAGTCCCTCCCCCTCAATGTCAGTCTGTTAGCCCCTCCCCCTCAACATCAGAGTCTGTTAGCCCCTCCCATCAACAGCAGTCCGTTCGTCTCCCCTCAACATCAGTCTGTTAGCCCCTCCCCCTCAACATCAGAGTCTGTTAGTCCCCCACTCAACATCAGTCTGTTAGCCCCTCCCCCTCAACATCATTCTGTTAGTCCCTCCCCCTCAATGTCAGTCTGTTAGCCCCTCCCCCTCAACATCAGAGTCTGTTAGTCCCTCCCATCAACATCAGTCTGTTAGCCCCTCCCCCTCAATATCAAAGTCTGTTGGCCCCTCCCATCAACATCAGTCCGTTCGTCTCCCCTCAACATCAGTCTGTTAGCCCCTCCCCCTCAACATCAAACTCTGTTGGCCCCTCCCATCAACATCAGTCCGTTCGTCTTCCCTCAACATCAGTCTGTTAGCCCCTCCCCCTCAACATCAAACTCTGTTAGCCCCTCCCATCAACAGCAGTCCGTTCGTCTCCCCTCAACATCAGTCTGTTAGCCCCTCCCCCTCAACATCAGAGTCTGTTAGCCCCTCCCCCTCAACATCAGAGTCTGTTAGCCCCTCCCCCTCAACATATAAGGAAAGCTGCAACAGTTGAGCGCATGAAGTGTCCAACATTCCTTTTTTTTTTCTTCCGTTAACTGCATCAACATTCTTTTTGGAATGTTCAGTGTGAACAGAACTCAAACTATTTAAACTTCAAAACG
The DNA here is from genome assembly GCA_039654625.1 of Rhinogobio ventralis. Taxonomy (NCBI): domain Eukaryota; kingdom Metazoa; phylum Chordata; class Actinopteri; order Cypriniformes; family Gobionidae; genus Rhinogobio; species Rhinogobio ventralis. Next base: position 4,168,037 of record CM077207.1, read on the forward strand.
GCATAGAATAGTGCATAAGTACACCTTGCATCTCAACTCATGCTGTAGAAAGAAAGAAATACTTCAGAATGAAAAGCAAGGATATTAACTTTTGTTAACATTGCGTCCAGGAGCGTCAACGCCCTGAGGAGTCGAGTGGCGAGTCAATCAACGACGGAAAGTTGGTTCCTCACTCACAGAGATTTCGCCATCATCCTCTTCCTCATCTTCGTCCAGGTCCTTCTCAACTTCATCTTCAAGTAACGAGTCCAGGTCTCCTCAAACAAGTGACCCTCCATTCCTTTAGCGCCACCTCACGACACATTCGGTTTTCATTCGTTCCGTTTTTTTATGAATTTGTGTCGTCGGCTAATATCGGCCGTGCATTGAAGTGCATTGTGGGATGTTTTAGAGATGACTGTGTACTTTTATTCTTCAAAAAGAGGAAGTTATCATCAGCCTCTAATGGTTTTAATTTATTTGAACAATGTTTTTACCCTCCATGAGCGGAGTGGAGAATGTCAGTCAATATACAAAATAAATGGGTAAATATCATAAAATCTAGGTCATATTTTGGGGGGGGGGGGGAAATGAAAAACCTATTATGATATTTTCATGACAAATAAGTCAATTTCACCCCAAATTCTCATGACTGAAGTGCAAAAAAAACAAAAAAACTTTTTTGTTACTATAATCCAAAACAATTGATATATTATTAAGTATTTGTACGTGATGGTATTTATTGTACTGCCTTTAATTTAAATAAAATTGCGAATGGATGCATTATAGCAATGAGAATTTGGAAATGTTATGAAAGTGAATATGTCGTAAAACCCACATTGATTTTTGGGCGACTGAAATGTGACCTGGACACCCGAATATAAAACTTTTAAGGTTGAATATTGCTGATGTTACTGGTATTTTATGAATTTTATTAAATGAATGAAGGATGTTGTGAGTCGAGGTCAAATTTTGTATTATTTAAAACTGTTCCGGGAACAATTTCAGTCTGAATCTTAATTTTAACAGCACAGTATGTGGATCCTGCATTTCATATGTTCGTGTTTGAAGGTAATAATAATAATGTTTAATTTATTTGACGGATGCTGGAGCGTGTACAGTATCTCAAGCGTCACATTTAATATTACTCTTGAGGAAACAGTAGATCTAGGCGTAGTGAACCTGTAGCAGGAAATACTGTTGCGTACTTTTGTAGTTGCTTGACTCTCGTCTGCCAATGTTACATCAGACTAGATGTACGATTAACAAGCCAAATAGTCTGAGAGTAGATTAGAGTGTTAACGTCTCATCTGTACATAGTAAAGAACCCATTATTTCCTTTTGTACTTCTAGAGAAACGTGTGTTAGCCAGACGCCGTCACCCATAGCCCCGTCACGTGTCTTTGTTCTGCGGGCGTTCGTTCGGTCACCTGATCACTTGCACAGCGTCCAATCAGATGTTTGAATGTGCTCATGTCAACAATAACTACTAAAAAAAACCACGTGCCTTTACAAGCGGGTCTGAGGGATTGAGCCCGACTGTTTTAATTCCTACCATCGTTTGTCTTTGTTTTCTCACTTGGAGTGAATGTGCCATACTCGATCTCGGAGGCGTTTCCGGCTCGGCGTCTCACTGTGAGTTTTAGATTTCGTCCCGGAGCTCAAAGCTGCCATAGATCTGCCATCGTCTGCCACCAAACCAGGGATCAAACTGTATGTCACATGCATTCTGTTCAGTGTTCGTCTCCACGTTGCACACTTCATGCTTCTAGTTGAGCTCATTGTTCATTTTGTTCACTTTTTTTTGCCCCAGGCTCTTTTTAAAGGTTTTTACTCCTGCTGATCCATGTTGTTTTTTTGTTCTTAATAATTTCCTGCAGCTGTCTCTATGTACAGACCATGCTTTATTTGTATTACAGAAATAACTTCCTGTAAGTTTATTGTCACCTGTGACATATCACCAAATAAATGGAAAAGACTGTACTATTGCTTGTCCCTTCCTTTTGCTCATCAGTATTGATTTATTATATTATTATTTTTATTATTCATAATTGATTACATTATTATTTATTATATTATTAAATTAGTGTTGTGTAAAAGTTATTATACACTCAAAAAAAAATGTATATATAAGTTGGGTCGAAAATGGACAAACCCAGCGATTGGGTCGTTTTAACCCAGCGGGTGGGTTAAATGTTTGCCCAACGTGCTGGGCAGTTTTATTTAACCCAACTATTGTTTAATAATTACTATATGGCTGGCTTAAAATGAATCCAAAATTGGTTGGAAATTAAAAATCAGACACATAATTACTAGAGGCAACAATAATAATCAAAAGGTGAACATTTATTAATAAGCTATTTAATAAATGTTAATTGTTTAATTATTATTCATTAAACGTATTAATAAATGTTAATTTCCAGCATACTTTGGGTACAGTCATTTTTAAAGAATAGTTGAGTTAAATAAAACTACCCAGCAGGTTGGGCAAACACAGCTGGGTTAAAACAACTCATTCACTGGGTTTGTCCATTTTTCAACCCAACCTGGGTTGTTTTTAACCCAGCATTTTTTAGAGTGTAGTTGTGAATTTAATTAATTTATTTAATTTTAAGTGTGTATGTGTATATATGTGTATTTTTATTTATTTCTATTTTGTTGTATTTCTTTTTTATTTTATTTGAAGGCCTCCAGAGTTACTGTGCTGACTGGTATAATTTAAACATTATCAATTTATCAAAAGCTAACAATAATTTGTGGCCTTTTTAGGAAACTTTTTTTCATGTATGTGAGTTTATTTTATATTTAGTTTAGTTTTTTATGTTGGTTTATTTTAAGCACAGTCTAGTGTAATTGCTTTATTGTAGTTAGTTTTAAAGTCATACAAATATATTTTTGAATGTTTTTATTTTTATTTCATTGAACTAAAACACTTTTATTAATGATACCGTTTAGTGTAAATGATATATGAGCAGATGACAGATGTGTTTTCTGGATCTGTGTGATGTGTTTTTAGCAATGCTATCTGTCAGTTGAGGTGCATTTGCTCTAATGGCCAGCAGAGGGCGCTCCAAGACTTCAGTTCTGTTCATTAGCGTGACAGAAAAATCTAATAATAATAGTGGAGTAACGAGTAGTATTAACAAATCCAAAAAAAAAAAAAATAGGAAAATAAAATATATAATTTATACAACAGTAAATTCCAGCCCTTCACAAAATAATTTAATCTAAAATCAATATATCATGTGCATTTATTTATTTAGTAAGTAGTTGTGTAATAAGTGGGATAATCTACAGCCAGCACTGCACTTATGAAAAGGGAAAAACATTATTTTCTCTACTTAAGGCTTTTTGGTTGAGTTTATTGTTGGCAGAGTCCGATGTAGTTGTTTTGGAGGGTTTAGTGTGTTGAGTGCATTCAGCCTGATGTACTAGTCTGAGTTTATTCGCACTGGTGTTGAAGCCGAGCAGCTGGAGCCGTCATTTAATCCGCATGTGTGCTGATGCATGGCGGGACAGGAGCTTCCGGAGCGGCGGGGCCTCTTCCCACCTGTCACTGAGATGATGTCATAACCCTGGTGAGTTCACATGGTAATGTCATAACCCTGGTGAGTTCATATGATGACGTCATAACCCTGGTGACTTCACATAATGATGTCATAACCTTGGTGAGTTTACATAATGATGTCATAACCTTGGTGAGTTCACATAATGATGTCGTAACCTTGGTGAGTTCACACGGTGATTTCACATAATGATGTGACCCTCGTAAGGTCTCATGGTGATGTCATAACTCTGGTGAATTCACATGGTGATGTCATAACCCTGGTTACGTCACATGGTGATGTCATAACCCTGGTGACGTCACATGGTGATGTCATAACCCTGTTGATGTCATAACCCTGGTAAATTTACATGGTGATGTCATAACCCTGGTGACTTCACATGGTGATGTCATAACCCTGTTGATGTCATAACCCTGGTGACTTCACATAATGTCATAACCCTAGTGACTTCACATGGTGATGTCATAACCCTGTTGATGTCATAACCTTGGTGACTTCACATAATGTCATAACCCTAGTGACTTCACATGGTGATGTCATAACCCTGGTGATGTCATAACCCTGGTAAATTTACATGGTGATGTCATAACCCTGGTGATGTCATAACCCTGGTAAATTTACATGGTGATGTCATAACCCTGGTGACTTCACATGGTGATGTCATAACCCTGTTGATGTCATAACCCTGGTGACTTCACATAATGTCATAACCTTAGTGACTTCACATGGTGATGTCATAACCCTGGTGACTTCACATGGTGATGTCATAACCCTGTTGATGTCATAACCCTGGTGACTTCACATAATGTCATAACCTTAGTGACTTCACATGGTGATGTCATAACCCTGTTGATGTCATAACCCTGGTGACTTCACATGGTGATGTCATAACCCTGGTGACTTCACATGTCATAACCTTAGTGACTTCACATGGTGATGTCATTACCCTGTTGATGTCATAACCCTGGTGACTTCACATAATGTCATAACCCAGGTGACTTCACATGGTGATGTCATAACCCTGTTGATGTCATAACCCTGGTGACTTCACATGGTCATGTCATAACCCTGGTGACGTCACATGCTTGACTTGGCAAACACCACTAATATATGCAGTAATTGTTTTTTGAGTGAAACTATGGCTAACAGGATCATTTTTGTACTTTTTCATGTATAACCATAATAATTACTGGGTTAGAAATGTGAGTGTTGCTCATCGAATGGCCTTTGATAAATGAACACAAAGAATGAATCATGCTGTTCATTCTGACTGTATTGTCCACACAATGCGTGAAGTGGATTCCTGATTTAGAACTGAACACTAAGGGACTTTGAGAACGATGTGTAACTGAATGTGTGAACGCAGGTGACAGTCTCTGCTCAGACTGATCACGTTCACTATATCTGCCGTCTCAGAGATGAAATCCGTAATGGATGCAGAAATGAAACAGACATTTATTCTGGGTTTGGATGCTTCCTCGTGTCTTCAGCAGGATATCAAATTCCACAATGCTGCTGTAGATCATAATGTGCTCACTGGGATGAGAGCTGAGAGTTCATGCTGTAGAAAAAGTCTGTGAAGAAAAAGATAAAACTGCTAGGGTGTCTAAATCAGGGGTTTTCAAACTGGGGTCCTCCAGAAGGTTCTAAGGGTTCCCAGGAAAATTTCAGAGAATACAAAGACAAAGCAAAAATAGATAAAGTCTACCGAACATTCTGTTTCAGTTCTAAATGTTTCTCTCCTTTCTTGCCGTATACGTACTTTCCAGAATTGTATATGTTTGCTTTGTATCTTTCTAGTGAGTTTTTTCTAGTCCCCTTTATCTTGCTCACAGGGGTTCTTAACGCAGTACGTAAGCTGCTTACATACATTTATTGTGAAAGTTGCTTATACAAATCATATTTATTTTTAAAATGTTCTTCTTCAGGTTTATACATCCAGCATTAATTCTAGCCAATTTAATTAAGCCTACTATTTATCTAACAGTTTAAATAGATGGATTTTAGGAAGGGGGTCCCTCATCAAAGGTTTGTCATATTTGGGGGTCCTTGACATCATAAAGTTTGAAAATCCCTGGTCTAAATCATAAGATACAGTGTGTAGTATTTATGAGGATCTATTGACAGAAATGCAATATAATAATGTTTTCAGTGGTGTATGAAGACCTGGTACATAATGACCTGTTATGTTTTTATTACCTTAGAATGAGCCGTTTCTATCTCCACACACCGCGGGTCCCCTTACAGTGAAGTCGCCATTTTGTGCCATCATGTTTCTACGGTAGCCCTAAACGGACAAACGCTAGCTACTCTCTGCTCTCTCCTCCGACGACATCTTTGGCCTGTGTCGGCCACCGTAGCTTCTCTATATGCTTCAAAAGGGAGGGGTGAGCAGTGGCTGATTGCAATTCACAACCTCACCGCTAGATGCCGCTAAAATTCACACACTGCACCTTTAAGACACAGTGTAGTAAGTCAGGCTTGTAGGTCTGTGCTGACTGGATGTAGCTTGAAGGTCTCTGGTTAGTGATTGTGCAAAATCAGTGTGTTTGCTTTATCACGCTGACATAAATATGTGAAATGAGAGCGCTGGAGCTGTAGTGAGCGCCACAGAGTCGAATGTGCTTCCCTCAGACCTGAAAGTTAATCTTCACTCAATTATTAATAGCGATGCGAGAGACGTGGCATAGAAATGCGGTTGGGTTGATCTCCGCTGTCACACCGAGCCCCGTGCGTCTGTCATCGCTGAATCCTTGCCAGTCGAATAAATGGATTTCCTTCACGTCCATATTTGGAGCGCTCGACTCATTGTCTCCAGTGCCAGCGTTGCTAAGATACCGTCTCCAACAGCATCTCGAGATGTTGAGGCTTTGGTCTAATCCTGCAGGACGTACGGAGACTTGAAACAGACCAAAACAGCTTGTCCTGCACGTGCTGGGATGAAAGTGGAGCGGAGAGAGAGAGATGCAGCCGCGTTATTACGTAAACACATCACGCACGCAACTACATGCAGCCCTGCAACTTACACAGCAGCAAACGGGCAACTTCTGCCGTATGCTTTACATAACACATGCGTATGAGTAAAACACACTATTTTATATCACAGTTTCCATCGGGGGTAAAAAAGTTCCAAAGAACTTTTGGAGTTCCAAATGCAAATATAAGTTTTATACATATTAAAATCATGCTTTTTTATGTCTAATATTGAGTGCACTTTGATAGAGAGAAATTGTGGCACTCACTTACACCTTTTCAAAGTTGTTATATAATCATAAAGCATAACACACACTCAAAACATGTTCTCACCAGCACAAAACACACAAAATAAATAAATAAAAAACATTTATTCTCATTGCAAACTGCTGTGAAATATTATGTTGTCTGCCTCATATTTGGGAGGACAGTTTGACAGTGGCTTATCATGTCTAAATATGCCTTAAAAGTGGATTAGTCTATTTATTTTTGTACTGGATTATTTAACACATTTTAAAATGTGAATATTAAATTAGATGCATCAGACTTCTGAGGAAGATTAATTTGTTCATATCTCAATCATCATTATATTGCATTGAGATAGCAAAGACTTTATATATAGGAAGACGGGGGCACTCCGTTTACTTATGAATGGGAGAAAGTGCAACGCCCAATATGGCGAATAAGCCCCGCCTTCTAAATGAAAGAGCCAATCGTTGATTAGTAAAGTCATTGCGTCACACTCCAACGGCTGATATTGCCCACAACCCATTGCACGTTAAACAAGGATTCGATTAGAACTACAAACAAACAAAAAGTGTTAAAAAACTACAAACATGGCGGATGTGCGGTAGATAAAGGGGTTTGAGTGATTAACAATCAGTATCTAACCTGACGAAAAGATATTTATTCAATGTTAACCGTGTTATATTTCATCTGCAACAGCATTGTGAACTTTTGTAATGATATGTTTGGCCATTAACTTTTAAATCCATCATTATGCAAACACATGAGGCGAGTCTCCTCATGAAAAACCCACGACTGGCAGGTCAACGTGCTTCTACTTTTGTCTCCGAAACGGTAGGAAATTAAATTAAATTCAATTGAATGTGGAGGATTTTAACTGTGACATAAATCAATGCATCTGATTGGACCGTTAGCATCTCGCTCCAAAAAATGACCAGAGCGTTTCGATATTTTTTCTATTTAAAACTTGACTCTTCTGTAGTTACATCGTGTACTGAGGCCGACGGAAAATGAAAAGTTGCCAACGTGACAAACTAATCTTCAGTGTATTCCGGTTCAAATAGATACGGTTCAGGATCTGCACCAAAGTAAATATCTTCTGAATCGTCTCTCACAAATGTCTCCATAGTTACAAGGCACGCTCCCTGTGCAAGCAGGTTGTCACGTTTGTCAACTTTTCATTTTCCGTCGGCCTCAATACACGATGTAACTACAGAAGAGTCAAGTTTTAAATAGGAAAAATATCGAAACTCTTTGGTCATTTTTTTGAGCGAGATGCTAACGGTCCAATCAGATTCAATGATCTATGCTAAGCTATGCTAAAAGTGCTACCGCCAGACCCGGAGATCGGCTGAATGGATTCAAAAACGGTAAAACTCAACTGTTTAACTCTAGGGGAGTTGGAAAATTAGGCTATTTTCAAAAATAGTGGTGTGTATTCCTTTAAGCTGCCATAAGGTCATGTTACAATGTACCCCATCTATGGGGCATGTTGTCACATTTCACTTCCATTCTTTCGGGGGTAAATCAAGAAAAAAGTATACACTGTAGTAATGAAACAAAACCACATAATTTTACTAGACGTGTGCAATTAATGTGGGGAAAAATAAATACTCTGAACCACAAGTGGATTTACACAAACTGAGAAAGTCAAAAAGCGTTAGGTGGTGCCCCGCTCTCCCCTAGTCTAGTGAACTGAAGTATTGACTATATTTCATATGTCAGGCCTTTCAGGGTTAATTGCATTATATATATGTGATCAGAACCGACCCGCAACCCACCAACATGTGTGACATTTAGAGATACATGTCAGCAGGTTTGACCTCTTCTGTGTCTTCTCTTTTATCTGACACTGAATAGACTTCAGCGCGTGGATTCTCCCACCCAGAGCACGTGCACACACACGTCTCTTAAAAAGGCAGGAACGACCTCGCCGTCATAAAGGGGTGACGGCGAGACCTGCAGCGTTTGTGCTGGCAGTGAGAGCGCTGGCTCAGCACAGTCTTTATCCCCGCTGGAATCGCAGCAGATAAAAGAAGTGCTGTAGCCGAGCTCTCTTTCAGCGCAGGGATTAAAAGAGCATTAACACGGATGTCTGTCACAATAGTGCCTGTTTGACCGCTCCGCACCGTGTGCAGGCACGCATCTACTTCAGTCTGTGATTATTAAACATATATTCTGGCTGTGCTGGGCTCTTGTGATGGTTATAAATAGCGGTTGAGTTGTTAAATGAGGTCATATATTAGGTTTCGTTCTCTCTGCGGTCCTAGTTGAAATGAGCAGGATGTGAACCGCCGTCCATTTGGTTCATTTAATATTATATGTAGGTGACTAAACCACTTTTGATTCAGTCATGCTCAATCCCCGTCAGCCTCATCTAATTTCCAGAAGCTTTTTCCTTGGGGTTAGTGATTTGAACACAAGCATTACAACTTTGTGCAAAAGACATGATTGGTTCTCATTCAACAGGCAATAAATAAATAAATTAATATGACCAAACCAAAATGTATTCAGACACCTTCAACATTTCTCATATTATCACAGTTTATTGGCTGTAGTTTAGAAAATGGTCATAAAATATGACAAGAACTGTGAGTTAAACTGTGTCAGAACAAATTCATCTTGATAACGTCAGATAACTTTGATAGAAAGGCGTGTAATGGATTACAAATCAACCAATCAGATGTTAAATTTAAACACAATTAGATAATACCAATTTAGCTCAACCAATGACCAAGCGATGCTTCATTTTGTTCAGTCTGTGGTGTCAAAGGTCGCATTAGCAATTAAAGAAAAAACTCTTCAGCAAAACATGGTCAGGTCAAAGTTTCTGAATCATTTTGCTCCCAAATGTTTATCAGTTTTACTGGTAGTCACTGTATGAATAATTTTTGGGTATAATATGTCACAGTTTACTTTATTTTGCTATCCTCACTTACATAAATGAACTATAGTGTCCTGCACACACTAGTGAAACATTATATTTTTATTTTGACTGTAAATAAAAAAAAAAACTAACCCTGTAAAGCTTGACATATGAAATAATAATAATTTTATATTATACTGAATCTTTAGAAAGGAACAGCTTATTGAACCTAAAGTTTGCATATGTGTATTATGTTGAGTATCATATTTGATACTTTTATGGCTCATATAGTGAGAATATGGAGCTCAAACTCCTAAAACACCTCACTTTTATTCAGAGGACCAAACTGCTATTTATTGCAGATGTTGATATTTATATGGCCAGAAAGTCAGGTGAAATTCTGATGTAAATCAATGAGATCTTTATGACAGTATACTTACATAAAATGCATATAAATATCAGTCGTCAATAATGTCTTTAGATTATATGCTTAGTTTTATGATCAAAGCTCTGTAGTTTTAAAACATACAATGCAATACAATGATGATTGAGAGATGAACAAATAAACCTTCCTCAAAAGCCTAATAATCATATTTAGTACTCACAGATTTGTCTAAAAAATGATGTATGGATAATCAAGTAAACCTAAGCTGCTTCAGTCCAAATAATGTAATTCTTATGTTTACTTTATAACAATCAGTAAGTTTTTACAATTACACGAAAGCCTTTTACTTGATAAAGTATAAACTATCAATCAGACGACAGAAGGACTGTAGTAGATTGTGTGAAATGGGTTTATCTGCTAAGTTTTGATAATTTAGAGGTTAGAAATGTGTGTATCAAATAATATATAAATATAAGGTAATCAGTTACATCAAAATGTTTAAGTTAAGAAATTCAAAGTTTATGTAAGCAGAACTGGCAGATTTTTATTTTGTACTCATACATTTTAATTGCTCTTAAAATACACTATATTGGCATAAGTTTTGGGATGCCTGCCTTTACTAGCACATGAACTTTAATGACATCCCATTCTTAATCCGTAGAGTTTAATATGGAGTTGGCCCATTTCCAGCTATAACAGCTTCAACTCTTCTGGGAAGGCTTTCCACAAGGTTTAGGAGTGTGTTTATGGGAATTTTTTACCGTTCTTCTAGAAGCGCATTTGTGAGTTCAGGCACTGATGTTGGACGAGAAGGCCTGGCTCGCAGTCTCCGTTCTAATTCATCCCAAAGGTGTTCTATCGGGATGAGGTCAGGACTTTGCAGGCCAGTCAAGTTCCTCCACACCAAACTCACTCATCCATGTCTTTATAGACAGACGCTTTGTGCACTGGTTGGATGCAGGATGTATTGAATGCAGCTGCTCAGCCATGAAAACCATTCCATTCCATGAAGCTCTCTACACACTGTTCTTGAGCTAATCTGAAGGCCACAAGTTTGGAGGTCTGCAGCTATTATTGGTGATTTCTGCGTACTGTGCGCCTCAGCATGCGCTGACCCCGCTCTGTGATTTTACGTGGCCTACCACTTCATGGATGAGTTGCTGTTGTTCCCAATTGCTTCCCCTTTGTTATAATACCACTAACAGTTGGCCGTGGAATATTTAGTAGTGAGGACATTTCACGAATGGATTTATTGCTCAGGTGGCAACCTATCACGGTACCACGCTTGAATTCACTGAGCTCCTGAGAGCGACCCATTCTTTCACAAATGTTTGTAGAAGCGTCTGCATGCCTAGTGCTTGATTTATACACCTGTGGCCATGGAAGTGATTGGAACACCTGAATTCAATGATTTGGAGGGGTGTCCCAATACTTTTGGCAATATAGTGTATTTGAGTAAGCCAATTCATGTATTATGTAATCTCAATTTAAATATTTTTAGTAGTGGTATCTTGGCTATCTTTAACTAGCTAATTCAGTAAATGCTAACTTGCTAATTGGTGATGCAATGTTTTTTCTTCAGCAAAAACATTGCATCACCAATTAGCAAGTTAGCATTTACTGAATTAGCTAGTTAAAGATAGCCAAGATACCAAGATAAGGCAATATAGAACATTTAACACATATCTCAATCTAAGGCAGGGGTGGCGAACTCTGGTCCTGGAGAGCCACAGTCCTGCAGAGTTTTGCTTTAACCCTAATCAAACACACCTGAACAAGTTAATCAAGGTCTGAAGGGTGACTAGGAAGCTATAGGCAGGTGAGTTTTATCAGGGTTGGAGTTGAACTCTGCAGGTCTGAGGCTCTCCAGGACCGGAGTTCGCCACCCCTGATCTAAGGTCATGCTCCACTTGTCACCATGGTAACCCCCCAAAAACCCACATAACAGAAACTCTTCTAGCATAGCAAAACATTAAACACTACTAAATCTCCCACTTAACATTAAACTTTTACAAAAAACATTATATAACACTTAATTTTAGCATTTATCCCAGCCCAGCCTAGTTTAAGTTAAATTTATCTAAATTAAAAGTAACAAGTACATTGAACTCAAAACAATGAAACAATTCAGACTACTTCAAATGTGTCAGTTTTGTGAACTCCTAAAAGTTCATTTGATTGAACTAAATTTGTAGGCCAAAACGCGAGTTAGCATTTTAGCACTTCTGGTTCCTTCGTCCTTAAGTCAATGGGTTTTTTGAACGGGGTTTTGGTTAAATGTGGTGAAGCTCAAGACACTTTCACGTTTCATTCTGCAACATACATCAGTATTACCCCACTCGTAAGTTTTGAAGCTGTTACGTGTGTTGAAAAAGGTGGTTGCTAACACGTGGCTAATGGGACTAGAGGCAGTCGAGGAGATTAAACGTCAAACCTCACGCCTAACCTCAGTCCACTTTTAGTCCACTGCCATTATAAAGCTTGGAAGCTCATTTAATATAACTCTGATTGTGTTTGGCTGAATGAAGAAAGTCATATACACCTAGGATGACTTGAGGGTGAGTTTCATTTGTGGGTGAACTAACCCTTGAGGAGATGAGTCGTATCTCAACACCTAGAAATGCTCTGAAAACCTCATGACGGCAACTTTTACATGCTTGAGCAATGCTCGTGTTCAAATTTATGTTTCAACGTGAGGCAAAATTGCTCAAGATCCAAAAAGATGTCTCTTACTAATGATGTTTTCCTCGTCTTGTGAATCAGTTGTAGTCACGTTGCTAATCTCTCTCTCTCTCTCTCTCTCTCTCTCTCTCTCTCGAGTTGCATGCTGGGCTTTATTGTGTTCACCGAGTGAATTAGTGTGACTGAACAACCTGGTTTGTTCATTTCGCTACTGGATGACATGCTGTACCTTCAGCTCTTCAGATGACACAGAGACTTGAAGGACAGCAAAGCGTTCTCCTGTGTCACTTCACATTCGTCTCTCCCCCGCCTTTTTCTTAGGAATAGAGAGAGAGTGGGTGAGCCAGAAAGACACAAAGAAATAAAGAGATACCCACAGAAGAGCCAGATTCTAGCTGGCACAGACAAGATGGCAAGAGAGAGCGAATCTCCATGGGCAGCTCTCATGAAACGCACAATATTGCATATTCTGCCCACTTAAATAAAAAAATAAAAAAACTCTGAATCTGAATTCATTTCTTATTTAGCATGTTCAAACTGTTACGGCCTGTTGATTAAGACCTCTGGAAGAGCTCATGATATCAAAATGAGAGTTTTGTGGCATTTAGTTGATGTCTTTGAGCTTATGCTAGTGTGCTAGTGAATAGTGAATACCTATTAATACCACAGATTTAATTCACAAACTTGGTTATCAAAAATATGATTCTCATTCACAATAAACAATACTAAATTTCAACCTTAGTAACTTACAATCAAATCGTCCCAACATTCAAGCTCTTTGCACTGTGTTTCTGCCGGTCTCATTTTGAATCAGACAAGACCAATTCTCGACCAAGACCAAGACTCACTCCAAACGAATCACTGAATCAGTGAGTTGTTCACTTGATAGCAGCTGCAATCGGATCAGTCCAATTCACAAATTAATCGTTCAGTGAGTTGTGTGAACCGATCCAAAAGGTTCACCTATAGCAGTCGACTCATAAGAATGATTTGTTCATGATTCGGACATTGCTATCGCATCAAGGAGCAGATTTCATCCATCCATCCATCCATCCATCCAGAATCTCATCCATTCGTCCATCCATCCACCCATCCATCCATCCAGAATCTCATCCATTCGTCCCTCCATCCAGAATCCCATCCATCCATCCATCCAGAAGCTCATCCATCTGTCTATCCAGAATTATCCATCCAGCCATCCATCCAGAATCTCATCCATCTATCCATCCATCCAGAATCTCATCCATCCATCTATCCATCCAGAATCTCATCCATCCATCCAGAATCTCATCCATCCTTCCATTCAGAACAATCCATCCAGAATCACATCCATCTATCAATCCATCCACCCTTCTATCCATCCATCCATCCATCCATCCATCCATCCATCCATCTCATCCATTCATCCATCCATCCATCCTTCCATCCAGAACAATCCATCCAGAATCACATCCATCTATCCATCCATCCAGAATCTCAGCCATCTGTCCATCCATTCATCCGTCCATCCGTCCATTCATCCATCCATCCAGAATCTCATCCATCCATCCGTCCATCCAAAATCTCATCCATCCATCCTTCCATCCAGAATAATCCATCCAGAATGACATCCATCTATCCATCCATCCACCTTCTATCCATCCATCCATCCATCCATCCATCCATACATCCATCTTATCCATTCATCCATCTCATCCATTCATCCATTCATCCATTCATCCATTCATCCATCTCATTCATTCATCCAAAATCTCATCCATCCATCCTTCCATCCAGAACAATCCATCCAGAATCACATCCATCTATCCATCCATCGACCCTTCTATCCATCCATCCATCCATCCATCCATCTCATCCATTCATCCATCCATCCATCCATCCATCCATTCATCATCCATCCTTCCATCCAGAACAATCCATCCAGAATCACATCCATCCATCCAGAATCACATCCATCTCATCCATTCATCCATCCAGAACAATCCATCCAGAATCACATCCATCTCATCCATCTCATCCATTCATCCATCCATCCATCCATCTCATCCATTCATCCATCCATCCATCTCATCCATTCATCCATCCATCCATCCATTCATCCATCCATCCATCATTCCATCCAGAACAATCCATCCAGAATCACATCCATCCATCCAGAATCACATCCATCTCATCCATTCATCCATCCAGAACAATCCATCCAGAATCACATCCATCCATCCATCTCATCCATTCATCCATCCATCTCATCCATTCATCCATCCATTCATCCACTCATCCATTCATCCATCCATCCTTCCATCCAGAACAATCCATCCAGAATCACATCCATCTATCCATCCATCCACCCTTCTATCATCCATCCATCCATCCATCTCATCCATTCATCCATCCATCCATCATCCATCCATCCATCCATCCATCCATCCATTCATCCATCCATCCATCCATCCATCCATCCAGAACAATCCATCCAGAATCACATCCATCTCATCCATTCATCCATCCATCCATCTCATCCATTCATCCATTCATCCATCCATCCATCCTTACATCCTTCCATCCAGAATAATCCATCCAGAATCACATCCATCTATTCATCCATCCACCCTTCTATCCATCCATCCATCCATCCATCCATCCATCTCATCCATTCATCCATCCATCCGTCTCATCCATTCATCCATTCATCCATTCATCCATTCCTCCATTCATCCATCCAGATTTGGTGCTCAAAAAACTTCAACAAATTGTATTATCAATGTTGAAAATGTTTTTACAGGAAATACGAAGAATTTAATTTCAAACATTTGGGGTAATTTTTTTTAAAGAAAGAAAATAATACTTTTATTCAGCAAGGACACATTAAATTGATCAAAAGTGACAAGAAATACATTTATAATGTTGCAAAATATTTTTTATTTCAAATGCTGTTTTTTTACTTTCTATTCATCAAAGAATCCTGAAGAAATGTATCACAATTTTCACAACTATTATACATTGCAATTCAATAAAGTAAAAGATTAAAAAAAGTGAAAATGGCCTACTCACAATCCCCTCATCTCCAAAAACTACAGTAAATAACGTGATAAAATAATAGCCCAGATTGTTTATTTTTAACATAATTTTGCATTAAAAAAAATCTGGTATGGTTGTGTTGCCACTTGATCCACTGATGATATTTTAAGATGATAAGTACATTGTGACATTAACATGCTGTGCAGAAAAAGACTATTTGTCGATTAATTAGTTCATAATTAACACCACAGAAATGTGTTAATTCATGTGGCATATGGACTTTGCAGACTCTGGGCTAAAGGAATTATTCATGACCAACAAAACAAAAAATGCTCCGATGTGAAGGACTCTTTGAACGGTGATGCAGCTCTTTCATGCTGATGCTGACAGCTATTTTCAGCCGGCGAACTCCATACGGATGCTGCTGTGTATGAGTTCTGTGCGCTGCCTCATCAAATAGATCTGTGTTTGTGAAGCATATTTAGTGTGGTATATGATTGCTCATGCATGAACAGACCGCCCACACTATTATGGTTTTAGCTTTAGCTTTAGTTAATTATACCACTGACTGTTAAAGCAATCACACTTAAAACAGTCTTATAGAGAAACAAAGGAAGTTAGTAAGTGTGAATGAGGTCAGTTTCTGTGGTGCAGAAACCTTCTGCCAGAGTAAGAAGAGTGTGAGAGTGCAAAAACAAAATCTGCATGAATAAGTCATGAGGTGCTGGCCGGTGAGTGCAGGTTTGACATCTAACGGCATCTACAGGGGAAACACCATCTACAGCAGGAATAACACACACACCAGAACCCTCATCTGTGTTCACCCACTGACACTTCTGCTCCAGCCCACACGGAAGTCTGTTACCAAATAAAGTTTATACACTTGAGAATGTCGAGGAGGAAAGATCCACATATTCACTCATTAATGAGAAGTTACTGATTAGATATGGTTTTAGTTGAAAAATATTAAGTTATGACTGGGAATACATCCAGAATCTCATCCATCCATCCATCCAGAATCTCATCCATCCATCCATTCATCCAGAATCTCATCCATCCACCCAGAATCTCATTCATCCACACAGAATCTCATCCATCCATCCATCCATCCATCCATTCATCAAGAATCTCATCCATCCATCCATTCATCAAGAATCTCATCCATCCATACATCCATCCAGAATCTCATACATACACCCAGAATCTCATCCATCCACCCAGAATCTCATCCATCCATCCAGAATCTCATCCATCCACCCAGAATCTCATTGATCCATCCAGAATCTCATCCATCTATCCAGAATCTCATCCATCCACCCAGAATCTCATCCATCCATCCATCCAGAATCTCATCCATCCATCCATCCAGAATCTCATCCATCCATCCAGAATCTCATTGATCCATCCAGAATCTCATCCATCTATCCAGAATCTCATCCATCCATCCAGAATCTCATTCATCCACACAGAATCTCATTCATCCACACAGAATCTCATCCATCCATCCATCCATCCATTCATCAAGAATGTCATCCATCCATCCATCCATTCATCAAGAATTTCATCCATCCATACACCCATCCAGAATCTCATCCATCCATACACCCATCCAGAATCTCATCCATCCATCCAGAATCTCATCCATCCATCCAGAATCTCATCCATCCACCCATGTTTATATATATATATATATATATATATATATATATATATATATATATATATATATATATATTCAAATAGAATGCATTTTGATCGAAGAAAGCCCTGGTGAGAATAAGAGAGTTCTCTCAAAACTTTGAAAAATCATAATGATCCCAAACTTTTGATTGGCAGTGTATGTTTGCATGCTCTTGCACTTATTCATATTTTTCGTAACACGTCAAAAATGCCTCTCTGTGTGTGTTATATTTTGGTGGTAATAAATTCTTCAGTAAAACAGACATGGCATCTCCTCCTCTTGAGTCATTAGTGAGTTGGTGAACAGCTGCTGCTATATTCACACTGATAACGCAAACATTATGCAATTAGTACGCAAATAACACAATGGGAAATGTATTTCACATGTAAAAGGTTTGGCCTCTCAGAATAACAAGGTATATTTTAATTCTGTCCAATCAGCTTCAGTGATTTGCTCTCATATAACCTCCTGTAACAGTGATGTCAGGTTTCCTCATTTCTCCTCTGGCTGTATAGGACGGGCATGTTGCCATGGTGATGGCGCAGTACCACTCTACCAGTCCTCTAAATGTACTAAGATCATCCCATGGTCCCGTCTGGCGGGGGGGAATCCTGTTTACGCTCTTGATCTTTTTTGGAGGGCACATGTAATGCCATCTTTCTCTTTTTGCGTCTTTGCAGATGCACACAAAAGAGTAGCATTTCCACACCTCCCACTTGCGGTGCATTAAAATCCCCTGGAAACGTTTCAGAAGGGGGTGGATGGAGACTTTCCTGCTGTGTTTTTGCAGTGGGCGCTCTGTGTCCCGTGTTTTGGTTGCAGTAGAAGACACTGATCTTTAAATGTCCTGTGCCGAGAGACCGCTGGATTATGTTGCAGTGAGGGTCATGTGACATTGACAAATCAAACACAAGGGTTCTGCTGAGTCTGCTATTACTGGACCTGATGTGCTCCATCCTGACTAATACATTGTGGTCAAATCTTTAACCCACAAGCAGGTCATGTACAGAACAGTGCAAATCAACTGTCAGCATAATCATATCCAATGAAAAACATGCAGGCGTCGTGCTTGGGTCATAAAAAACTCTCTGGACATATTTAGAGATTATCAATGCTAATTGTTTATTTGTAATATATCTTCTTTGTATAAAATATTATGCATGCATTCCATTCATTTACTAAACCCAATTATTTATTTAAATTTTATTTTTCAATTTATAATTTTTTTTTCATGTTTAGTATGGAACTTGAAGTTGCAAAAGTCATTGCCATAATGCTTTATTTATTTTTATTTGTTTTTAATTTTATGCATTTAACAACATATTTACATATATGAAAATGTGAATTTTCACAATTTAGTATATATATATATATATATATGTGTGTGTGTGTGTGTGTGTGTGTGTGTGTGTGTGTGTGTGTGTGTGTGTGTGTGTGTGAAATCATATATATATATACTACATTTGTTTTTTATTATTAGACACACACACACACATATATATAATTATTTATTTATTTATATCAAGATTACACACATTTCACATCAAGGGAATACTTAATTACACCCTCAAATCTCTATGATATTTTAGCTAAATATATTTTAGTATCATTGATGTTATTATACATTTTGTTAATATTTGAAATAGTGTTTTCTTATTTTGTTATGTTTTCATTTAAATTTTTGTTAAAGTTTTAGCATTTTTTGTTGTGCATTTTTGTCATTTTTTGTGCTTTTTCCAAATATGTCTATATAGTTATTATTAATTTTTATTAATATAAAATATTTTATTTTTTATTTCAGTTTTAGTATGTTTCCTTGTCAACTAGCTGAAATAAAATAAGTTAACGTTTTTTTATATATCTTTTACTGGATTTCAAGTAACACATTTTTTTTTTAGCTTTAAGTAACCTGAAGTATGAGCTTTAGTAAACAGCACTTATTAGATCTAAACAGCCAGCCAGTTTTGCACCTATTTATGTAAGTCTATGTGGGTGAACACCTGTCCTTGCCTCCACGGGCTGCTTTTGGTTATGTAACTCTGTCACTAAGTTACAGTGTGTGTGTGTGTGTGTGTGTATGTGAGTGTGTACACAGATACAGCCACCAATGGGTTAACTGTGTCTCTGTCAATGCATTAATTTTTAAAAACTGTGGGCATCTATATGTCAGCTCCTCTTACTGTCAGCAGGAAACCGAGCGGGCAGGGTTGAAGTCTCAGCGCTAGATGATAGTTACAGAGAAACAATAAAGGGTGAGAGGCCGACACGTGCTTTCATTCCCCGAATATTTCATTAGCTCAAATGTTCAGTCATCATTTACTCACTCAAACACAGTGCACAAATCATATGGACCTTTATGATGCTTGAATGGTCCATTTTGGAGCTTGACAGTGCTTTCATCCCATGCACTTTTCTTGAAGGAAGCAATTATTCCTTTAAAAGCCAGATTTTGTTACCAGTAGCCAGTGAAGTGATATGAAGTGATCAGTCTCCAAAGCCAGTCTGCAGTGAACTGTGGATGCTGATTAAAAGGTCATGTGTAAGTTATTAAATATCAGCGGGCTCACCATGAACATCCTTCCTTGAACTAATGAAAGGGATTGTTCTTCTCCAGATGACGTGATGTGGACACACCTAGTGTGAAATGATTTGAATAAAATGGTGCAACAGCAAGGGACAGAACAAAGATGCATTTCACAATATGCACATACACCGATCAGGCATAACATTATGACCGGTGAAGTGAATAACACTGATTATCTCTTCATCACGGCTCCTGTTAGTGGGTGGGATATATTAGGCAGCAAATGAACATTTTGTCCTCAAAGTTGATGTGTTAGAAGCAGGAAAAATGGGCAAGCGTAAGGATTTGAGCGAGTTTGACAAGGGCCAAATTGTGATGGCTAGACGACTGGGTCAGAGCATCTCCAAAACTGCAGCTCTTGTGGGGTGTTCCCGGTCTGCAGTGGTCAGTATCTATCAAAAGTGCTCCAAGGAAGGAACAGTGGCGAATCGGCCAAGGCTCAATGATGCACGTGGAGAGCGAAGGCTGGCTGGTCCAATCAAACAGACGAGCTACTGCAGCTCAAATTGCTCAAGAAGTTAATGCTGGTTCTGCTGCTAACATCTTGGTGCCAGATACCACAGCACACCTTCAGGGGTCTAGTGGAGTCCATGCCTCGACGGGTCAGGGCTGTTTTGGCAGCAAAAGGGGGACCAACACAATATTAGGAAGGTGGTCATAATGTTATGCCTGATTGGTGTATGTTGCGCTCATGGCATGAGGCTTTGAAAAACTTTCTATTTTTGTAGCTGATCTCTCTGTCTGCATTTGTGCATATTAAAAAGAATTAGTAATGCAACTTTTCAGGTTTAAATCATTTCTAAGCTGCAATATTCAAGCAGCCGTCTTTGACTCCATCATGACAGTCTCTGATCTAAGATTCTAGCTCATTTGCATATCACAAGCTGATTTAAAGGCCAATGAGAATGCTAGATAAATAAAACATTATAAGTAAATAAATAAATAATTAGGTGTGCACTGACTTTACTGATCTTTAATAATATCTTCAGTGTTGGATGCATGGTGATTTTTCCTTTTTTTCTTCTCTTCATTCCAGTTCAACACCCTTCATAAACAGAGAAACAATCGTGTCAGAGATCACTGACTCAATGAGGTCAAGTCAAAGGTCGTTAGGTTTCATAGAAACTCTAAAAAAACATTTGGACAGTTATTTCGAAAGATCAAGGCTTTTTGCTAATGGGACTTGTTGTTCACAGTTGAATATGGCACTTTCTGCAATGTAATGGCTGTGAATTCAAGGGCATTTACTGCGATATAACCTTTTCTAAGCTGAAAAGCTGTTTCTTCTAAGCACACAGAACAACGACTCTATTTATATTCTTACAAATTTGATAGCGGCCAGGAATGCTTTAACACACCACATACTAAGAAATGTAATGAAACTTTGACAGAATCAGTTTCAACAAAAAATGTTTGTTATTATTTTAATAAACATACAGAGGATAGATAGATAGATAGATAGATAGACAGACAGACGGATAGATGATCGATAGATAGATAGACAGACGGATAGATGATCGATAGATAGATAGACAGACGGATAGATGATCGATAGATAGATAGATAGATAGATAGATAGATAGATAGATAGATAGATAGATAGATAGATAGATAGACAGACAGACGGATAGATAGATAGATAGATAGATAGATAGATAGATAGATAGATAGATAGATAGATAGATAGATAGATAGACAGACAGACAGACGGATAGATGATCGATCGATAGATAGATAGATAGATAGAT